>JBBBDQ010002509.1:0-591616 GCA_037127315.1 Ascarosepion bandense
CTAAAAAGGACCTTGTGTCACATCTCTCTCAAGTGGAGGAGAAGAGTAAATACGCCTGACCTCGGGCCTTCACGCTGGGGTCCAAGATGACCAAAAGAAGACCAATTATGACCAGTTTAAACCGGTTCTGAACATATCCACTGCGGTGGATAGGTAATATTTGACAAGTATCTGGGCGTACGCGCTCAGGTTCCCCACATTAAAAAGACCTTGTGTCACATCTCTCTCAAGTGGGGGAGAAGAGTAAATACCCCTGAGCGCGGGCCTTCCGGCTGGGGTCCAAAATGACCAAAAAAAAAAGACGAATTATGAACGGTTTAGACCGGATCTGAACTTATCCACAGCGGTGGATAGGTAATATTCGACCAGTATCTGGGCGTACGCGCTCAGGTTCCCCACATTAAAAAAGACCTTGTGTCGCATCTCTCTCAAGTGGGGGAGAAGAGTAAATAGACCTGGCCTCCGGCCTTCCGGCTGGGGTCCAAAATGACCAATAAGAGACCAATTATGACCAGTTTAAACCGGTTCTGAACTTATCCACTGTGGTGGATAGGTAATATTTGACCAGTATCTGGGCGTACGTACTCAGATTCCCCACATTAAAAAAGACCTTGTGTCGCATCTCTCTCAAGTGGGGGAGAAGAGTAAATACCCCTGACCTCGGGCCTTCCGGCTGCTGTCCAAAATGACCAAAAAAAAAGGCGAATTATGACCAGTTTAGACCGGTTCTGAACTTATCCACTGCGGTGGATAGGTAATATTCGACCAGTATCTAGGCGTACGCGCTCATGTTCCCCACATTAAAAAAGACCTTGTTTCATATCTCTCTCAAGTGGCGGAGAAGAGTAAATACCCCTGACCCCGGGCCTTCTGGCTGGGGTATAAGATGACCAAAAGAAGACCAATTATGACCAGTTTAGACCGGTTCTGATCTTATCCACTGCGGTGGATAGGTAATATTTGACCAGTATCTGGGCGTACGCGCTCAGATTCCCCACATTAAAAAAGACCTTGTGTCACATCTCTCTTAAGTGGGGGAGAAGTGTAAATACCCCTGAACCCGGGCCTTCCGGCTGGGGTCCAAAATGACCAAAAAAAGACGAATTATGACCAGTTTAGACCTGTTCTGAATTTATCCACTGCGGTGGATAGGTAATATTCGACCAGGATCTGGGCGTACACGCTCAGGTTCCCCACATTAAAAAAGACCTTGTGTCACATCTCTGAAGTGGGGGAGAAGAGTAAATACCCCTGACCCCGGGCCTTCCAGCTGGGGTTCAAAATGACCAAAAAAAGACGAATTATGAGCAGTTTAGACCGGTTCTGAACTTATCCACTGCGGTGGGTAGGTAATATTCGACCAGTATCTGGGCGTACGCGCTCAGGTTCCCCACATTAAAAAAAACCTTGTGTCACATCTCTCTCAAGTGGGGGAGAAGAGTAAATACCCCTGGCCTCCGGCCTTCCGGCTGGTGCCCAAAATGACCAAAAAAAGACCAATTATGACCAGTTTAGACCGGCTCTGAATTTATCCACTGCGGCGGATAGGTAATATTTGACCAGTATCAGGGCGTACGCGCTCAGGTTCCTCACATTATAAAAGACCTTGTGTCACATCTCTCTCAAGTGGGGGAGAAGAGTAAATACCCCTCCCCCGGCCTCCGGCCTTCCGGCTGGGGTCCAAAATGACCAAAAAAGACGAATTAAGACCAGTTTAGACCGGTTCTTAACTTATCCACTGCGGTGGATAGGTAATATTCGACCAGTATCTGGGCGTACGCGCTCACGTTCCCCACATTAAAAAAGACCTTGTGTCACATCTCTCTCAAGTGGAGGAGATGTGTAAATACCCCTGTCCCCGGGCCTTCCGGCTGCTGTCCAAAATGACCAAAAAAATGACGAATTATGACCAGTTTAGACCGGTTCTGAACTTATCCACTGCGGTGGATAGGTAATATTCGACCATTATCTGGGCGTACGCGCTCAGGTTCCCCACATTAAAAAAGAACTTGTGTCACATCTCTCTCAAGTGGGGGAGAAGAGTAAATACCCCTGGCCTCCGGCTTTCCGGCTGGGGTCCAAAATGACCAAAAAAGACCAATTATGACCAGTTTAGACCGGTTCTGAATTTATCCACTGCGGTGGATAGGTAATATTTGACCAGCATCTGGGCTTACGCGCTCAGGTTCCTCACATTAAAAAAAGACCTTGTCTCACATCTCTCTGAAGTGGGGGAGAAGAGTAAATACATTTGGCCCTCGGCCATCCGGCTGGGGTTCAAAATGACAAAAAACCCAATTATGACCAGTTTAGACCGGTTCTGAACTTATCCACTGCGGTGGATAGGTAATATTCGACCAGTATCTGGGCGTACGCGCTCATGTTCCGCACTTTAAAAAAGACCTTGTGTCATATCTCTCTCAAGTGGCTGAGAAGAGTAAATACCCCTGACCCCGGGTCTTCCGGCTGGGGTCCAATATGACCAAAAAAAAGACCAATTATGACCAGTTTAGACCGGTTCTTATCTTATCCACTGCGGTGGATAGGTAATATTTGACCAGTATCTGGGCGTACTCGCTCAGGTTCCCCACCTTAAAAAAGACCTTGTGTCACATCTCTCTCAAGTGGGGGAGAAGAGTAAATACTCCTGACCACGGGCCTTCCGGCTGGGGTCCAAAATGACTAAAAAAAGACGAATTATGACCAGTTTTGACCGGTTCTGGACTTATCCACTGCGGTGGATAGGTAATATTCGACCAGTATCTGGGCGTACGCGCTCAGGTTCCCCACATTAAAAAAGATATTGTGTCGCATCTCTCTCAAGTGGGGGAGAAGAGTGAATAAACCTGGCCTCCGGGCTTCCTGCTGCGGTCCAAAATGACCACTAAAAGACCAATTATGACCAGTTTAGACCGGTTCTGAACTTATACCCTGCGGTGGATATGTAATATTCGACCAGTATCTGGGCGTACGCGCTCAGGTTCCCCACATTAAAAAAAGACGTTGTCTCACATCTCTCTCAAGTGGGGGAGAAGACTAAATACCTCTGACCCCGGGCCTTCCGGCTGGGGTCCAAAATGACCAAAAAAAAGACGAATTATGACCAGTTTAGACCGGTTCTGAACTTATCCACTGCGATGGATAGGTAATATTCGACCAGTATCTGGGCGTACGCGCTCAGGTTCCCCACATTAAGAAAGACCTTGTGTCACATCTCTCTCATGTGGGGGAGAAGACTTAATACCCCTGATCCCGGGCCTTCCGGCTGGGGTCCAAAATGACCAAAAAAATGACGTATTATGACCAGTTTAGACCGGTTCTGAACTTATCCACTGCGGTGGATAGGTAATATTCGACCAGTATCTGGGCGTACGCACTCACGTTCCCCACATTAAAAAAGACCTTGTGTCACATCTCTCTCAAGTGGAGGAGAAGTGTAAATACCCCTGACCCCGGGCCTTCCGGCTGCTGTCCAAAATGACCAAAAAAATGACGAATTATGACCAGTTTAGACCGGTTCTGAACTTATCCACTGCGGTGGATAGGTAATATTCGACCAGTATCTGGGCGTACGCGCTCAGGTTCCCCACATTAAAAAAGAACTTGTGTCACATCTCTCTCAAGTGGGGGAGAAGAGTAAATACCCCTGACCACGGGCCTTCCGGCTGGTGTCCAAAATGACTAAAAAAAGACGAATTATGACCAGTTTTGACCGGTTCTGGACTTATCCACTGCGGTGAATAGGTAATATTCGACCAGTATCTGGGCGTACGCGCTCAGGTTCCCCACATTAAAAAAGACCTTGTGTCGCATCTCTCTCAAGTGGGGGAGAAGAGTAAATAGACCTGGCCTCCGGCCTTCCTGCTGCGGTCCAAAATGACCAATAAAAGACCAATTATGACGAGTTTAGACCGGTTCTGAACTTATCCCCTGCGGTGGATATGTAATATTCGACCAGTATCAGGGCGTGCGCTCTCAGGTTCCCCACATTAAAAAAAGACCTTGTCTCACATCTCCCTGAAGTGGGGGAGAAGAGTAAATACACTTGGCCCTCGGCCTTCCGGCTGGGGTCCAAAATGACCAAAAAAAGACCAATTATGACCAGTTTAGACCGGTTCTTATCTCATCCACTGCGGTGGATAGGTAATATTTGACCAGTATCTGGGCGTACTCGCTCAGGTTCCCCACATTAAAAAAGACCTTGTGTCGCATCTCTCTCAAGTTGGGGAGAAGACTAAATACACCTGACCCCGGGCCTTCCGGCTGGGGTCCAAAATGACCAAAAAAAAGACGAATTATAACCAGTTTAGACCGGTTCTGAATTTATCCACTGCGGTTGATAGGTAATATTCGACCAGTATCTGGGCGTACGCGCTCAGGTTCCCCACATTAAAAAAGACCTTGTGTCACATCTCTCTCAAGTGGGGGAGAAGTGTATATCCTACTAGCCACCGGCCTTCCGGCTGGGTTCCAAAATGACCAATAAAAGACGAATTATGACCAGTTTAGACCGGTTCTGAACTTATCCACTGCGGTGGATAGGTAATATTCGACCAGTATCTGGGCGTACGCACTCAGGTTCCCGACATTAAAAAAGACCTTGTGTCACATCTCTCTCAAGTGGGGGAGAAGAGTAAATACCCCTGACCCCGGGCCTTCCGGCTGGGGTCCAAAATGACCAAACAGAAACGAATTATGACCAGTGTAGACCGGTTCTGAACTTATCCACTGCGGTGGATAGGTAATATTCGACCAGTATCTGGGCGTACGAGCTCAGGTTCCCCACATTAAAAAAAGACCTTGTCTCACATCTCTGAAGTGGGGGAGAAGTGTAAATACACTTGGCCCTCGGCCTTCCGGCTGGGGTCCAAAATGACAAAAAACTCAATTATGACCAGTTTAGACCGGTTCTGAATTTATCCACTGAGGTGGATAGGTAATATTCGACCAGTATCTGGGCGTACGCGCTCAGGTTCCCCACATTAAAAAAGACCTTGTGTCATATCTCTCTCAAGTGGCGGAGAAGAGTAAATATCCCTGACCCCGTGCCTTCCGGCTGGGGTCCAAAATGACCAAAAAAATGACGAATTATGACCAGTTTAGACCGGTTCTGAATCTATCCACTGCGGTTGATAGGTAATATTCGACCAGTATCTGGGCGTACGCGCTCAGGTTCCCCACATTAAAAAAGACCTTGTGTCGCATCTCTCTCAAGTGGAGGAGAATAGTAAATGCCCCTGACCCCGGGCCTTCCGGCTGGGGTCCAAAATGACCAAAAAAAAGACGAATTATGAGCAGTTTAGACCGGTTCTGAACTTATCCACTGCGGTGGATAGGTAATATTCGACCAGTATCTGGGCGTACGCGCTCAGGTTCCCCACATTAAAAAAGACCTTGTGTCACATCTCTCTCAAGTGGGGGAGAAGAGTAAATACCCCTGACCCCGGGCCTTCTGGCTGGGGTCCAAAATGACCAATAAATGACGAATTATGACATGTTTAGACCGGTTCTGAACTTATCCACTGCGGTGGATAGGTAATATTCGACCAGTATCTGGGCGTACGCGCTCAGGTTCCCCACATTAAAAAAGACCTTGTGTCGCATCTCTCTCAAGTGGGGGAGAAGAGTAAATACCCCTGACCCCGGGCCTTCCGGCTGGGGTCCAAAATGACCAAAAAAAAGACGAATTATGACCAGTTTAGACCGGTTCTGAAATTATCCACTCCGGTGGATAGGTAATATTCGACCAGTATCTGGGCGTACGCGCTCAGGTTCCCCACGTAAAAAAAGACCTTGTGTCACATCTCTCGCAAGTGGGGGAGAAGAGTAAATACCGCTGACCCCGGGCCCTCCGGCTGGAGTCCAAGCTGACCAAAAAATACCAAATATGACCAGTTTAGACCGGTTCTGATCTTATCCACTGCGGTGGATAGGTAATATTTGACCAGTATCTGGGCGTACGCTCTCAGAATCCCCACATTAAAAAAGACCTTGTCTCACATCTCTCTGAAGTGGGGGAGAATAGTAAATACACTTGGCCCTCGGCCTTCCGGCTGGGGTCCAAAATGACAAAAAACCCAATTATGACCAGTTCCCCACATTAAAAAAGACCTTGTGTCACATCTCTCTCAAGTGGGGGGAGAAAGGTAAATACCCCTGACCCCGGGCCTTCCGGCTGGGGTCCAAAATGACCAAAAAATGACGAATTATGACCAGTTTAGACCGGTTCTGAACTTATCCACTGCGGTGGATAGGTAATATTCGACCAGTATCTGGGCGTACGCGCTCACGTTCCCCACATTAAAAAAGACCTTGTGTCACATCTCTCTCAAGTGGGGGAGAAGAGTAAATACCCCTGTTCCCCGGACTTCCGGCTGGGGACCAAAATGACCAAAAAACGACCAGTTATGACAAGCTTAGACCGGTTCTGAACTTATCCACTGCGGTGGATAGGTAATAATTGACCAGTACCTTGGCGTACGCGCTTAGGTTCCTTGTGTCAAATCTCTCTCAAGTGGGGGAAAAGAGTAAATACACCTGGCCCCCGGCCTTCTGGCTGCGGTCCAGAATGACCAAAAAAAGATCAGTTATGACCAGTTATGACCAGTTTAGACCGGTTCTAATCTTATCCACTGTGGTGGATACGTAATATTTGACCACTATCTGTGCGTACGCGCTCAGGTTCCCCACATTAAAAAAGACCTTGTGTCACATCTCTTTCAAGTCGGGGAAAAGCGTAAATACCCCTGGCCCCCGGCCTTCCGGCTGCGGTCCAAATGACCAAAAAAAGACCAATTAACAAAATTTAGACAGGTTCTGAACTTATCCACTGCGTTGGATAGGTAATATTTGACCAGTACCTGGGCGTACGCGCTCAGGTTCCCCACATTAAAAAAGACCTTGTGTCACATCTCTCTTAAGTGGGGGAGAAGAGTAAATACCCTTGGCCCCCGCCCCTCCGACTGGGGTCCAGAATGACCAAGAAAAGACCAGTTATGACCAGATATGATCAGGTTAGAACGGTTCTGAACCTATCCACTGCGGTGGGTAGGTAATATTTGACCAGTATCTGGGCGTACGCGCTCAGGTTCCCCACACTAAAAAAGACCTTGTGTCACATCTGTCTCAAGTGTGGGAGAAGAGTAATTATAACCTGGACTCCGGGGTCGTGCGACGTGCTCCCACTACCACCTGCGCCTGACCGACCCTTTTCTTGGAGCATAGCAGCAGCCGTCTCCTGAAGCCAGTAGCAGCCGCCAACAGTCAGCAGTAGCTGCCAGCATCAGCAGCCCTAGCGAAAGCAGCCGTTTCCAGCCCAGCTTGCGAACTCCAGCAGTAGCAGCTGCTACAAGCAACAACCTTTTTCAGGGCTCTTAAACTATATATGCAACAGTCCTTTTTGGGACTTTCTGGTTACATTGAGATAACTCTTTTCAGGGCTTTCCGTTCTGATATGCACAAGTCCTTTTAAGGGCTCTCCGACTGATTACATGTGCAACAGTCCTTTTTAGGACTAGTCGGTTACGTCTGCAACAGCTTTTCTAAGAACTAACCGTTTACATATGATACAGCCCTTCTAAGCGCTAACTGTCTCCAGCAGCAGCCGCCAGCATCAGTCCTTCCTGGAACGACCAAGCAGAACCTCTAGCAACCAGCATCACCTCTGCACTGCCCTGCCAGCCTTGGAACCAAGCGATCCTTTCGATTGACACTGCCGACTCAACAAACAGATTTTGTAAATAAAATTTGGCTAGAATTTATAAATCCTCGTCTTCGTTGTCCTTGATTCGATCGTATTACTTTAATTCCAATCGGGGTTAACGGCACCTGCTCCGTCGGCCCCGCTACAGACAAGTGTCCGGAGTTGCCAATGGACGATAACTAAGTTTTCGACTCCAGAGTTGCAGTAGAAGTCCACAGACGTAGTGTCACATTCTTCTATTCAACAATTTCCAATAATCTACAAGTCTACCACTAAATGGTAATGGAAAGTACAATTTGTTGGAGGCATTCTTACACCACTTTAAACTCCGTTGTTACTGAGGGGTAGGGGTGGAGGGTTATCTCCCGTTAAGAATATTATAATTTCAAATTTTAATAATTGCATTATGACAATTTAATTCATTTTTTAAATGTCATAAGAGAAGTCATTTTGTTTTTAACTTTTTTCAGGCATTATGCTAATAAATCGGAAAGAACTATTAATATTATTAAATCTAATTCCTATATTTTGATAAATTTGACCATATATACTTTTATATTCACAAATATTTATTGAATATTTTTTTCAGGAAAAAACAATAGAGTAAAACAATGTTATAGCAAATTAATATTTAATAGCATCACAGCTAAAATGAATAATCCTATGTGCCAATGATTTTCTCTATAAGAACCTGATATGACTTGACATGTAGAGCAGCAATCGTATTTTGTTTTCCTTTGGTTATAAAACATACATTCATTTTCCCAGCAATCCATCGATCTGTCACCATACGGACAATCTTCCAGCGTACTGCGTAAGAAAAAGCAAGTCCAACAACAAATGGATCTTATTCGTGTGTCATAACACATGTTCATAAAACCATATGCAATATCTTTGCACGTAAAATTTTTGTCTGGTATTACATATTCTGCTGATTTATCACCCAACCAACAATCCATTGGAATCTCCGGAGCAAGCCGATTAGGTCTACAGTATCCGTGATTGCACCATTTGCGACTACCACAACTTGTACCATCAAGAGGAATCATATCTGTACAGCGACCTTCAGACAAGCAAGCCATTTCTGCACAAAACATATCTTGGTTTTTAAAATTTTCGTCTTCACATTGGTATATATCTGATTCTTTTCCAAACTTTAGTCTGCACTGTTGACTGGCGGTTAAGCGTTGTCCTGAAGGCATCAGAAAATATTCTTCATATGACAAAGTAAAATTTGACTCAGTCAACAAGCAAAAACTGTTATTATTTTCATCCAAAAAGGTTTCTAGATATTTTTTAGAACAACTTGAAAAACGAAAAAGGTTCAATGTATTCATTTTTTCCTTTACAACAAATTGATTTAAAGCCATTATGTAGTTGTCACTGATAGGACAATTATTTCCCTTACCGTCCGGTTGGATTCCGCAAGAAAGGGCCAGAGCATGAACTACACTCATCGCAGTTTGGAATCCAAATAATTCTTGAATGATGCTCGTGGAATTTTTTGTACACATTGAATATTTTCTTGTTTCGAAGATATTCTTAGTAGTCACCAATAATGCATGGTCACACATCTGGGCAACTGCATTCGAAGGTTGGTTAAACCATGCGTTAAATTTGATCCAGTTTATATCTCTATCTTGAAATAAGACCGTAGAGTTTTTATCATATGTATAAATTAGAGAAGTTAACTTGATACCAAAATTGAATTTTTCAGAGGACAACGTCTGAAACATCCTATCTATAATTCGTGTCATTACGGAGTAATATTCCTTAATAAAATATATAATTTGTTCGTTGTTAAATGTTCGCGGCAAAATTTTCAAAAATTCGGAATATACAGATGCGTGCAATATGAAAGCCATTTCAACTATATATGGTTCATTAACCAACCTCTTTTGGCGATTTAAACGGCTTTGAAAAGCGTGTATCTCTTTCGCAAATAAATTATTCGGCCATAACCGATTAACAGTGTCTTTTGATGGTGGCTTGAATATTCTGTGCCAAGAACCAACCATTTTTTCTCCAAAGACCTTGCTATTCTTTTTGTGTTTTCTATATTGAATTGGTAATGGTACAACACCCCAAAGAATACCACGGTTGAAAAACACACCTGAAACTTGGCATCGATAAAGAGAATGAAGATCCCATTCAAAAATGATTGAGAAAGAACCATTTTCTCCTATGTATCGCTGTGGAAAAAGTGTATTTTCTGCGTTGCTATCCGGGACATCAATTCGATAAATTTCTGTTGTTTTCAAAGAGTAGAGATGAATATCAGATCTTTTGTCTTCATCTGGTATTAATAATAATTCAATGATTTCATTGTGAAATATAAACTTTAATCGAAGCTGTCTATCGGACACAAATTCAGATTGCTTTACTTCTAAATTAGTTGATATAATTGAATATATTTTCACATCTTCTGATTGTAGAAGATTGTTAGTTGAGATTATAACTATTTCCAAAAGTGAAACGAAGCACAATATGAAAGGATATTTCCTTTCTTGCATCTTTTATTTTCAAATATGAATTATTTACGATCTTTTACATCCAATACGATGGTTCAGCAACAGATTAATAACACAGTTAATTTATCTAAGAAAACAGTTTGGGAAGTAAGAAGAATATGTCATAATTGGAAGAAGAAGTCGTGACGTCATACGTTGACGTTATAATTTATTGAAATAACACTACCAAGAAGAATTCTTCTTCTTCTATGTGCCCTGTCCCTTCAGGACGTAGGCGATCATGGTTCTCCACGTCTCCCTATCCCTTGTGGCTCTTAGAATGTTTGAGCCTGTTGCTCCTGGCAACCCCCGTTCCGTCATCCATCTGATCAGACCCTGCAAATATGTTATCCGCTGCCTTCCTCTGTCTCTCCTTCCTTCTATCTGACCAGTCAGTATCAGGTTCTCCAGGCTCTCTTTCCTCATTGCATGTCCCAGGAACTTCAGTTGTCTCTTCCTGATGCTCATCATCAATTTCCTTTTTGTTGCCATTCTTTCCAACACCTCCTCGTTGCTTGCATGCTCAGTCCACGATATCCGTAGCATCCTTCTGTAGAACCACATTTCAGCCGCCTCCAGTTTTGTCCTCATTTTCGATTATATTGTCCAGCATTCACTGCCGTATTGAAGAACTGACATCACGTAGCAGTCTAGCACTCTTTTCTTCGTTTCTATTGAGATTTTCCTGTGTGTTAGTATTTTGCTCATCTTCTGGAACGCGTCCTTTGCCATGCCAATTCGCCTTCGGATCTCCGTGTCGCACTTTCCATCTTCTGTTAGAACACTTCCTAGGTACTTAAATTTTTGTACTTGCTTGATTCTGTTATCCCCCACCTGTATTTGGCATTTTGGGTTGTATCTTTTGCTGATGACCATGCACTCACTTTTCTTAAAGTTTATTTGTAGTCCCTTCTTGTCACTCTCCACTGCTACTTTCTGTATAAGGTCTTGTAGTTTCCTTTCTGTGTCCTCAATCAGCACTGTATCGTCCGCATACCTTATGTTGTTCAGGTTGTGGCCTCCGATAATACTTTTCCGAAATGAAAGCAAAAATCGCTACCCCCAGTTTTGAACTATTTGCCAAAAAATCAGATAATTATCCGATTGAAATGGAATTTTCCGTATACTTATTAATGAATGAATCTTTTACTGAATAGAAAAAAACTTTTTTTATTAAGTAAATTTGGCGAAATATTTGGTTCCCCACCATCTTTCGATATTTCATGTGGACATTTTTAATTACATAAAGAAAAATCCCTGAAGATATAATTTAATAATGAAAAACTTCTTTGGTCTTTCCTCTTAACTTATAATTTTTTTAGTTTCTTAAATGTTTTTTTCTTTTCTTTTTTTTTTTTTTTTTTTGGACACGTTCTTTTGAGAATCTCTTTCATATTTTGTGGCCAATGAGAGCCGTGGTCTCAAGCCCTTATGAAAACGTAGATGGAGTCTTCTGTGAGCCTATTTAGTGAACGAAGAAGACTCTTTGACAACAAGGACAAGACACATTAATATCAAGGACAGAAGGAAATTGACATCAACAGACACCCGAAAAGACAACAGTTAACCGGCTGCCGAGAGCCTCGAAATTCATAAGTGAAAATTTTCCTGCGGTTGGACAACAAAGAACGAACAGTGTGAATTTAAAAAGGACTTTTCTAAAATTAATCTGTCTCAGTGAGGCACGTGGGGTGTTTTCGTTTTTTTTTTTTTTTTTTATGAAGGGGCTTTCCTTTTTTTTAACCTTTTGCTTTTCTACCTTGTTGAATTGTTTTCTCATTTGTCATTGAATCCTTGTATCTTTTCCAAAACTGTAATTCTTTTTTCTGTTTTTCGATGGTAACCCTTATTTGAAACATCAGAAATGAGGAAATTAAAGTAGATCTTGGTCTTAAGCAATTTCTCTTAATTGCTTCTTATTTTTTTATCAATATAAAAGAGAGAAAAGTATTTACTTTGATGAACACAATTTGAGTTGCTTCCCTTGGGTATTAGAGTTAGTACTTTTGGCGCTTTGAATGTACTTATAACATTATTTTTTTATTAAAAAAAAACAACTACGAAAAAGAGTTCAAACAACTTCTTGAGGTAACATATAATTCATACAAGCACACAACAAAGACAACAAGAGCCGAATTTAAGAACAAACGATAAATTTATTGTTAGCACACAAAATAATGAACGAATTTAGAATTAAGTGCAATGTGTGCCAAAAGAGTGTAAGAATTATTTTGGTTAGAAGGGAAGTTTATTTCAGGTGGTACTTTCTAAACTTGCACCGACCCTTTATATTATTTGGTCGTCCACTTTTGGGAAGCAGCAGGCGCCGTGGGCCAATGGCAGAGCCGCTTTCAGCGTACCCTCGCTGCTGATTAATCAAAGGGCACGTAACTTGATGAGGGAACAAGAAGATTTTCCCCGAGGGACTTGCATGGGCAGGCGAATTGTAGCAGTGGCAGCACTGGGCTCAGGGAAAAAGGACGTCACATTTTTCGCTGTGTGATGCGAAGCCAGCTTTGTGTTTTTCCCTACATTTCAGGGGGTCATTGGCTGTCACTCATCTTCGTACAACCGGAGTGTGTGTTTTATCCCCTTATTAACGGGATATAATGGTTGAAGTATTTTTTGCGGTGTAGAGAATCTACGCTCGCCTGGCCAGTAGTTGGTTTTAACATTAACCAAATCGAATCGCCTGATACTGGTTTCCGGAGTCCCTTAAATATTCGACACCATATTGAATTGTTGCTGCGTTTGAGAAACCCTTCAAGTTCAGGTTGACAACAACAACAACAACAACAAGGCGGCGGTGGTCCCTGAAGAAAGAAGCTTTTGGCTACGGGAACCTTGACTTGTCCGCATTCCGCTAATTCGAATGTAAGAGAACGCCATTTGTATTTTCACCTTCTCGTAAGTACTTGTGTCTGTGTTCGTAAAGCACGCCTTTCTCTTTCTATCTTGGCTAATTCGGGACTTGGTAGCAATATTTTAATTGTATGTTCCGCGATCAGTTTTGACGCTAAAATACCTATAATTTTAGCAGTTCTCCTGTTTTTATTGTACATATTTCTAATGTTAATCAATTATTGAACTATACATGTTAAATGTAAAAATCTTTTTATGTAATTTAATATTGTATGTTGTAATAAATAGTTCTGTAATTGAGAAGCACGCTTTTTTAATCTTATTTGCTTTTCGTTGTGAACACGTGGTAATATGTTAGAGAGAAGAGTTGCTCCCCTTAAACGTGGGGAAAAAATTTAAGGAGGTTAAATTATACCTCCCACGAGGATAAACCCTTATTCTACTAGAGTTGAATGTATTGTTTTTTAGTAAAAGAAATAATCCTTTTATTCTGCTAAAATTACGCGTTTATTTTTTTATTCTGGTTAAATTATAAGAAATAATTCTTTTAAGATTTCATACATTGATTATTTTTATTTGTATATAAAAATAACTAATGCAAATGATATATACTTTTTATAATAAAAATGATAATGCTGTATAAGGTCCTTAAAAAAGAAAACCACGTAAAATGTACAAAAGCAGAAAATACTTTTCTGAATAGTTTTCGAAGATTTGGTGCGCTTTTCGAAGCAAAGTTTGTGGTACCTTCGGAGAATAGAACAGTCGCACCAACCAAAGACTTTTCTTTGATGTGGGGGGCGACTTTGATCTTCCTTTCAATTCTCGTTTGGTGATTGTGAAATTTCTTCTGTATTGTTTTTCTTTCTGGACCGGGGCCACATGGGTTCCAGCAGTAGATGTTCGCCTGAAGTAGTAGGGAGATGGTTGAATGTTTATTAAACTGGCCTTGTAGGAAACATAACCGAACTCCGCACAACTTAAGGTTTATCGGATTCATCATCAGAGTTCTCAGAATTAACAGAAGATTGAAATGTGGAAAATGGAAGAATAAAGTTGTTTCGTTTGTATGTTTAAAGTAGAATTTTATTAACAGAACAGAATAACATCAATTTGTAGAAGTTAAATGCTAAAAGAAAAAATGTATGTAGTTAAACAATTTGTAAGAGTTAAATGTTCAAGGAGAAATAGTAATAAGGAATTAAGTGTCCAGAGCTTGTAGACGTAAGTAGCAGAATGTGTGTATGTAGAAAGATTAATAGGTTAGTAATAAAGTGTTTCTTTTCTATTTTTTATCGCCGGCAAGAAAGTGAAAATGAAGGTGAAAGATAACGGAAATTGTACTTATCGGACGTTAGTTTTTAAGAGTAAGCGAAAGTATCTTGTTGTTGTCGTTTTCTTCTTTGATTGCGAGAATATTGAGAATGGAAAAGAAGAGGTAAATGAAAATAGCTCGAGTGAAGAAGGAGAACAAAAGTGTGTCGGAACTTTATGTCCGGGTCGGACTGGAAGTTTTTGTCACATGTTGCTGGTGTATGATATCGCTGCTTCCATCTCACTGACTGTTTCGGATTTCTTTCTTTTTATACCGAAAGACCTTTTAAAACAGGCTTGGTAACTTTTCTCAGTTTTGCAAATCGCTTCCTTTCATTGGTTACAAAATTAATTTAACATCTGATCGCGAAATCCGGCTTCATCTTTTTGTTTCAGTACAGTGTCAGCCTTTTTGTGACACTATTTCCTGCTGATATTTTTTGTTTGGTTTAATACAATGGGGAGAGAGAAATTAATATTAGTGGTATTATTAGTTGTGCTTTATTGTAATCCGCGCTGAGAGCTTATGTAAAAAACTATTTTTAATACTATCATGTACTTGTAAAATCCGGGGAATAGAAAAATTGGCTGACAGTTGGGAAAAAAGATTGACAGTTTGAAACGAATTGTTTTGGGCCACTTGAATTTTGTAATATGTAATATGTAAATAGCCATAACAAAATGTCATAATTTACTTGATGAGGTCAGCTAGGGTTAGATCCTCAACAATTATTCCTGGGAACAGATTATTAGATCGAAAGACAGATGATATAATCAAAAGTAAGAAGACAGAAAGACATTACGTCATGTAAGCTGTTGATATTTCATTCGTCGAGCCATGGCTCCACTCAAATCGGGTGGGTGAAAAATAATCTCATTGGTCAAAGACTTTGAGTTGGCTAAATCCCCCGAGAGGATTGGGGATGGCTATAAAATGGAGACAGCGAGAAAAATTAGTTGTTGGCTGGGTAGTTGCTGAAATTGCAGTTGAAATGTAACGACTGTGAAAAAGGTTCCCAACTGGGGAGCTACGACCCACGGCTGGTCGCCTACCACAGAAGAACGAAAAGCTCGCACTGCTATGAAGGGAATTTGAGAGTTGTGGAGAGAGTTTTTGAAATTGCAGTCGGAATGTAACGACTGTGGAAGGGTTCCCAACTAGGGAGCTACGACCCAGAGGCTGGTCGCCTACCATAGAACTTATGGCTAAAGAGTTAATGTCAAATGAAGCCTGCCGCCGATTAACTTAAAGAGTTGGGAGAGAGATTTTCAGGCGACAAGGATAAAACAACCCCAATCCACCACCGTCACGTCGCCGCCATTCAGTCAGTTAAGTGCCATACGTGATACACGCTTGGGCGATCATGTCTTGAAAGAGACATGACTGACTGGGCAGAAGATTATCCCGCAGTAGGTTGCCATTGCTTTCTGCGGTAGACTGGTTGCCGACCAAGGCTATAGAACCCAATCTGTCCTGTTATTTAACCCATAACTGGAAGGAATAGACGGAATAGACGCGCAAATACCCTTTCCCAAGGGTATTTGCGCGTAAGTGAATACAAAGTGAATTCGGCTAGAATTCGAACTCGGCTCTCCGATTTCTCGTTCCGAGCCGATATTCAATGCACCACAACGCACATCCCTTAGCCATTAGCCGTCTCTAATTCAGTAAATTCCGTTAAGCTCCGATAAGAACGCGAAAGAACTTTGTTGTTTTAAAAGTTACATAGAGAATTGACAGCACTGATTATAGAGATTATGTGAAAAGACTTTAATGAAAATTTGAAGAGCTCTGATTAGTTTAACGAAACTTAGAAAAAACATTTTTATTTAAAGATTGAAAGCTCTGATATTTTGAAAACTCTCTCTCTCTCTCTCTCTCTCTCTCTCTCTCTCTCTCTCTCCGTTGTAAACTGGCATTCCGACAGCTGTATTGTCTACTCCTGTAACTAATAATTATTGTTTTTTTATAAAGATTTTCTTTTCGTAACTCTCCAGGCGTCTTCGACCTTATTCATTTATTTATTTATTTATTTATTTATTTTTTCTTTTTTTTTAGTGCGGTGTTTATTTTATTTTAACCACAAGTGTACACGAGTGTCCGGTCTAGGTCTGGTAGAAATACGGTTACTGGATTTACACAACGCGACTTTCTGAGATCAAATCACAACGTGGGCAGTGGCTCCGTTGTTGTAATAAACGTCTTGAGGATCAGCTTCTGTGATGAGATCATCATGACCAGCAGCAGCGGCCCGATAGCGTCGACATAATTGGTACCGTTTCGACATAATCGCAGCAGGATCCGTTCCCGAACCAGCGAGAGACCGAACCAACCAGCCAGCCGGGTGTAAGTGTCACACTTCCTATTTATCAAAATTAGGATTTCACACGTAAAAGTGAAGAAGAGAAGAGAGTTACTTTTAATTCCATGTTTACTACACGTCGACTCCTTGAAAGTGCGTTGTCTTGACATCTAGTTAAATACTATTGGTAAAGTTATTGTGGTAGCGCTTCACTTTCAAAGCAGAAATTTACTCCGGTTCACACTCCACCCACATCTATTGAACAGGTGAAGAGGCTCATCCCTTGTTCCCTGTTTAGGATGTGGTTTCCGGCTTTCTCTTTTCCAATCTTTTCACTATTACGTAGCCCCCTGCACATCAGTGGCGTTACCGCCTTGCTCGGGGTGATACAATTAAAAAAAAAAAAAACTTTTACTACACACCAATTTCTAATATTTTATTTTTAAACTCAATTTTATTTTTAACTGAACATGATTAAATGATTTTTTTTATTTTAAAATTCACCGATTTAGTCTACGCTAACCTTAAAATTTAAAATTCACACAAATCTTTATGATTTTATTTTTAAATTTAAGTTTAGTCTTAACTTAAAACGTTTTAATTATAATAAATTTTTAATTATAATAAATTACGCTACCTTGTCTGTTCTGCTAGGCAGCGTTATATTCGGAACTCACTCTCTTTTTCTCTTTTTGCTTCGGGATGTTATAGCGACAACAGAAAGACTACTCTCCGGGGGAACACTCTCCGGACAGTTGACTATCTACTTTTAACTTAAGAATGTCGTACACTCACGTACTTATATATGTTTTTTCTTCCACTTTTTGGAGCCATCTGTCCACATTAAATATAATTTTCTCTTTCTCTTCTTTTGAGAGATATATCGTTCGTTATACAATTGTACATATTCTAAAACTTTTCCACGTGTTGAATTCTCGTTGGATAATGTTGAATCTATTTTAATTGGAAGTTCTCAATCCCACCACCCCAGTTTTGAAATAACCCCATCGCTTTCTTTCATCTATCACAAGCAGAAATTTCGTCCATTACAATTCTTAAACAACTGTAGTTGTTACAAAATAGCAACTCTTCGCTACATCTTCCTTTTCATCCGTCAAATCAGCTTTATGTCTCATTCTAAGGATTCAAACTCGAAACATGACGATTAATTTGAGACCTTGAAAGTGTTGCGGGGAGGGCCGAGAGGTGTGAGTGCCAGTCGACTGTGCAACTAAGAAAGTAGACACAAAGGCAAGGAAAGGGGACGGCAATAGCAAAGAAGGATGACAAACGCAGATGGCCAGTTGGAGACGATGCAAATCGGGTTTTTATTTTTTTCCTTAAGCGAACGGTGTGAATGGTAAGGCGATGGAGGTCGGTATCCGGACGTCGTCGGGCGCTGGAACCGGTCGCTGGATGTCAGGGGGCACAGAAACGGGTCGTCGGGCGTCAGTGGGCACTGGAACAGGTCGTCGGACATCAGTGAGCACTGGAACCGGTAGCGAAACGTCAGTGAAACGCCGCAGTAGATAGCTGGTGTTTGCCGGAGTCGTTGGGAGCTGTAGAAATTAGCTAGGGTCTGCGTGAGTGAGCTGGAATTCACTGGAAACTGTCTTTTGTTTTTGTTTCGTGGCGAAAATTAAGTTTTTGTGTTTTGTTGTTTGGTTGAAAAGATGTCGTTGCTATTTTTAGTACACGTAGGTCGTGACCGTTCTCTTCCGACAGGAGTATCCGGGATTGTTTACACAAAGTGGGAGTGGTGATCGGGCACACCGCGACAAAAGTTAATATATATTTAATACAAATGATGTCTGTTTATATCTGCACATAACATATAGCGCATATAGCTGTTGTCATCATTCGGATTTAATACATGGTGCCGTTCTTTTGCTAATTTTTGCAACCATCTTCTTTTTGCTGTCTCCCTTCGAAATGTGGGCGATCATGGCCTTCCACATCTCCCTATCTCTTGTCGTTCTTATTAACCCTCTACCTTTTACCCCACTCAATCCCCCCGCTCCACCACCAATCTGCTCAAGTCCATTAAGTATGTCATGTGTTGCTTTCCCTTGTCTCTCTTCCCCTCTATCCATCACGTGAGCATCAGATTCTCCAAGACCTTCTTCCTCAAAAACTTCTGCTGCCTTTTCCTGATGTTAAGTATCCGCTTCCTTCTTGTGTCCATCCGCTCTAAAACTTCGTCGTTGCTCACATGTTCTGTTTATGATATCCTCAGTATCTCTCTGTAGAACCACATTTTGGTTGCTTCATGTCTTTCTTTCATCTTTGATGAGATTGCTCAGTATTCTCTGCTACATTGAAGGACAGACATCGCATAACAATTCAGCACTCTCTTCTTTGCTTTCAGTGAAACTTTCCTGTCTCTTAATACTCAGCTTCTGGAAAACATTCTTGGCTATGTCAATACGTCTTCGGATTTCCATATCGCACTTACCGCCTTCTGTGTATAATAAAAAATTTTCGTTATAATTTTAAAGCAGATTTGAAAAGTAACGTTTTTCAAAAATTAAGACTGTACTTTTGCTTTTTGTTATTTTTTTATTTAGTAATATTTGATGAAAAGGTATCCCAGAAAATTTATTAAGTCTTAAATTTAGCCCTGTAATAATTATTACTACATTATGTTTGATTGCAGCATCTTGTCAATTACAGTTTTGTAATTGATATGCAGTAGAATTTTTTTTATTGTAGACTGAGAAAAATGCATGTACAATAAATAACTCCATTTTCATGTGCTTTTTGTTGTTTTCATTTACATTAAATTTTCTCTGGCATTCATAATCCTAAATAGTTTCAGTAATAGTAGTTTTGGAGCAGGCATGTGTGTCGTGCATCCTATGGATTTTGAACAAAAAACTAATTTTAAAATGAAACTTCCGTTTTTATCAGTATAAGAATTTTAAAATTATATTCAAATAGGTTAATGGCGGAAGTGATTTCATTTATTCTAAATAAGTGTTTCCAGTTTTCAAGTTTGTAGGTGATTATTATTATTACCCACATTCATTCGTACAATCACCAGTTTATGAATAGCCACATGTAATTTATGAAAGTAAGAGAAACAATCGAAATAAACGCTTCAAATAAGATAATTTTATTTATCATAAAGTAAAAACTGACGCATAAGACAGAAGATTAATTGTAAAAGAACTCGTAATGTATGCGAAACGTTGAAGCAATGGTCGGCAGAAGATGCTTTTGGCATAAAACTGCAAGTGCGGCAACAATCACTCGTCGTTTTTGATTTGCTATAAAAGAAGCATTCTCTTGACCAACACTGATTAATTCGATCCCCATATTCACAACCAGGAACACCAGTGTAGAAATATGAACAACTCCTGCAGCACTGTTTACGAATTTCATCATTGTAACAAAGATTACCTTTACCATATGCGATATCTTTACATAAATGGATTTTATTTGCAATTTTCACTGATATTTTTTTGTTTCCCAACCAACACTCTCGACTTAAATCCGGAGCTTTTGAATGACTTCTGCAACGTCCATTATAGCACCACATTTTTGTGCCACATGAGGTGCCTTCGAGAGCGAGAATAGCCTGGCAAATACCCTTATATGGACAGAACATCTCAGAACAAAAGTTATACCGATTCTTAAAGTTTTCTTTTTCGCATTGGTAAATGTTTGACGTGTTGCCAAATTGGCTTAAACATTGTTCATTGGCGGTAATTCGTTGACCAGGTTTCATAAAATGGAACGAATCGAGAGCTGATACCTTTGAGGAGTTTCTCAGACATTTTCCTAGTAGCTCATTCTTTCGAAAATATTTCTGCAATTGTTTTATAGAGCAATCTGAAAACTGAAAAACATTGAAAAGATTCTGGTTCAGATTACTGCGATTATGTTGATTCGACATAATAAAACCTTTTCTGGGATCACATTCATTGTTATACCCATCAAAGTTAACGCCAATATTGTAGGCAATTAGTTGCGTAGCCGCTAATGCGACACTGAAATCAAACTTTTCCTGGATAATACTTATGCCTTTGTCCGTACAAAGTCCTGATTTCCATGTGTAGCCATTTAAAAATCCAGCTGCTTTCTTAATGGGATAACGAGTTACCAACATTATATGATCAGTAGTATTAAATGAATATTTAGGAAACTTTTTCAACCAATTACCAAATTCTTTTAGAGACGTACTTTCATCTGTAACATTATTATAAGTTATAAGCTTCACCCAATCCGACAGCTGGCTACTGCTCAAATAGACTAGCATTGGACATTTAATTTTGATCTCATAATGTGTTGGCATGATATTTTGAAAAAAATCGTTTATAGTAAGCAGAAGAAAATAATAATATTCTTTCAGGATAAAAATAAATTTTGGAGAACTAATCTCCCAAACACTTGGCATGGATTTTAGAAAGAAATCAACGACTGTTGAATCGATTAGGAACGTGAGATCGAGGACATATTTCGATAAAGAAACTGATCGTTTTGTTCGAATGTGATCTCGTTGTGACAAACCGAAAAAATGACCAGATAATAATTTAATGATACGATGCTGAAAGCACATATCTTTACCCAGAAAGAAATCACTTTTTTTTTCATCAGATCCATTTTGTTTTGGCAATGGAAAGATTGCCCAAATAGTATCATTTTGTTGGAAAACACCTGAAAGCTGATATCTATGCTGTGCATCGGCTGTCAAATAACACGCTAAAACAATTGTACTGTTTTTGCTCTTGTATACCTGTTGAGACACAAGACCACTTTCTTTGTTAATATCGCCAATGCTTACTGGATAAAGCTCTTCTCCTTTCAAATAAAATACAGGAAGATCATTGCCATTCAGATTCAAGTCTGTTCTTTTTAATCTATACTTAAAGTTTTCATTATATAACTGAAACATGAAATGTAGAGTTATTTTAGGTTCACAGTCCTGTTTATTTTTTATTTGTAAGCAAATCCATACGTCCTCCAATTGCTGCTTTTCATTGGTTGAATATTCGAAATGTTTTGCAGTTGTGTAAAATATTAGAAAAATATGAAGAATGTAAGTCAAAGTCACCCAGAGAGCCATAGCCCATGTCAAAAGTATTTGTTCATATGTAAATGGATTAATTTATTTATATACTTATACCAAAATTGTATAACATTTATTAAACGGTCTCAGCTCATATATGCAGCTAATTGACGTCATTGTCTTAAATCAGATGACGTAATTAATCATTGTGTGAATCACTTGCTTTGACGAGAAAATAGATAACAGAGGCTCAAGATAGAGGTAAAGATTTTTGGTAGTGTCAACATTTTCCATCTTTAAGGTTCATCTGTCATTTAAGTGCCATATTCTTTGGCGATTATGTCTCGAAAAAGACATGACTAACTAGACAGAACATTTTCCCGCAGTAAGTTGCCATTACTTTCAGTGGTAGACTGGCTGCCAACCAAGGCTAAAGAACCCAATCTGTCCTGCTATTTATCCGATAGCTGGAGGGAGAAGAGATGGATTTCCCAAAGTATACTTGCGCGTATGTGAACGCAATGAATTCAACTGGAATTTGAACTCAGCTCTCCGTGTCCTCGTTCCGGGTTGATATCCACTGCACCACATCCTTAGGGTTCATACTAGAAAAAATGATACTTTTAACCTATTAACCTATTCTCCAAACATTTTTACAATTGTGAATATAAAGATGAAACCTAGCCATGTAAAAATGTTCGCTTAAATATTTTCTTCTACAAAAAGAAACACGTTGTTAGAGCAGTTTTTACTCGTTTATATTAGAAAGGAAAAGGATAGTTTATAATAAAAATGGTGCGAGAGCGAAAGTTTGAAAAACATGTACAGGGTATAATATCATAGCGTTGAGTACACCATCAGATCATGGGTGGACTATGGAAGAATAGTTCATTTTCACGGTTTTTATTTTCCCCGTTATGGGCATTATTATATCCATGATATAACAACACCCTATTCTGGTTCCAATTTGTAAATATGATGTTATTTGATATGGTGTAGTGACTGGTGTGTCCTCATTTATTCATGTAACATCCAGAAAGGCTAATAATAAAAATAATGTCTTTTCGGAATCTTGAATGAACCTCTCTATTATGACTGCTACGCATTTGATTTGGCTAAGTCGCGCAATATTTCTAACTCAGTGTTCGGGACATGTATCTTCGAAATTTTCAGGATGTTTCTGTAGCTGTTAGTTCTTTTGTTCTTCTACAAATTTCGTGTATGTGTCTTTAGAGTGAAAGCATTAATATCACGAAACATGGTGTCTGCAGGGATGTTTTTATCGAAAGAAAAATATGGGTTTTCACTGGTCGTCGATTTTCTACGCTAGGAGAGGAGGTGACAACCGCCAAACACAATTACTTGCTTGAAATAATGTGATATAATTCAATTACATGGGACAATATTGATTTAATTTTGTGAAATGCTGCCATAGGATAATTCTCTTTACAGATAGTGGTTCAATTAAATATCCTGCAATACAGGAAAATATCTACGATAAAATAGCATAAGGGAACAATAAAATACATTTGGTAATGCCAGGTGAGAAAAATTGAATTAAATATCCTCAAATTTATACCTGCTGCTATGCAATTAACAAAATAGCTATTCCAGGTGAGTTAAAAAGGCAGGGCTTACGAGTTACACGACATGGTGGAAAGGTTTGCTATTTTCTTTCTTTCCTTCATTCTTTCTTTCTTTCTTTTTTTTTTTTTTTTTGCTGGGGGCTCACCAGCTGATATCTGTGAAGGAATTGTTTTCATTTTCTCCCCCACCCACCCACAAAAATATTCACATAGAAAAGCGAATTTCATTCATTTTTCTTCTCGGCTCACCAGTTTATTGTGTGGAAGGAAAAAATCTCACATGAGTTCACGAATTTCTTTCCTTCTTCTTTCTCAGTTTTAATAGAAGGGATGAGGGGATTTATTATTATTTAGCACACTACATCACTTCCCTTCCCGGATCTGACAGAATCCTTTAATACATTAATAATAGGGGTATGTATTGTCCCTTTGCGATCTGCCAGACTTAGTTCTCGTTGTGTTTGGCTGTCTTTTCTCTATAGTCCAGTCGATATATGGTGAGGTATCTCTTGGTGCAGGTATTGCTTTATCAATATTAGGTATTTTCACCGTTTCTGACACAATTGTTGGTGTTAGAAACATTCCTATTAACATCTTCTGTAGTTTTAATAGTAAAATACTTATTATTGTGGTTAACTACTTTATATGAATCTGTGTACGGTGTTTCCAAAGATTTTCGAAATCTGCTAGTCCTAAGCTATACAAATTTACAGTTGTTTAGGTCCTTCGAGATAGGATTTTAGTGATGAATGTAAGTGTCCGGTGGACTAATTCTTCATGCCAAAGTTTTGCATTTCACTCAACAGAGCTCCTGATGCTTCATCGTTACGCTTGTCAAATGCGTCTATTAATAGTCTCGGAACTTGCGCATTACACCCTGTTAATGCTGTATAAGGCGAGTAAATTGATTCATTGGGTGTAGTTCTGATACCTAAGAGTACAATAGGTAGGGCTGTTAGCCATAATTTCTTCCTTGAAATTATCGCCGTTTTTAGCGTCCTGTGAGCGCGTTTAATCAATCTTATTCAATTTTAACAAGCATAAATTGGCTGATATTCCTGGATTTGATAATACGTGCAGACTATCTAATACAGATTTCTTGAACTTTTGCGGTACTAAAGATCTTGGAAACGATTTGTGACATGTCGCACATTATAACTTGGTTTTTACTTGTGTAGTAAGGCTACAAACTTTCTTTCAATTTGTTAAAACGTTCTTTATTGCAGTGATAATGATTAATAATTTTCTGTAAATCACAAAGTTCTATTGTAACAACATTAACTGCAACGATAATTTCATGCCCTCTTGTCTTGTGAACCGACGCTCGGGCGCCTGGTCGTTGATGGCTTCGATTCAGTAGTTGGTCTTCGAGTCGACTATTACAACGGAGTTCTTCCCCGCCCACGCTGCGAATTTCGATCTCAAGGAAGTCACGCTGAAATCTTGCAAGCTGTCTCTCCGCCAAGTTGAACCAGACTGGATGCGCGCGCACATTTGAGATAATGGAAACGGCACCAAAAATAAATTGAATGACGCCCGAATAAGTTGCGGAAAAAGTCTTTATATACAACAACAACAACAACAAAAATAGAATATAAACAATCGCCAAAAAAAGCGCTTTTCTTCTTAATATTAATTCGAGTTTTTGGTTGGCACTGCCAGTTCACTCCAATTGGAGTTTTCAAGTTTGTGACGATTCAGAAATGTCTTTGTTCGCTTCTCACTGAAGCTTTCCGGAAACTTCCAAAGGTTGATCTATGTGTGTGGTGGGTAGCGGCGGCGGTGGTCATTTGTAATCTCCGCCTCAGCTCTGCGCAACAACTCCCTCTCTCTGCAAAATCACTTCTTGTCTGTCTTTAATTCTAGTTGGCCGTTTCAAACTTCCTCTGCAAAATCACTTCTTGTCTGACTTAATTTGTTTTTTGTCGGTCGGCGGCAGGCTTCTCTACGGTTCGCGACAAACGGCGTGGTATTTTACTCGACAGGCTTCTTTACAGTTGGCACCCAACGACAGGGTAAATATCTCTGTCATTTGTACATCTTCGGTCAGGAACTCTATGTAATGCGGTGTGCGCATAGTGTCTTGGTGCCTTACCTTCGTCGTTACAGGTAAGTTGAGAGCCGGACTCACTCTGCCGAACTCACGTCGTGGCCCTGTATTTATGCTTATCCCC
Source organism: Ascarosepion bandense (assembly GCA_037127315.1). NCBI lineage: Eukaryota > Metazoa > Mollusca > Cephalopoda > Sepiida > Sepiidae > Ascarosepion > Ascarosepion bandense. Next base: position 25,463 of record JBBBDQ010002509.1, read on the forward strand.
AAATTCACTGGTGGGAGGAGGATGAACATGAAAATCCAATCTCTGGCTAATAAAATCACTTTCGCCCACGTCCTTGGGCGGAGCCACCTTTTTTTCTGTTCTTTTCCTTTGGTTCAACCAATGAAAGCTTGGAAATTTTAATTCCACTTCTCTCTTATAGTCAGTATTTAACTTTTATTTTCACTTATCAAATATTTCCTTTATTGGTGACAATCCTTTCCGACAATCAAAAAAATTATGTTTTTTGTTTAAAATTTTTACTTTTATCTTCAGTGTATCTCAAACATCAATTGTATTTTTCCCAACCACGCCGTCTCTGCCTGTCAACAATAACCACCCTTTGACCCAGCTGATTATCAAATAACACACTCGCAAAATATGAATTCGTTCATATCTCTCGGCTTTGGGTTTTGCGACCTTATCCCTTCCTCTGCTCATATTGGAATAAATTTATTACCTGCGTTCATATTAGAACAAAAACTTCTATCAGTTGGTTCTTTTCGATTTATAAAAATTAATAATACGAACCAACACAATTTCTTCCGTTTGATCTGCAACAATTAGTAATACCGCTAATATAATTATTCCGTTCGGCCAGGCTAAAAATAGTGTTACAGAAGGACAAATGTCTTGCAGAAATTTTTTATGTCGTAAGAAAAATTCTGCTGTGAAGAAAAGGGAAAGGAAATAAAAACAACAAAACAAAATTCAATATAACACAAAAGGTTAAAGTTAAAGAAAATTTGCTACTTTATTAAACATAGAGAGGAGTTGTGAGCTGACTGCAAAACAGGTCCGTTAGCAAAGGCTAGTACTACAAAAAAAAAAGATAAAAGTTCTTTACAGTTACCTTGTCAATCTGAAGCTTCAGTTCCCTTTTTTTCTTTGAAGGGAGAGAACTTAGGGGAGAGTAGCCTCCCTCTAGCTACAGGATAGCGGCTCTGTTTTCCCTAATTTTTGTTATGTTTAGTGTTCAAAGTTCCTTTCTTTGTCTCGCCTGGAAAAAGGTCTTTTTTGTTAAGTCTCTTCTTCAACCCCCGTGGGTTGTGGGCCGACCTGGGAAACTGTCCCTTTTTTCTGTAAAATAAAATTTCTTTCTTCCTCTGGGAGAAGTGATGTTCAATCTTATTTTTCTTCTGCCACGTGGGTTAATGACGAACAAGGGAAACGGTCCTTTTTAGAGAAGAAGTATCGTCGAATCTTTTGTTTCTCCTCTGTTCGTCTGAAGGAATCCCTTTCTTTTCTTCTTCTGTGAACTTCTCAAACCCGCAAATAAATTCAGACTTCTTTTTACGTCTTTGGTCTGACGGAGTTAAAATTTTCAGGACTGATCAAGTCGACGAAAATAAAAAACAAAAACTGAGGGTTCCCGCTTCTTCAAATTCTATAAAAGAGAGCCAACCAATCAGAGGCGAGATACACAACACGTGGTACAGCAAAGACATTTCAATTTTCCAACGGCTTTAGCGAGAAAAGGAGAGAAAGAAAAACGAAGAAACGAACGGACGAATAAAATTTCAACAGTCTGTAATGAATTCAATTATAAAGGTCAAATGACGCTGTTGTTTGTCCGACTTCAACGACAAATGGTTAGAGCTGATAAAAGGACTACGCAGAGGTTTATGATCCATTAACAAAAATGTCTCCTTACCTTCTATGAGTTGTTTAAAATGCAATAGTGCTAGATATGTACCGAGCAAATCATGGTCGAATATGGAATATCTCAGTTGGATCTGTGATAACTTTAAAGTGAAGAAACAAATGGGAACAGGTTGGTCGTTTGTCATTTGATGTAAAGCGATGCCAACTGCATAATTCAAACTATCCATTGCAAGTTGATATTTTTCAACGTTCTAATTTGGGAAAGTTAATTCTATTACACTCGATAATGACTTCAGAGTTTGGACGGAAGCTAATTCCTCCGCGGTTAAAGTCAGTTGTTTTGTATTAGGATTCAAACGGATACATTCTGTGAGTTCAAAACTTAAGTCACTAAACTTTGGTATTAACTTTCTATAAAAACTGACCATTCTAATAAATCGTCGCAATGTTTTTGACTCATTGGGAAGAAGAACAGTGTTCAGATTCTGAAGCTTATTAGTGTTGGTTTTAAGTCCTTCCTTCGAAATATTAAAACGATAGAAGTCATGTTCTGCAACCTCGAAAATACATTATAAATTGAAATTTTAAGATCTTACTCAGTTAGCTTCCGAAATACTTGCTTCAGATGTTTAGAATGAGAATCCTCGTCAGCGAAGTATATATATATATATATATATATATATATATATATATATATATATATATATATATATATATATATATATCAAACTTCTTCGTAGACAGCGATCGAACTTTTGTTCCCTGTTTCAATTCTATGAAATACTTTTTTTTAAGGGAAGATATCAGATTTGAGTAGCTTTCCATAAGTTTTTGTAAGGTTCCTTTTGCATTTTCATCTTCATGGGTTGAAATGTAAGTTGACAGTTTGGTGTCACTTTGCCTATAGGTAATTGTGTCAGCCAACTTGTTATTTTTACAATCCTCTGTTGGTGGATGCTTGTTTTATCTCTTGTTCGTTGTCAGTCATGTTCATTTGTGATGAATGCAGCAAGAATAAGTATGTGTTTCCTCACACGTCAAGGGTCACTATATTATAGTGGCATAGGGCTAAGGGGTTAAAATGAACAGTTGATATTACCCAGGCCAAGATGATTAATGACGAGGAAACACGGGTAATTTTAACAAAATTTATCTACTAATTTACACACTTGAAGTAGTATCGATAGTTCGTTTCTGGAAATTAAATCAGAGTTCTTAAAGTTCGCATGTTCAACGTATTGTCACGTAGAACAAATGTTTATACAACAGATTAAATGATCTTACACAAAATAATAATAAAAATGTTTAAGACAAAGGTAAGAGAGTTCGTTGCTTATCGAAGGGATATAGTGTTTGCATACGTTCAAAGGTAGACAAAGATAGAAAATTTGAAATACTTAACTTTCTTGGATTGTTGCAAGAACGTGCTTAGTTGGTTAGAGGCCGATAATATAATTGGCGAGTAATTTTATACTGGCGGGTACTTCAATGATGATTGCATGAAACTGAAAAAAAAACTTTCACATAATTTCAGTTATTTATAGGATACAAAATCCTATATTTTACAGTGAATAACTGAAACTCCAAAAATTAGAAAATCGGATCAGAATCACTAAAAACAAATTGGGTACACAATACCAAAAAAAAAAAAAAATCTTCCAAAATGAATTTAGTGATTCTGATTACCAATTGAACAAAAAACAAATTGAATTTTCAATGACCCGTATCTATGGTTTTTTGGTGCCAAAAATAAGTTTGCTTTTGGGAGCGTGATGGAATTACTTATATATTCACGGTTTTGGTAGGGTCCAGGTTGTCTAACCGGACGTCTCGCCCGGGAGACGTATTTTTTTATACCAACCTACCTTCTCTTTTACCCAGTGTTCTTTATTTCCTTTTCTTCCCCACGTATTAACAAACGAGAAAGAGGAACAAAGGCATTTCATATTCGCTTTCATTCCATGCTCAAGACAAACTTTTACCAGTGACATCAGATGTGTCTTTTCTTCAGAAAAGAATGACAAACGAAGACATTATACACAACAGAAACTAAATTCTCGCCGTATTGCATGCTGTTTGGCAGGGATGTGATCTTACCGATAGATGGCCTATTGAAGCCCCGTAGGAAGTATATGGGGAAGAACACTATCAATTGGTGATAGAACAACAGCATAAGTTGTTTGTACAGGCCAGAAGGCGAATAAAAAGAACCCAAAAGAGGAGAAATGACAGGGTGAATGCCACTAGGAAGGTGGTGGAATTTAGGGTTGGAGACCCCGTGTACTACAAAGTTCATTTGAGGGAAGGACAACTGGACAAGAGATGGGAGCCATATTATAGAGTAATAGAGCAAACTAGTCCAGTGTCATATGTAATTTGGGACCAGGTGAGTGGTCGAACAAAGAGAGCTCATGCCAATGATTTAAAGTTAGCTGAGGTTGCTAATTGGGAAATAAGTGAGCCAAAAGCCAAGAAAAGAAAGACAAGGAGAGCGATCCTTGTGAAGCCAAAAGGGCCGGAAGCAGATGAAAAATCAGAAAGAGGTAGAGAGATGGATCAGCAGCCCGCTATAATGGACTCTAGAAGTCTAGACAGGACACAATAAAAGAATAGCGAGAGTAACTCATGAAGGAGTTCAAGAATCAAAGTTGAAACTTCGTGAACCAAAAGTCGAATCAAGCAAAGGAGAATAATAACAAATATTTTGATGGAAAAATCTTTGTGAACATTTTACCGATAAAACTTTATTTTTATTTTACTTTAGGGCCTTTTTTCGTAATATTTTTTTTCAGCAAATTAGTGGCGGTCAGTCAGTCAGTTAAGTGCCATACGTGATACACGCTTGGGCGATCATGTCTCGAAAGAGACATGACTGACTGGGCAGAAGATTATCCCGCAGTAGGTTTCTGCGGTGGACTGGTTGCCGACCAAGGCTATAGAACCCAATCTGTCCTGTTATTTAACCCATAACTAGAGGGAAGAGACGGATTAATACCTTTCCCAAGGGTATTTGCGCGTAAGTGAATACAATGGACTCAACTGGAATTCCAACTCGGCTCCCCGGCTTCTCGTTCCGAGCTGATATCCACTGTACCACAAGTGGAGGTACCTACTCAAAAAATATTTTCCAAAAGCCTTTTTTTTAAACTTATTTACCAAAATATTTATTTACAGGTGAATAAATTCTGAAACTTTTTAAAAATCTGATCACTGACTTTGGGAAAATAATTTAAACCAGTGTGTGTTGACTTTTCTGCTTTCATTACGGAAAAAGTATCCATTCTGGTGTAGGTGCCTCACCGCATTTTTTATATCTAACTTTGAAACTGAATTCTTAAAAATGAAAAAGTTTTCTTTAAACTTTTATTTTAGTTTTAATTGAAAGCTAAATTATTAAATTTACTATTTCCTGTAAGCAAATACTCTCTGGTTTATTTCAAACAGAAATTACATTGATTGAAATATAAACGTTTGAGATATTTTTTCAATTTTTGAATTTTGCAGCCATTTTTGAGGGATCGACACATTTGTAAACAAAAGTTAATTCTCGGATTGAAAAATCTTGCAAAAATAAAATATACGTCTGTGGCTCATTATTTTTGAAAAATTAGCAAATTTTATGTTAAATTAATCTGATTTACACAAGCATGACTTATCTATAGCGTGAAATTTAGAAAAAATTTTACAAAAAAAAAATTTTACAAAAAAAAAACTTCAAACGTACAAAAAAAAAAAATTAATTATTTTAAAATATGGAGGCAGAACGATTTTTATTAAACTTTTCAATTTTCTATAGGTAATATTATCATCAATTCTTAACAAAAAATCTAACCACAATAGTTTTTTGAAGATTTTAAAAATATTTTTGAAACTTTATAAATTATTATAACAACAAAAAAAAAAAATGCAAGTTCTTTTAAGATTTCATTAGTAATTGAAAATTTCTTTTTCAGACTATAATGTCTTGAATTTTTCTTATTTATTCAAGCCATTAAAAGCTTATCAAATTAAATAATATTAGAGTTTTATTACATTTTTTATTTTACTCTTTGGAGCAGATTTTCAGATACAGAGGCAAAATTAAAAAAAAAATAGATGATTTATATTTTCTAATGAGTCCTGTGTTAACTAACAAAATTATAGACCGCAACACTTTAAGATTTATTAAAATTTAATGGATTTACGTGGAGGTGGGTGTGAAAGGACGCTCGGTCGTCAGGTTGTTGATGGCTTCGATTCAGTAGCTGGTCTTCAAGTCGATTATTACAACGGTGTTCTTCCCTGCCCATGCTGTGAATTTCAATCTCAAGGAAGTCACGCTGAAATCTCGCTAGATGTCTCTCCGTCAAGCCGAATCAGACTGGACGCGCGCGCATTTGGGGTGAATGCAAACGGCACCAAAAATAAATTGAATGGTGTCCAAATAAGTTGCGGAAAAAGTTTTTATATATATATAAAAAAAATAGAATATAAACAATCGCCAATCGTCTCTTGCTAACCTTTGTCTCTACTTAGCTGATAACAGAACGGAAGTTTCGTCTAAAAGAAGCGTTTTTTTTTCTTAACATTAATTCGAGTTTCTGGTTGGCAATGTCACTTCACGCCAATCGGAGTTTTCAAGTTTTTGACGATTCAAAAATGTCTTTGTTTGCTTCTCACTGAAGCTTTACGGAAACTGTCGAAGGTTGGTCTTTGTGTGTGGTGGGTAGCGACGGCGGTAATTCGTCTTCTCTGTCTCTGACCACCCGGGGCTCTATTTTTATGCTTATCCCAAATTTACTGGTGGAGGGATGACGAACACTGGGTTGTTCACGCAAATCCAATCTCTAGCCAATAAAATTACTTTCGCCCACGTCCTTGGGACGGAGCCATTCCTTTCTCTTTCTCTTTCCTTGGTTCAACCAATGAAGGAGTACTATTTTGGTGACATCACTTCTTTTCGGCCTTTTCTTTTTGACGTCAACAAATCTAACTTTTTAGGTTTATAAATCTTTTCTCAACCAAATTTAAATTTCACTTTATTCTCAAAGAATTTAACCTTTTGCATTATCAAATATTTCCTTTATCTGTGACAATCTTTTTCGACAATCAAAAATGATGTATTGTTAATTTTTACTTTTATCGGCAGACATCAATTGTATTTCTCTTAGTCATGCCGTTTCCGCTTGTGAAAAAATAGCCGACTGATGCAATGACCTCGTCTGACCCGGCCGACCCAGATGGAAGGGGCCAAAGTGGATGACAATGGAAATGTGTTACTGCCGGCGCCCATGGCCGGTTGACGAGAAAGCGAGAGTGTAAGAATTATTTTTCTGTATTTCAACTGAATGGTAATTATTTTTTAATATTTTATTGAAAAATATTTTCACGGTTGAATTTTTTCAATTATAAGTTTTTGTCACTATTGATAAAGCAAAATTTTTGTATTTAAATTATATAAACGCTTAATCCTGGCGGTTTTAGGATTTATTCCAAAAGTTCCTAATTTGGAATATGGGCGGTTTTTTTTTTTTGGTCTTAAGTACAAATTTGAATATGTCGGTATGTCGTTGGAATTGAACGCTTCCGTGGACATATGTACTAATTTAAAAAATCTGTCGCAATGCGGAAAAAATTAGCGTCTGCTAAATTTTTCGTTTACGTAAGCTTGACAAAATATTTTCAGAATGTATCTGAACGTCACAAGCTACGGACGTTTTTTCAGATCTTTTCCAATTTCTTTGATATTTCGAAAGAAATCGTTATTTTCTAAGATGCGAAAAATATATATTTTCGCAACTTAATATTGTTTATTACTCTGTAAATAGAGGTAGAATTGTATTGTAAATCGTTATAGACGTATTACAAATGCCCTCTATATCAATATTTATATATATTAACTGTGTTAATATGTAATTTATTTCAAGTTAAAATTATTGTTTTCATAACTTGAATGTAAATGGTTCTTTAGACTTTCCGACTATAATATAAAAGTCACTTATATATTTAAAATAATAGGGTGAATTTAATCTTATTAGTTACATTATGCGTATTTAATTTACGTATATATTATTTTAGAAAAACATCGGTAAATTTTTTTCTATGTGTAAAATCTTTGATATATTATAGCTCAAAATTAAATATTGAGCTTTTAATAATACGGTCTTTTTTGATAAGTAAAAGACAAGGTAATTAATTTTCCGTTTTAAGTAATTTACGGAAAATTTTTATCAACTGCTTTTCAACCAGTCAAAGGGAAGTAACTTACAACTTTTCAGTAAGTCTATCTTCTAAACTAATTGTAATATTTATTTTTCATTAACATTTTGTAAAAATCTGTTACAACGTTTATCGTAGTGGCTTAAAGGACCTTTTAAGCAGCCTATCTATTTGTATTATTATTGTAATTTTAACATTAATAAAGATTGTTTTTTTGGATTGGACTTTCGGAATTTATAATTCTTACTTCGATAACTGTAACAGTAATTCCACAGAGAAATTTTTATAATTAATTTAATTTCTCTTATTCTGCTTAAAAAATTAAGTAGAATTTTATTCTCTGTTTATATAAATTTCTTTTTTTATTACGACCAAAAAGAAATTTATATTAATTCTTTTTACTCTGCTTAAAAGAAATCTAATTTTCTTTTATTCTGTTTAAAAGACCAGGCTTTCTGCTTAAAATATATCTGGCTTTTCTTCAAAAGAGTAGGCTTTTTATTTAAAAGCTTTCTGTTTTTTTATTTTTATAAGAAAGCCTGCACTTATTTTTTAATAGTTAATACTACGAACATTTTCTTCAACTCTTGATACCCTTAACTCATTACTTGTTTCTCATTGAACATTAACTACTACTTATTCTTGTTATTCGTTCTTTTTAATAAATTTCTATTTTAACGTGAAAAATGTATATATTATTTTCCCACTATTCCACACATCCACACATTTTAACCTGCTGACAACCTTCTGATGAAAACCTTCTGATAATTCTGGATAAAACTTGTAAGCTGTAGGGAGTTCAGTTGTGTATGACACAAGGCCGAATAAAAAAAGCATTAACCATCTCTCTATAGTTTCAGTGGTAACTCCCGACGACCAAAGAACACGCATTCTACTTCTTCACTGGTGACCTCCGGCGGTTGAAAAGAACACTTACCCTACATCTACACTGGCGACCCTCGACGGCTAAAAAAGAACACGCAATGGAAGAATCACTTCTTCACTAGTGACCACCGACGTCAAAAGAACAGGCACCCTATAATCTCAATGGCAAACCCCGACACGGAAAAAGAACACCTAATGGAAGGATGACTTCTTCATTAGTGAACACCGACACTCAAAAACAAAAAAAAATGAATAAACTCAAGCATCACAACAAAATGGCGACTCACCTTCTACAGGGCAAGAAAGAAAGGATAGAAGAAAAAGAAAGGAAAAAGGAAAGACAAAAAAAACGAAGCCTTACACGTTTGAATAAACCTTGTTGTCAAATTATGTGCTGATACAATATCAACCTCTACTGACAACTGGAAAATTTCAACGTACTCTCAACTCCAAAGATAAGTACCTCAAAATATACCCTTTTATTGAATACAATTGTTAAACTATTATGCGAAACCTGTTTTACGCCTTTCACTGAACAATACATATTTCTTTCCTGACTTCATCGAATTTCAAGAGTCCCAAAAATTCCAACTTCAAATTATATGCCGATAAATTATCAGCCTCTAATAAGAATAACGGAATTTCAAAAAAAAAAAAAAAAAAAAAAAAAAAAAGAAAGAAACTCTACTCAATATCAAAACTACAAACACTTTTAACGAAACAAGCTGCTTGGCAACTTCAAATATTTAAAACTGTAAAAATTCAAAAGAGAATCTCTTATTTTATTTTTTCCTTGAAAAATGTTTTATTTTTCTCTGTATTCTTACGATATAAAATGTGATTTACGAAAAAAATTAACATACCTACTCTTATGGATTTCAAACAAGACGCTTAAAAATTGACAACAATTTCGGAAACTCATCTCAGCCCTAGCAAAGAAAGCTTGAAAAGAAGTCCATCAGTGGAGTTTGGAGCTAAGGCCATTTGAGTAAAAGAAAAGAGGAGCAAACACGTGCGTTTTCAAAAAGTGTTTTGACGCGTGTTTAGGAATTTTTTACTGTATACGGCCGTAAAAGAAAGGCGCAAATTCCAGGCAGACGGAAGAAAAATAAGAGAAGAAAGAAGGGAGTTCGGTCACCAAGAAGACTTTGTCTACACAAGAGAGAAGAGAAAAGGGATAAAACTTTTGAACTTTGAAAGGACTTAAAGTGTGCTGTGGACCCAATTCTTTTGTTTGTTTTTTTGTTTTGTTTTGTTTTTTTGTGCAATGTAATTTTTAAGTTTTTTTTTTCTTCTGATATATGTTTTACTTGGTGTTAGAGAATAGGTTATCCTATTCTCAGCAAAAAGTTTAGTTGGTTAGAAATAAATATTTATTCTTTGTAATTGAATATGATTTTCATTTTTTCTTTCTTTTTCGTTATTAGGGCAATGGAGAAAATAGTATTGTAGCAGGTTTTATATTTTTATGCCTGAAGCCTCTTTCTAAACTGCTGCATAATTTTATTCGCTGCCTTGCAATGATCGTAAGTAAAATGCAACTACGCGTCCATCTTGATTAATTATGCGACGCATCTCTTTTAACCACAAATACCAAATTCTCATTTGCAAGATCAGTTTTATATGTTTAAAAAACTGCTAAAGCTTCATGTGATAATGGGAATGTTCATGTTGTTTTTATTAGTTTAGTCTTGTCTGAAAATTTATTAATCCACTTTGCATAATATGCAAACTTTCTAATAATCCGTTCCAATGATTTTAAATTTTGTGGTACTGATACTTCCGTCATTAAAAATATCCGTTCTGGATCTGGCATGATTATTCCTTTCTAATTGATTAATAGTTTGGACAGAATACTGACATTTTCGTGTCCATTTGTCTAATTCTGCAACCTTTTGAAAATGCTGAAGATTTAAATTATTGTTTACTTTTTCAGTGCCGCAAATTATGTTTTCATTGTTTTCCCATGAGTACATTCATTTTCTTTGAAAACATAGAGTTCTATTAGTTACACCGAAGGACATATGAGGTGTCGACCAGAAAAAAAAGTCTTGGCATCTCATTACCGTTTACACAGTTTAATCCACAAAAGAATTTGGGATTATTAGCTCACTGTGCTTTTTTCGGACAGGGGCTGAATTACAATTTTTCTACCCTTTTCTTTGACCTCACAGGCCAGCGTGCGTAGATAAAATGCCATTCTCATTCACTTTTAAGTAAAAGGTAAACATTACTTTTAAAAAATGCATTTAATCCTTAAATGTACTGATAGACGTCGACAATATTTCTAGGATAAATATTGGATTTTAAAGAAGAATTTTAAATTATTGTGGGTACAGCAGTCCCTAAAAGCTGGGATAGAAGGGTACATGTTGATAACAACACTCAGAAAACAGTCTCGATCTGTCTACCCTATGTGAAGGGCTTATCGGAAAAAATACAAAAGATATGTGATCCATATAACCCCAGGACAACTTTCAGAAGTGATTAAACACTACGCAGACATTTCTTTCTAATGATCACCACCCATAGATTAAGGACCTTGTATACGCAATCCCGTGTCACTGTGGCAAGAAATATAACGAAGAAACAGATAAGATAAGACTGCACGAACACCGTGAGGCAGTAGCACGAGGAAAATAGAAAATCAGATATGGTTGACCTTATATGAAGGAAAAAAGGAAATTACCGCCTTCTGTGTAATGAAGTTGAAATAATATACAGAGAACACTACCGAAAAAGTTAAAAACTTAAGGAATCAGCACATATACTAGGCCACAAGAATCTCCTAAGCCATACAATATGGGAACCGGTTAGAGAAAAAAACACAATAACAGTAAATTGGAGAGCTCTCTCTCTCTCTCTCTCTCTCTCTCTCTCTCAGAAATACTATTTCCACTAAGCAAAATAGTCTAGTGCAATTCAAACAAAAATTACGTTCATTGGAATCTAAAAAAAATAGAAACTATTTTAAAAATCTTAATTCTATTGAATTTGTATTAAGCGTTTGAATTTCGATTTGTAAATAAAGTCTATTTTTAATAACCAATAGACAATGAGTAACTGGAAGAAATTTAAAAGATGTTGAAACTTTAATTAGCAAAGAAAAAAAAATTAAAACCAATCTTATAAAAATTCATTATTCATCGATTTTTTTTCTTCTTCAGAATATACTATCCTAAAATTATAAATTGTTTATAATTGTTTAAAATCAATTAAAAGTTTATCTGCATGAAAAATAGCGTAGTTTTAATGCATTTTTAATGTTACTATTCGGAGAAGATTTTCAGAAAATTGTCTCGTAGTTAAGAAACAAAACATACATGATTTACATGTCGCAATGAATCCTGCATTTAATTAATAAAAAAAATGGTATAGCTAATGTATTTCTAGAAGTCTTGTGCAATTAATTGGAGTGGGAGGTAACAGATGTAAAAAATATATAATTTACCAAGATTTTCTAAAAATAATAATTCCATAAATAATTTCATTCATTTGTGAATAAGTCCTGAAAGTTTCATTAAAATCAGACAATTAGTTGACTTTTGCAAGAATTTTCAAATTGATGTGTCTTTCAACGCCCAAAAACGACTTGTGTAATAGTATGTTTTCTTTAATAGTCACATTACGTGACATAGTGCGAATAGCTGACAGAAAACAGAAAAAGGAAATTTTAACTGAAATTTCGAACGTGCTAGAAAAGAATTAAAAAATTTTAAAAATAATGACAACAAAATTTTATCTTTTCTCTTCATAATAGCATAAACATTTTGATGATAAAACCTTTTTTTAATTAATTTTAAGCCATTTTAACATCATTCTATGCTTTTTTTTTTTTTTTTGGTAATTGGGCGGAGGTGTTGGCTGGCGGACTACTAATCATCACGTCGGATTTGTTAACGAAATGTAGCGGTTTGATTGGCAGTTCATCACATTATTTTAAATTTAGGATTAGAAAACATCACATAAGACTCATGCAAAGATTAACCAACGACAAATGTAACGATAAATAAATGTATTAACAAATTTACAATCATGATCATGCAATGTTGATAGAGAAAAAGCATGCATTTAAGTGAATGTTGTGAAAAAAAGTCAGGAGTTGCCTCTCTTTGACCCTAAAATTAAAGTTTAATCAAAAATGAATAACTCTTCATGAATGTTCTGGAAATGTTCTTCTTAATTAACACTTGTTGAATGAATATCATTGATGGAAAGTTCTGGTATGAAAGTATATATATATCTGTGTGTGTGTGTGTGTGTGTGTGTGTGTGTGTGTGTGTGTGTGAAAGAAGTTTTCACGCCCCGCCAACTGCTACTTGCAACTGCCGCGGATTCGTCCAGGAAGCTAGAGCCTCACTGAAGAAATGTACGTGGGTGCCTTGCTTAAATAGGGACCGGTAGGCTCCAGGGTGCTGCCTGGGAAATATCATATTGCACATACATACGATCTGATTGGTTGGAATCAACCAATTAGCGAGCGTGCTTTCTAGCCAATGGTTGTTCAGTATTTAATGTGGGGTTAACCAATGATCGTTTGGCGGTGAATGCGTGGGTTGTATGTAAGCGTATGTGTGTGCGAAAGGGGTTTGCACAGAGGTACCTACTATCAAATATAAATTCGGCGTATCTGAAATTGACATTAACTGAAGTTGTTCATGTAATATATTGAACCTGGATGCAGTCTGTAATTCCAAGACACGTGTGACCTTTACATGATTTTATTAACTGTATACACGTTTTAAAATGCCGATGTCCGTTATGAAAAAGGTGACATAACTTCTTATAACTATTACAGTTCATTCATTTCTGTTTCCAAAAACCAGCCTTAAAGAATTTACACCAAAGTTTTCGTGATGCATAATTTTATTCAAAAGTTTATCTTGAGCTTAGCTAAAATAATTTGCTAATTGACAAACGTACTTCAAGTATAAATGCAAAAAAGACAAACTTAGACCTTCATGCCTGCATAAAACGGAGTGCAAAATACGCTCGTCAGATTTAAGGTTTTTGGTCCTTGTTAAAAGGGCGAACTCTGGTAGGGAATTTATTTTCACTGTGGGAACAGCCATGTATCCTTTTAGTCTCATCTTTATTTTGCTGTCCATCCTTTTGCTTCCCCGAAATCTGTCGAATATGTGCGGTGTCTTGTGTATTAAAATATAATAAGTCGTCTGCCATTTTTCCAAGACGATCTGTGTCTAAATCGACTTGCGCAGCTACTACTGGTTTAATAGAGTGAGGTAGGGCTTGAATAAATTTCCGACATACCATATCGTCCCCTACGCCAATTCGACTTACTAATGACATGAGTTCATTCAGGTATACTGAGGGACGATCCGTTAATGTCGATGACGACATTAATTTGTCCAGCATCTCTGGTTTTGTCCTCACGGCTTCTTTTAGTGCGTCATAGTCTTTTAATTGCAGCATAGTTAGCTGTATATTTCCTACTATGTCCACAGGGAGTGCTGTCAAAATGTTGTAAAATTTTTGACTGTGCTGTCTTATATTTGCAATATTAAATTGCACCTCCATTATCGCAAACCAAAATATTACGTTTGATTCAAGGAAGTTTGGTGGTTTTATCGCAACAGTGCTGGAATCAATTCGCGGTCACCAGTTTATAGTGGGTTATCCGTTATAGTGAAGTGTATTTGTGTGTTGAAACTGATTAACTGAATTTGGCCTTGTTAATACCCCCCACTATAAGGGGGGGTACAAAACAAGAAAATCAAATTGTGTATAGAAACACACACACACACACACACACACACACACACACGCATATACATACATATATATATATATATATATATATCAATTAAGTTTTTTTTTACAAATAAAAGTAATGACTTTTGGTTAGTACAAAGATCGTTAAAAATGTTCATAGCAGTAATTGTCGAAAAGTGTTTGTGCGTATGTATGTGTGTGAGTTCGTTCATTTGTTAGCTGTGTCTTTGAAGTCTCCGCTCGGTCCTTCGGGTGCTGGTCACTTATTAAGTGGTTCAGTGATCAGTGAAGAAGATAAGAGAGAAAGGAGAGGCAACATAATACGATCGCTTGACGTTTGTCAAGGGACATGTTAATTATGCTCGTATTTTCTCAAATGTCGATTGTTTTCTTGTGTCGTCCTTTTATTTCGTTTTCGGGGCCCCGAACAAGTCATTTGGAAATTCATACCCGGATTTAATTCTGGGTTTCCCATTGGACGAAAAACAAAATTCACTTCGGCTCGCGAAAAGGATCCGTAAAAGGAATTTGATATTTATTTATTTTTGGCTTTCCACCGGAACTTCTGCGTGGAGCCCAGATGCGCTAAGACCAGTTTTGGTCATTTGCAATCTGAACCACTGAGGGCAAACATCCAACCCCTCGCTTGCTCGGTATCACCACAACCATCCATTACAATAAATATAACTTTTTTAGCGCATAAAACTAAATTAAATCTAATAAAGCTAAATAAACTCAGACTTAATGTTTTTATCTTTTGGAAAAAAAAGTGGTCCTTTTTGTTTTCACGTCTGTCCCCTGTTTATCCAAATTGACTCTTTTAGTATTATTTTTTTCCGTTTATGTGTTCTGTGATTCTCTTGAATCGCCAGCTTATCACTCTAACCTTATATATATATATATATATATATATATATATATATATATATATATATATATATATATATATATGAAAATGTTGGATGTTTTTATAAATCCATTGGTAATAGCTTATTTCACGAAGCTCTTACGGACCGCTCATCAGACCAAAATTCCTACAACAATGAATGGGTTAGATTTATCCAGACAAAAAGAATCATGGGAAGAAAAAAATCGGGGTGAGGAGGTTAGATTTACAGTTTTAGTTATTATTGGAGTCTGTATTTTTATCCCAAGCGATAAGATGACCTTGGCCTAAAAAAAAAAAAAAAAGATCGGTGTTTACAGTGTTAGTTACTGGAGTTTTATTTTTATCTCAAGCGATAAGATGACCTTGGCTTGAACTTTTAATTGGCCTTTCTACATGACAGTAAATTTAGTACATATAGCTAAATCGATTTTGACATATGTGTTTCTTAGTATAGCTGCTTTACAAAGGTCAAAATGTTAAACTGCTCTGAAGTACGTATTTTCGTTAATGTAAGGTAGTTGCTTCATAGATTCTGAATAATTCAAAACTAAAAGAGATCCATTATGCATATTATTTTAAAAAATGAAATGTAATAATATGTTGCAAATTTCAGAACAATAAAAGTAACACTAATCTAAAGTATTTCTAAACACTTTTTAAAATTAATTTCTAACCAAACAATATTTCTTTTATATTATTATTATAATTATAACTTTTTTCTAAGGGAAGTGACTACACGTAGTTATATTGGAGTTATCTTTCTTAGTTTTATTTTATCACTTTTTTTAAATAACCGTATTTTTTAAGTGAATAATTTTTAACTTGAAAAAAAATAAATAAAAACAAAAGCTACAATTTTCAATAATTGTGTGAAGACAATTTCATAGTTTATTTTGCGTCTATGAACATATTCACTTTCGTATTTACGATAATATTATAAAAAAAAGAACAACACGCAATAAATAAAATAAAAATATCCTTATTTTTTTAAAAAGTACCTAAACGTACATAGGTACCATTATTAACCTAATCGCTGAAAAAAAACAAATCATATTATGAAGTAAAAAAGGTCCCAAACTTAATGAAAACGAACTTTTTCTATCAAATTGTTCTATGTTATTCTTAATCTTAAGAGGAAAGATTAAAGTAAGTAATTATTTAAAAAATATTTTATATTTAATCTTTTTACACGTTCGAAATTTAGGTAAAAATCTTCTTGTTTTTATTTTCGTTAGCAGGGAGCCAAATCGTTACGTAAGTTTACAAAATAAAACGTAATTATATTTTTTTCCGGTGACAAACATTAATTTGGAAATTCTTACAAAAATCAAATAATTGTCGGATTTTAATTAAACTTTCAGGACTTATTCACAAATGAGTGAAATTATTTTTAAAATCGTTATTTTAAAAAAATATTGGTAAAAATATTTTTTTATATCTGTTACCCCTCCACTTAAATTCATGAAATTCCAATAAATTAAATTCTGTAAGCAAAAATGGTTTTATTAAATGTATTAGTTATGTTAGGTAATTATTAAAAATGAAACATAGCTTCACATACCTCGTATAAAGGAGCTTCAACTGTGTTGCATACATATTGTCGTAAAGATAATGACAGAGACATTTGTTTTAGAGCGGACAGACGCACTCACAAAGCGAGCCTTTATTTACATTAGAAGAAGAGGAAGAGTTAGGTAAAGGGAGAGAATCCCTACAGAAATTTTAAAAGAGAAAGAGAGATAACCTTTAACTGACTGACAGTTATTGATAATTTCAACACTCCTCCTCAATTGCTGACAGTCTAAATAATCAGTTCTTCAAGACCTAACAGGTCCATGAGCTTCACAAACTGTGAGCTCACAAGTCCTTTTGTTAGAATATCCGCTACCATTTCTTTGCTCGGACAGTACTCCAACTTGACTGTCTTCTTTTCCACCTGTTCTCGGAACTTAATGTCAACATGTTTGGCCCTTCCATGGTGCTGTGGGTTCTTTGCCATACACATTGTTGACTGGTTGTCTTCGTAGATCAGTGTCGGGGAAACTGGTGATCCTGATAAGGCAGCCTGAAGGCGCTGCATCCAAACAGTCTCTTGTGCCGCACTTGCCAGTGCCATGTATTCATCTTCAGCTGTTGATAATGCAACACAGGTTTGTCTTTTGCTTCTCCAGCTGACAGCTGCTCCACTTAATTTAAACAAGTAACCAGATGTCGATCTGCGATCATCTAAATTACCAGCCCAGTCTGCATCTGAATATCCCAGGAGGTTAGAGGTTTTTTCCTTGTCATACAATAGACCATACCCTTGAGTACCATTTAGATAACGGAAAATATGTTTAACGCACTTCCAGTGTTCCATTGTAGGCTGAGAGCAGAATCTTGCAACATTGCCAACAGCATATGCAATGTCAGGTCGTGTCCTTGTTGACAGATACAGTAAGCTTCCAACGGCTGATTGGTACAACTCTTTGTTGACCAGCTTGCTCACTTCAGTTGCCTTTGTTAATTTTACTCCAACATCAATTGGGGTTGATACCGGTTTGGAGTTTTCCATTTGAAATTTTCTTAAAACTTCTGCTGTATATGCAGGTTGTCCAATCCATATTTTCCCTGGTTCGGGATAAACAACTTTAACACCTAAAAAGTGTTTTAGTCTTCCCAAATCCTTGATTTTGAAAAATTTTGAAATATTCTTTACAAAATCTTGAATTTGATTCTGGGATTTGCTTCCCACAATTATATCATCAACATAAACCGCAGTGATGAATATTTCTCCTCCAGAGGATTGTATGTAAATACAGGGATCGTTCTCCAACTGCTTGAAGTTCATCTTTTTTAGTTGACAATCAAGCACTTCATTCCAACATTTTGGTGACTGCTGTAAACCATAAATGCTTCGCTGCAGTTTGCAGACAAGATATTCCTTGCCTTCAACTACAAATCCCTCTGGCTGCTTCATGTAGATCTCCTCCTTTAGCTCACCATTTAAGAATGCAGTGGTGATGTCCAACTGATGTAGCTTCAGGTCATTCTGTGCTGCTAACGCAACAACAGTTCGCACTGATTCAAATCTCACAACTGGGCAAAAGGTCTCGTCATAATCAATACCTTGCTTCTGAAGAAAACCTTGGGCTACCAGTCGAGCTTTATACTGTTCCATTTTTCCGTCAGCATCGTACTTGCGTTTAAAAACCCATTTGCTACCAATAGCTTTTCGTTCACTCGGCAACTCGGTGAGATCCCATACTTTGTTAGTATGCAAGGAAGAAATTTCACCTTCCATTGCTTTCATCCACTCATTCCTCTCAGGACTGGAGAGTGCTTCTTCCATTGTCAGTGGATCACTTAAATTATGGGCCATGTAAACCCATTCACCGTACTGGTCTGGAGCCTTCTTAGTCCTTGGTGATCTTCGGAGTCCCGGTCCCTCCTGCAAGTTGTCATTATCCTCGGAGCTCTCCTGGTATTCGATTTCAACTGGAGGTGGCTTCACGACTTCTTTTTCCTCTTGGTCAGTTATGGAGCCTGATTCATTGAAGATCACATCCCTGCTATGAAATACTCTAGACTTTCTGGTGTCATAAAGTCTATAACCCTTTACACTAATGCCATAACCAAGAAATATGCTCTTCTTGGACTTAGAATCCATTTTAAACTTTTCATCCTTTGGTACATAGACAAAAGCATCACACCCAAAGATGCGTAAATGTTTTACATTGGGTTTATGCCCCTTCAATACTTCATAGGGTGTCATACCTTTCACAGAATTTGTTGGGCTCCGGTTTCGAATATATGAAGCTGTGGATAAAGCTTCTGCCCAAAATTTCTTAGGCAGTTTTGCACCTGACAACATTGCCCGCACTGTTTCTACTAATGTTCGATTCATTCTTTCAGCTACTCCATTTTGCTCTGGGGTTTTAGGAACAGTATATTCATGTCGAATGCCTTCCCTTTTTAAGTAATCTTCAAATTCTCTTGAAGTGTACTCCCCACCATTATCAGTGCGTAGGGTCTTAATATTATGTCCTGTGAAATTTTCCACCATGGTTTTCCATTCCATGAACTTTTTAAAAACATCTCTCTTGTGTTTGAGCACGTATATCCATACAAATCTTGATTTATCATCAATAAATGTTACAAAATATTCTGCTCCACCAAGCGATTTTGCCTCTATCCTTCCACAAATATCGCTATGCACAATTCCGAGAAGTTGAGTAGCTCGCTTTCCACCAGATTTTGGAAATGAGGAACGATGATGTTTTCCATCCAAACATGGCTCACATAAGTTGATATCCTTGGTTACATCATAGTCAAGGCCAGTTACTAGTTCATCTTTTACTAGTTTCTGTAAATTCTTTTCTCCGAGGTGGCCAAAACGGCTATGCCAAATCACCTCCTTTGTGTTACTACTTAAGCAGGAGTTTGCTGAATGTGCTTCTCCATATACTTCACTGCAGTTTAAATAGTATATGTTACCAATTTTTGAACCTGTTGCCACCACTTTCTGCTTGTATCCAGAATTTGACAACTTGATTCAGTAAATAGGCATGTATTTCCAGATTTAATGGCTCTAGACACACTTAATAAATTATAAGACAATTTAGGAACATATAGAGTTTCATAAAGCCTGCATCTTTGGTATTTGCCATTTGGTAAACTCACTTTAAGTTCTATTGTACCTATACCTAATGCCTCAACTGAAAATCCATCGCCAAGGGTTATTTCCTCTGCTACATCCAACTTTCTGAAATTAATAAATTTCTCAACATCATAACACATGTGACATGTAGCTCCAGAATCAACAATCCAGTTACTCTTCTTATTATTTGACAACAACGCATGATGTGTGAGAAGTCCAACAATGTCATCACTAGAATCACTTGAGTCATCCTTTATTTTCTTAGTGAAGAAAACTTTCCTTTTCGGATGGTTCGACTTAACATTCTCTTTTGTATCAAGTAAACGAAAGTCACGTTTAATGTGTCCGTTTTTTCCACAGTAATAACATTTGGGTCCCCTTTTGTTGACATGATGTTTTGATGCCATGGCTTTCAATTCAGCACCATTTATTTCTTTCTCTTTGATCTTGGTTTCTTCATGCAGCAATCGCTCAGTCACTAACACCCATTTAGGAACATCCTAACTTGCTTCGAGTGCCGAAACCAACATATTATAAGAGTCTGGAAGTGTAGCCAGAAGATGAACAACTCTATCTTCCTCGTCAATAGAATCGCCAATGACTGCTAATTCATCAAATATTTCCATCATAGTTTTAATGTGTTCATGAACAGAGTCGCCGTCTTTTAGTTTAAGAGAATATAATTTTCTCCTCAACGCTAATTTATTTGCCCAAGTTTTCTTTTGAAATTGGTCAGCTAATTTTTTCCACACTACTGCGGGGTCGTCAGGGTCTCCAATTAAATATAGCAGTGAAGTTTCCACCGACAGTACAATCGTCGCTAATGCACGGTCCCTTCTTGATAAATATTTTACGTGTGATGCAGAATCTGTTCGTTTATCAGGAACTATCTCCGTTTCGTTAACAATGTTCCATAAACCATCCCTAATTAAAGCCATTTTACACTGAACCTTCCAAGTATTATAATTTGTACCATTTAGTGGTACCAGGTTACTAAGTTTTGTTTCCATTGCCATTGTACTTTATACAAGCAACACAAAAACTTTCAATACAAAAAAAAAATTCAAGATGGCCGAACGGGATAAAACAAAAAAAAGTTCACACGTGGACATGGACAAATATCTCCAAGATGTTGACGTAGACTGGGCCCATAACCTTTGTTAGGTAATTATTAAAAATGAAACATAGCTTCACATACCTCGTATAAAGGAGATTCAACTGTGTTGCATACTTATTGTCGTAAAAATAATGACAGAGACATTTGTTTTAGAGCGGACAGACGCACGCACAAAGCGAGCCTTTATTTACATTAGAAGAAGAGGAAGAGTTAGGTAAAGGGAGAGAATCCCTACAGAAATTTTAAAAGAGAAAGAGAGATAACCTTTAACTGACTGACAGTTATTGATAATTTCAACAAGTTAAACGCTAAACTCATTCGGGGATCTAAGTTGTATTATTTTTTAAAACTATTTAGCCCCTTTTACCGAAAATCTGCCCCGAATTGTAAAATAAAAGATGCAACTACGACATTATTTAATTAGATAAGCTTTTAATTGCTTTAATAAATAATATAAATTCAGGACATTACAGTCGATCAATAATGAAATTGAAAAAGAATTGTTTTTATATTCTTGTTTTTTTAATTATAATAATTTATAAAGTTTCAAAAATATTTTTTAAAATATTTCCAAGACTTGTAGACTTTAGGCTCGTAGGTTATAAAATGAAGACTATAATAATTTACTAATCGAAAATTGAAAAGTTTAATACAAATCATCTAGCCATTGTATATTTAAAATAATTGTGTGTGTGTGTGTGTGTGTGTGTGTGTATTTAAAAATTTTTATGGTAATTTCTATGTGTATATTAAAAGGTCATGTGTTTCAGATTTTCTTTCCTCTTACCAGAAAATAAATTATACAATTATGTTACTTGTGATCGCCATACGCTTATCTTATCTTGCATATGTCAACACATTTCAATTACAGTGGAAAAGTTAGAAAGGTCATCGCTGTGCTTAAAAATAGTTTTATTTTAAATTTTATGTTATAAATAAGAAATACTTGTGTAAATCAGATTAATTTAACATTAAATTTGCTATGTGTCACAGATGTATATTTTATTTTTTTACAAGATTTTTAAACCCGAGAATCAAACTTTTGTTGACACATCGCTAAAAAATGGCTGAAAATTTGAAAAATTAATAAACAATGTAAAAATTTTATATTCCAATCAATCTCTGTTTGAAATACATCAGAGTATTTTGTTTACTGGAAATAGTAAATTTAATCATTTAGCAGTAATTCAATTAAATTCAATTAAAAACTTGTAGCAGCCACAGATCTATTTCCTTTCGCGAATCAGTGCCCCCGACGGGAGATTCGGTCACTCACTGACCAATCAACGGGCGGAGCGCATTGATTCCTCTCTAGAACTATTTTTCCTAGTCCTGTTTGTAAAACGGAGGAAGGCAGAGAGCCATGAGCCCACGGCAGTAACGGACGTCTCTCTCACATCGCTGCCACTGATTCCCCATGGAATGCTTTCGCGGAAGACGCTGCTGCTAGCTTCACCATGGACACTTACATACTATCTGCTGCTAGCTTCACCATGGACACTGACATACTATCTGCTGCTAGCTTCACCATGGACACTTGCATACTATCAATCTTGTACGTTTACTATATAATAAACCATTCTTTGTTGTTGTTCTAAAAGCAAGTTTCGTCATTCATTTGTGTGCCTAAAAAATATAGTGTTGGGGAAATTAAGCATTTCCCGTAATTCCTAGAAAATGGTGACCCCGAATGGCACCTTAGGATGGCGAAACAAATTTTTAAAAAAATAACAACACGAAACTCGGCCTCCACTTTCGGACAACAGTACAAGCAAAGTTAAAAGGAGAGAGAGAAAAAGCTTCCTGACTCAAAGAACCTAAAAAAAAAAAAAAATACAACCACCCACGAATTTTGTTTGTGACACACGTGTGCGTTAAATTCATTCGTCGGCATTTTTTTGAACACGTGCCTTCACAACAAAAACCCCAAAAACTTTCCGACGAGGAAGTATCTTCTTTTCAGCCCGTACACAAGAAAAACACCAACTCAAGCAAGCATAACGAACATTACATTTTGTTCAAAGAAAGTTCAAAAAAAAAAAAAAGAAGAAACTTACTACTCTGGTCTTTTCAACTGACCACGTGGTACAAAAATATATTTTTATTGTAATAAAAAAAAAAGGAAAAATAGAAGTGAGTAATACACTTTTACATTTTATTTTTTCAAAAGTTAAAGCTAAAAGAGCGCCTCCTTCCTTAACATTTAACTTTCCCGCCTAAATGGTGATTGGGCGACGCCATCTTTAATTCCAACTTTTGTTTTAAGACAGGCCTTGAAACTGACAGTTATCTCCCTTACTAAGGAACCTTAAAGCAGCACCTTTCTCTCGTTTAACACGAATATCACTATTTTCTTGTGTCTTTTGAAATGTTTTCCCTTTCGTTTCTTTCTCATTGAGACGTGTTTCTTTGATATTTTTTTTTTTTTTGGTGGTCTGTCGTCACGCTATATATTAAAAAGAAAATGGCGACTACTTTACCTGCTTTCGCTGGCGACGCTCGAGTTTGGTTTGCCCAACTCGAGTCATATTTTATAGCGAACAACGTCGTGGAGGAGCGGCAATTGCCTATTTTATTTAGTGCATTTCCCGCGTCATTGACACCAGTTGTCAAAGATTTGATAACTAACACCTCCCTTAATGCTACTTATGACAGTATTAAGCGGGAAGTTCTACTCCGGACGTCGCTATCAGCGGAAAAGCGGTTCCAAACTTTAATTAATGACGAGCTGTTGGGAGACCGCATGCCAAGCGAATTGCTCCGCAGAATGAGAGAGCTGGCAGAAGATGTCCCTGCTGATAGTGCAATTATAAAGCAACTTTTCTTCTCACGATTGCCCCCTCAAGTAAAGGCAATTCTGGCACCCATGGTAGAGAAAAGCTCTGTAGACGTAATAGCGTCCTCTGCAGATAAAGTGATGGAATTCACCAAGGGGCCTATTACCGCGTCCATTCCTCAGCCAAGGGCTGAAGTCTCTACCCTCTCTGCTGCTGGGAACACAGGCGAAGGTGCCACACAAGTGGCGATACTCAAAGCTTTAGTGTAGCTTACCAATGAAGTAAGTAAATTAACCGTACTTAATTCACAACAGCCTAGACGTCGACATAAAAGTCGTTCGCCATCCCCACACCACCGCCGCCATTCAAGCAAGCCAGGACTATGCTATTATCACAGTTGTTTTGGCGCTAAGGCTCGGAGGTGCAAAATGCCCTGCTCCTTTTCAAACCAGGGAAACTTAAATCTGGAGAGCTGAGCACGGCACACTCTCCACAAGATCTATGTAACAACCGTGCCTATTTTATCACTGACTCCAGGTCCCAAGCACGTTGGTTGGTTGACACAGGAGCAGCTTGCAGTATCTGGCCACTGAAACTCCTCACTGAGAAGCCGCCACTGTCGCCCATCACACTGCAAGCGGTAAATCACTCCCCTATTCCCACGTACGGTCAAATTTCTCGTTCTCTGGACTTGGAATTACGGAGAGACTTTACATGGATTTTTACTGTAGCTGATTTACCATACCCCATTCTAGGCTCGGACTTTCTGCACCACTTCAACCTTTTAGTGGATATACGCAAGCGACGACTTATTGACGGCAATACGGAACTTTCCGTCATGGGTTTTAAGGCAAATATCTCACCTATCAGCCGGGTATTTTTCATTGCCGCCACTGACGACCCATACCAAACATTACTATGCTCTTACCCAGAGTTAACTAATTTAAATTTCGTTGTGAGCAAATCAACTCACTCTACAAAACACCACATCGAGACCACAGGCGCTCCGGTGTTCTCACGCCCTCGCCGCCTCCCTGCTGATAAACTAAAGGCGGCGAAGGCAGAATTTAACCATATGCTGCAGCTGGGAATTATACGCCCCTCGTCCAGTCCATGGGCTTCCCCTTTACATATGGTTCTAAAGCGTTCTGGAGATTGGCGTCCGACTGGGGACTATCGACGACTAAATGCCATTACGGTACCTGATCGTTACCCAATCCCACATATACAAGACTTCGCTTCATCCCTGCATGGTTGTAAGACCTTCTCCAAACTAGACCTCGTTAAGGCTTACCATCAGATACCAGTGAACCCAGACGACATACCCAAAACTGCAGTAACTACTCCATTTGGAGCGTTTGAATTTTTAACTATGCCTTTTGGTTTGCGAAACGCGGCTAGTACCTTCCAACGCTTCATGGACGAAGTAGTGCGTGATTTGGACTTCGTCTATAATTATATAGATGACATCCTCGTAGCAAGCGCCTCACCTGAGGAACACGTTACTCACCTCCGCCTACTGTTCGAACGGTTTCAAAAGTACCAGGTGAGGATTAACCCTGGTAAATGTGTTTTCGGTGCCTCGTCGCTAACTTTCTTGGGACACATTATAAGCCCCGAAGGAATATCTGAAAAAAGTGAAGGCTCTACAAGACCTTCAACCACTCACTTCACTTCGCCAACTGAGACACTTTCTCGGTCTGCTTAACTATTACAGACGTTTCATCCCACACTGTGCGGATCTCCTGTCTCCTCTGTCTGACATGTTACGTAACAGGAAAAAGAAAAATGAGCAGATTTCGTTGAATGACATACAGCTAAAAGCCTTTAACGAAGTGAAGAAGAAATTAGCGACAACATCGCTACTTGCACATCCTGTACCCGACTCCCAGTTTTCATTGGTCGTTGATGCATCGGGCACAGCTGTAGGTGCAGTTTTGCAACAGCAACACCAACAACAGCTACAACCTCTCGCTTATTTTTCGAGACAGCTGAAACCGGCAGAACAACGTTACAGCACGTTTGGCCGTGAACTCCTGGCAATGTACCTCGCAGTGAAACACTTTCAGCATTCACTAGAGGGCCGACAATTTGTGATCTACACCGATCACCGTCCACTTACTTTCGCTCTGCGCTCAAAGCCGGACAGATATTCTCCTCGCGAAACTCGCCACTTGGATTTTGTTTCGCTATTTACAAACGATATCCGACATATCTCTGGTGAACAGAATGCTGCGGCAGACGCCTTGTCTCGCCTTCCCATTAATTCCCTGTTCTCACCTTCAGATATCGACTTACGACAGATGGCCTTTGACCAACCACGCCTGGACACCTTTGACCTATCGTCACTTGAATTTGCAACTTGCAAGTTCGCATACCTACCAGTGCCTACTGCAGACACGCAGATCATCTGTGACACCTCAACAGACGCACCTCGACCTTTTGTTCCGATGACACATCGTAGGGTTGTTTTTGACACACTACACCAATTGGCACACCCCGGACCCAAAGCCACAGTGAAGCTGATTGCAGCTAGATTTTTCTGGCCAAACATGAAGCGTGATATCACTGCCTGGACACGTTCTTGCGTATCCTGCCAAAAATCAAAGGTGCACAAACATATCCGTGCACCCCTCGGAACATTCAGCACCCCAGACGCTCGGTTCAGCCATGTCCATATTGATCTGGTTGGACCATGGCCGGTCAGTCAGGGATTTACTTACCTCCTGACCTGTATAGATCGCTTTACACGGTGGCCCGAAGCTATTCCCCTAAAGGACATTTCAGCTGAATCCGTAGCGCAAGCCCTTATATCAGGCTGGATAACGCGTTACGGAGTTCCTACAACAATTACCACTGACCGTGGCAGACAATTTGAATCCCACCTATTCCAGGAACTTTCCAGAATTTTAGGGATCAATCGAATTCGAACTACGAGCTATCACCCTGCTTCTAACGGGATGATAGAACGCTTTCATCGCCAATTAAAGGCCGCATTACGTGCCTATCCTGACCAACAGCGATGGAGCGAATATGTACCTGTTGTCCTTCTTGGCTGTCGTGCAGCTATCAAAGAGGACCTAGGATACTCTCCAGCAGAACTTGTCTATGGAGTACCTCTATCATTACCAGGTCAGATGTTGAACCCTATAGATTTAACAGGAACAGATCCTGCCTTGTATATAAACAGACTGCAATCTTATTTTGGTAATCTCCCACCAATGCACCCTAGGGAACAGACCATCAAATCATCAGTCCCAAAAGATATTTCTTCATGGACTCACGTTTTTCTAAGAAGGGACGCTGTCAAAGCCCCTCTCGCTCCACCTTACACTGGCCCTTACTGCGTGCTTTCACGCACTGACAAACTTCTCACCCTTGACATTAGTGGCAAAAAAGAAACTGTATCTATTGACAGGGTGAAAAGAGCCTTTCTTAACACAAACACACAAGAGCCACATATTCCCCCTACTTACATACATGAACATATCTTTACACCCGTGGAAAAAAATACGATGCCAACAGACAACTATGTCACCACCACACGCAGTGGTCGACGAGTACATTGGCCCAAAAAGCTCTGTAAAACTGTTTATATATAAATTGTACCCTTCTTTGTTTTATGGCCGCTATCTTTTTCTCTGTCGGCTTTCCGCCTAAGCAGGGGGTGATGTAGCAGCCACAGATCTATTTCCTTTCGCGAATCAGTGCCCCCGACGGGAGATTCGGTCACTCACTGACCAATCAACGGGCGGAGCGCATTGATTCCTCTCTAGAACTATTTTTCCTAGTCCTTCTTGTTAGAACGGAAGAAAGGCGGAGAGCCATGAGCCCGCGGCAGTAACGGACGTCTCTCTCACATCGCTGCCACTGATTCCCCATGGAATGCTTTCGCGGAAGACGCTGCTGCTAGCTTCACCATGGACACTTACATACTATCTGCTGCTAGCTTCACCATGGACACTTACATACTATCTGCTGCTAGCTTCACCATGGACACTGACATACTATCTGCTGCTAGCTTCACCATGGACACTTACATACTATCTGCGGCTAGCTTCACCATGGACACTTACATACTATCTGCTGCTAGCTTCACCATGGACACTGACATACTATCTGCTGCTAGCTTCACCATGGACACTTACATACTATCTGCTGCTAGCTTCACCATGGACACTTGCATACTATCAATCTTGTACGTTTACTATATAATAAACCATTCTTTGTTGTTGTTCTAAAAGCAATTTTCGTCATTCATTTGTGTGCCTAAAAAATATAGTGTTGGGAAAATTAAGCATTTCCCATAACTCTATAAACTAAAATTAAAATTTCAAGAAAACTTTTTTATTTTTCAAAATTCAATATAAAAGTTAATTATGGAAAACGGGTGGATGTACCTAAGTAACATATTCATACAGTTAACCTCTTTGAAACCATTCTACACTAGACCTCAGTTACCGTCATACGCAGATTTTTTAAATTTAAACTGCAACTTTCCCAAAAAATTCTTGGATGAAGAAAGTAACAAAAACATTTACTGACAACAATAACAACATTAAATTCCTGGTGTTCGAAAGTGCACGAACATGTATGAACCAAAGGAATATATATATATTAAGCAAGAACATAAATATAGCGAGAAAGGGTCAAATGTAAAAGCAGCCCGTTTTCAAACATCTTTCTCTTTCCGGAGAATATACAACAAAATGTTGTTTTAAAATGCGTCGCAATTATTCCTCTTTGAACGATCACGCCAAACTGGCGATTGTGAAACTCTGAAAGTAGTGGGGGGACTTAAGGGCTGAGATTTTTCTGAGAAGGAGGAGGGAGCAAACTGAAGCAGCATCTTCATTTAATGCTACACCACTACTATCATATACGGACGTGTGTCGTGGTGCAATGGATATCGGCTCGGAAGGAGAAATCGAAAAGCTGAGTTCGAATTCCAGTTGTATTCCTTGCATTCACTTAGGCGCAAATACCCTTAAGAATTGTATTACTCCGTCTCTTCCTTTCAGTTATGGGTTAAATAATAGGACTGTGGTGATAATGGGGTAACTCTCCCACGCTGTCTTTCTGCTGGACATCACGGAGTTGCGCCCCTTTACCTGGGATTCTACAGAGGGACCTTTACAAGATGGACGAACGATACTATCTCTGTCTATGTGAACGTTTGTTTGTGGAATAAAGCTTCCTTAAGCTCTATCTGCCTCCTGTTCGTCTTGTGCTTTTCTCCCTCTCTCTAGTCTCACTTCAATTTATTCCACAAACAAAATATGGAGAAGTACCTGAAGCCCGAGCGACTTAACTTGGACCCGAGTCAACCTGACGCTGCGGACACATGGCGGCATTGGAAGAAATCCTTCCACATATTTTTAAAAACAGCCCGCGACTCTCAAGAAACACCACTCGCAGACAGGCTAAAACTGAATTTGCTAATTAATCTAATTTCGCCGGCTATTTTTAAATTCGTCTCGGACGTTGACGACTACCATTCGGCAATGGAGGTCCTAGAAAGTGTTTTTGTACAGCCTAAGAATGTCATATTCAGTAGGCATGTTCTGGCCACGAGGAAACAACAACCGGACGAGACTGTCGACCAGTATGTTCGAGCCTTAAAAAAGCTCGCCAAAGACTGCGAGTTCCGAGCTGTGACGGAAGAACAAGCGAGGAACGAATACATTCGTGACGCTCTCATAAACGGTATTTGGTCCAACTATATCAGGCAGCGACTACTCGAGAATAAAACACTGGACCTTAAAACCGCCTACGACCAGGCCCTCACACTTGAGGCGGCCCAAAAACAGCTAGCGTCTTACTCAGTCCGGAACTCCATTGCTGCTATTCGTCAGAAGAAGACGACCACGACGACGACCCTCAGTCCACGAACGGCGACAAAGAAAATTTTATAGCCGCTATCTCGCGACTATGCTTCTTTTGCGGGAACAACAGACATAACCGAAGTAAGTGTCCGGCACAGAATGCTACGTGCAAAAACTGCAAAAAAAGTGGACATTACGCACGTGTTTGTAAGTCGCCTCCGGCTACTACCACTACTATGGCTGCTGCTGCTATCAATCCCGGTAAGTCCATCCTTGCAAGTAATTTCTCCGAGAACCTATCGCGCTCGACGTTAAGTGGGACTATCGAAGGTAACTCTATCGATATACTCGTTGATACTGGTAGCTCCGAAAATTTTATTCACCCTGACAATGTTAGAGAACTTAGACTAACTGTCTTGCCGAGTACGGAGAGAATTTTCATGGCTAGCAGTTCTCATTCGTCCACTACCCTAGGACATTGTCTAGTATCCCTCTACTTAAATAATAGAGAGTACAAGGATGTGAAGCTCTCAGTTATGTCGAACTTGTGTTGTGATGTTATTCTAGGGCATGCATTTCTACGACAACATTCTTCTGTAAAAATACCCTTCGGAGGATCGCTCCCTCCCCTTGCTGTGTGTGGACTGACTGTATACATAACATTCCATATCCTTCTCTGTTTGCTAATTTGACCTCTGACTGTCATCCAATAGCTGTAAAATCCAGGAGACATAGCCTTCCTGACATGGAATTTATTCGGTCGGAAATATCGCGTATGCTAAGGGAAGGGATTATAGAACCTTCTCAATCCCCATGGAGGGCCCAGACACTGGTGATATCGCCCCCAAACCACAAAAAAGGCTTGTTGTGGATTACTCTCAGACGATAAACCGTTTCACGCTACTGGACGCTTATCCTCTTCCCCGGATAGAAGACATAGTGAACAAAATAGCAGTGTATCGAATATTTAGCACGCTCGATTTGACCAGTGCCTATCATCAAGTTGCCATCAAACCAGAAGAACGTAAATACACAGCCTTTGAAGCTGCTGGGTCTCTGTACCAATTCCGTCGAATTTCTTTTGGGGTGACCAATGGAGTGGATAGTTTCCATCGGGTGATTGATGATATCATAAAGCGGGAAGAACTACGAGGCACTTATGCCTATATTGACAACGTCACTATCTGCGGACATAATCAAGCAGAACACGATAGGAACCTGAAAGGCTTTATGGATAGTGTGGCTAAGTATGGCTTAACCCTGAATAAAAATAAATGCTATTATTCTCTTAGCTCTGTGGACTTACTTGGGTATACCATAAGCCAAGGGTCGGTAAAACCTGACCCCGACAGACTTAAAGGGTTGACTGACCTACCGATACCGAAAAACCTCTCTGCCCTCCGACGAGCAATGGGAATGTTCTCACACTATTCTAGGTGGATATCAAATTTTTCTGAAAAGTTATATCCCTTAAATAGAGTTAATAGTTTCCCTCTCAATGAAAAACAGGCTAACGCCTACCTTCTCCTCAAGAAGGAGATCGCTAAATCATCACTGGCCAGTATAGAATCTGATTCACCGCTTGAAATTGAAACGGATGCTTCCGAACATGCGATTGCCGCCTCCCTAACTCAAAACGGTCGGCCCGTGGCTTTCTTTTCTAGAACTCTAACCTCAGCCGAACAAAAGCATTCTGCCGTGGAAAAGGAAGTCTATGCAATCGTAGAAGCTATTAGAAAATGGAGACACTTGTTACTCGGAAAACATTTTAAGCTAATCACTGACCAAAAATCTGTCTCCTTCATGCTAAACCCTCAAAGTAAAAGCAAAATAAAAAAACGAAAAGATTACTAGGTGGAAATTAGAACTCGCCTGCTTCTGCTATGACATCGTGTATAGGCCTGGAAAGCAGAATGCTGCGGCGGATGCGCTATCTCGATTTTGCTCTGCTACTGTCACTACTGACAAATTGTTAGATCTACACAAAAATTTATGCCACCCAGGAGTAACCCGAATGCTGCATTTTGTTAGGAGTAAGAACATGCCTTATTCAGTCGAAGACATAAAAGCGATAACTAAATCTTGTCAAGTTTGTTCCGAGATAAAACCAAGATTTGTGAAGACATCTCCGCAAACTCTCATAAAAGCAAGCCAACCATTTGAGAGATTAAGTATGGACTTCAAGGGACCCCTACCCTCCAATACGCGTAACAAGTACATATTAACTGTGGTTGATGAATACTCCCGTTTTCCCTTTGCCTACCCCTGTGCGGACCTCTCTGCTGCTACAGTAAAGAAACACTTATCCAGCCTGTTTTCTATTTTTGGAAACCCTTCTTTTGTGCACTCGGATCGAGGAACTGCCTTCATGTCGGACGAGCTGAAAGAATTCTTACATTCTCGATGCATTGCTACTAGTCGAACTACTGCGTTCAACCCGCAAGGCAACGGACAAGCGGAGAGATACAATGGCATTATTTGGCAGACAGTGAACCTGGCGCTGAGGTCGAGTAATCTCCCTATCGTTAGCTGGGAGAAAGTCCTTGACGTAGCTCTCCACTGTATACGTTCTTTGCTTTCCACTGCCTCCAACTGTACTCCCCACGAACGGATGTTTAACTTCCAACGAAAATCAGCTTCAGGAGAATCCTTACCTACTTGGTTAACTAAGTCGAAAACTGCACTCCTGAAGCGACATGTACGTGGCAGTAAATATGAGCCACTAGTAGAAACTGTTGAGATTCTTGACGCAAACCCTAACTATGCACATGTGCGGTTGAATAACGGAAGGGAAACGACCGTGTCTCTTCGCCATATTGCTCCTCTAGGTGAGAAAGAAAACAGTACGCTATTAGACCTAGAACTGGATTCTACAGAAGCCCTTACCCAGCCTGGCTCTCCTATAACTCTGCTGGAGGAACCAGCTAACTCTCCTTCTTCGCTGCTAGAGGACCATAGAAACCAGGCAACTGAAGACCCAGCCAACTTCTCGGATTCTAAGTCGGAAAAATTTGCACATGCCTCTCCCCTACCTAGGCTTCAGAATGATAACCTGAGGAGCCCTTCAACCGACCAGGAGACAACTAACCTTCGACGTTCTTTTAGAGTTAGACAAAGACCTCAGTACTTAACCGAGAATTACCTACTTTGATTCCTTTCTCTTTTCTTTTATTTTCAGTTTGAGCTGATAGTCCTGAAGCTACTCTGTCTCTTAGAAGCTAGTGGACCTGGACTTTTCTAGGCGGCGGAGAATGTGGTGATAATGGGGTAACTCTCCCACGCTGTCTTTCTGCTGGACATCACGGAGTTGCGCCCCTTTACCTGGGATTCTACAGAGGGACCTTTACAAGATGGACGAACGATACTATCTCTGTCTATGTGAACGTTTGTTTGTGGAATAAAGCTTCCTTAAGCTCTATCTGCCTCCTGTTCGTCTTGTGCTTTTCTCCCTCTCTCTAGTCTCACTTCAAGGACAGATAGGGTTATGTAGCCTTGGTCAGCAACCAGTCTACCGCAGAAAGCAATGGCAATCTACTGCGGGATCATCTTCTGCCCAGTCAGTCAGATCTCTTTCGAGACATGATCGCCCAAGCGTGTATCACGTATGGCACTGAACTAACTGACTGACTATCATATCCACCAGTGGTCACCAACCCTTAGGCGATGGACCGGTACCGGTCCTTGGATCAATCAATTGGTACCGGGCCGCACAAGAAATATTGAATTATTTCCATTTTATATTGACTAGATAGTAAATAAATAGAAATAATTCAATCAAACCATTGACTAGAGATTCTTCTTGTCTAACGATTTTTTTATTTTCCTATTATTTTCCAGGTTATATCTCGGTCACGTGAGTGCTAAAATTTAACACAAATGAGCAAAAAATGAATACGAAACAGACGTCATTAGAAAGTTTCCTTGCGAAAGGGAAAAGACCCAGTGAAGAGACAGAAGAGCCTTCAACATAAAAAAAAACTGAAAGCTTTTAACAGACAAGGTTCATTACAAGATAATTATTGTTAATTTAATGAAAGAAAGTGTGGCAACTGGTTCATTATAAGATAATTATTATTAATAAAATAACACGTGTTAACAACTTCATTACAAGATAATTTTTATTCTTGAAAAAATATCTGAAAGAAGGTTTATTACACGATAATTATCATTAATGAAAAACTCTGAAACAAGATTCATTACAAGATAATTATCTTTAATGAAATCATGACTAGAACAATGTTCATTACAAGATGAATATTATTAATGAAACACAGTCTGGAAAAATATTTATGACAAGATAATTATGATTAATGAAATAATATCTGGCAACAGATTTATTACGAGATATTTTTTATTATTGAAAAGATATCTGAAAGAAGGTTTATTACAAGATTATTAATGAAATAAAGTCTGGTAGCAGGTTCATTAAAAGATAATTATTGTTAATGAAAAACGTCTGAAACAAGGATCCTTTCAAGAAAATTAGTATTAATTTATAGGATCAGTCAATTAAGTGCCATACGTGAAACATGCTAGGGCGATCATGTCTCGAAAGAGACATGACTGACTGGGCAGAAGATTATCCCGCAGTAGGTTGTCATTGATTTCTGCGGTAGACTGGTTGCCAGCCAAGGCTATAGAATCCAATCTGTCCTGTTGTAATTCCTTTAATTTTGGGCCAAGAAATATATGAAAATTGAATTTTTTAAAGTAATTTTGACGGACGAATCTCGAGTGACATGTAATCGACCTGATGGATGGGCGAAAGGAAAGATTTTATTCAATTCAAACGTGACTGTAGCTAAAAGAAGGTAACATGGAGGTGGTAGTGTTATGATATGGACTAGCATTGTCGACTAAACCATTATTAGACCATTTAAAGTCGATAAAGGAGTTAAACTGCACTGTACAAGTCCGAGTTTCGCAGTTCCAAAATGAAACGAGTAATTATGCACGACATTACTCCGTCGTTTGTATCTAAACTTAGTTAATTCTTTGAGCATAAAAGATTCACAGGGGAGAAGATAATAAAATGGCCACCATCAAGTCCTGATTTGAATCTGATTGAAAATATATGGTCAATTGTGAAGATGAATTATATGCAGGTGATAAACAATATAACATCAAAGCAGTGGTATCGCATCCAGCCGGAAGTTACTGCCGGCTACTCCAACGTCCAAACGCGTCACTACGGAAAACAGAGAAGTCATTAATTTCCGGTGAAAAGTCAAAGTCAAAACACAGAAAAACAACAACAAAACGAAATACAAACACACACAAGCGCTCGTACCTGAAATCAATGACCTGAAACTAATCTATGTACACATGGGGTTCAAATAAAACCCATGTGTACATTCAAAAGTGGAAGGAGAATTTTAATAGTCAAACAAAAGACATTATTAGCTGGGCAATGTTGCCAACCACGGCTGACAGAAACATGGCGGATTTTTTCAACCAAATCGTGGCCTCCGGCCTTACGGCTGGGGTCCAAAATGACCAAAAAAAAGACCAGTTTAGACCGGTTCTGAACTTATCCACTGCGGTGGATAGGTAATATTTGACTAGTATCTGGGCGTACGCGCGCAGGTTCCCCACATTAAAAAAGACCTTGTGTCACATCTCGCTCAAGTGGGGAGAAGAGTAAATGCCTCTGGCCCCCGGCCTTCCGGCTGGGGTCCAAAAAGACCAATTATGACCAGTTTAGACCGGTTCTGAACTTATCCACTGCGGTGGATAGGTAATATTTGACTAGTATCTGGGCGTACGCGCTCAGGTTCCCCACATTAAAAAAGACCTTGTGTCACATCTCTCTCAAGTGGGGAGAAGAGTAAATGCCTCTGGTCCCCGGCCTTCCGGTTGGGGTCCAAAATGACAAAAAAAAAAAGACCAGTTTAGACCGGTTCTGAACTTATCCACTGCGGTGGATAGGTAATATTTGACTAGTATCTGGGCGTACGCGCTCAGGTTCCCCACATTAAAAAAGACCTTGTGTCACATCTCTCTCAAGTGGGGGAGAAGAGTAAATACCTCTGGTCCCCGGCCTTCCGGTTGGGGTCCAAAATGACCAGTTTAGACCGGTTCTGAACTTATCCACTGCGGTGGATAGGTAATATTTGACCAGTATCTGGGCGTACGCGCTCAGGTTCCCCACATTAAAAAAGACCTTATGTCACATCTCTCTCAAGTGGGGGAGAAGAGTAAATACATCTGGCCCCCGGCCTTCCGGCTGGGGATCGAAATGACCCAAAAAAGACCAGTTATGACCAGTTTAGACCCGTTCTGAACCTATCCGCCTAGGTGGATATGTAATGTTTTGACCAGTACCTGGGCGTACGCGCTCAGGTTCCCCACATTAAAAAAGACCTTGTGTCACATCTCTCTCATGTAGGGGAGAAGAGTAAATACCCTCGGGACTCCAGCCTTCCGGCTGGGGATCGAAATGACCAACAAAAAAACCCAGTTATGACAAGTTTGGACTGGTTTTGAACCTATCCACTGCGGTGGATAGGTAATATTTGACCAGAAGCTGGGCGTTCTTGCTCAGGTTCCCCACATTAAAAAAGACTTTGTGTCACATCTCACTCAAGTGGGGGAGAAGAGTAAATAACCTCTGGCCTCCGGCCTTCCGGCTGAGGTCCAAAATGACCAAAATTAGACTAGTTATGACCAGTATAGACCGGTGCTAGATAGGTAATGTTTGACCAGTACCTGGGCGTACCCGCTCAGGTTCCCCACGTTAAAAAAGACTTTGTGTCACATCTTTCTCAAGTGGGGGAGAAGAGTAAATATCCTTGGGCCCTCGGCCGTCACGCTGGGGTCCAAAATGACCAAATTAAGACCAGTTTGAAACTAGTTTAGAACGCTTTCAACCTATCTACTGCGGTGGATAGGTAATATTTTGACCAATACCTGGGCGTACGCGCTCAGTTTCCCTACATTAAAAAAGACCTTGTGTCACATCGCTCTCAAGTGTGTGTGTGTGGGGACGTAAATATCCTTGGGCCCCCAGCGGTAAGGCTTGGGTAAAAGGATCATATTAAGACCAGTTTAGACCGGTTTTGAACCTATCTACTGCGGTGGATAGATAATATTTTGACCAGTACCTGGGCGTATGCGCTTAGGCTCCACACATCAAAAAAGAATCTTGTTTCACATCACTCTCTAGTGGGAAAGAAGTGTAAATATCCTTTGGTCCACGGACGTCCGGCTGGGGTGCCAGTAATGACCAAAATAAGACAAGTTTAGACCGGTTTTGAACCTATCCACTGCGTTGGATAGGTAATGTTTTGACTAGTACTTGGGCGTACACGCTCAGGCTCCCCACATTAAAGAAGACCTTGTGTCACATCTCTCTCAAGTGGGGGAGAAGAGAAAATATCCTTGGGTCCCCCGGCCTTCGAGCTGTGGTCTAAAATGACCAAAATAAAAACCAGTTTAACACCAGTTTATACCGGGTCTGAACCTATCTACTGCGGTGTAACCTATCTACTTGGGCTCCAGCCTTCCGGCGGAGGTCCAAAATGACTAATTTAGACAAGTTTAAGACCAGTTTAGACTGGCTTTGAACCTATCTACATATGCAACAGTCCTTTTTAGGACTTTCTGATTACATTGCTATAGCCCTTTTCAGGGCTTTCCGTTCAGATATGCACTAGTCCTTTTAAGGGCTTTCCGTTACATATGCACCAATCCTTTTAAGGGCTCTTCAGCTACATATGCAATAGCCCTTTTCAGAAGGATATGTTGACACGGGAAGCTATAGTTATTAGGGTGTTGGTTATGCATCGGGAAAAATCTAGTTGGCGGATGATAGACCGCATGTTAGACGAGTGTATTGTCAGCATCGATCCTTCGAAGCGAACACATATTTATTGCGGTCACGTTCGTCGATTATGATTTTCCGGCAACCATTGCAGAGTTCAAAAGATGAAAAATATTTGTTACCTTTGACAAGTCTGTTGCATGTGGAGTCAATTGTTGGTATTGGGCATGGATCGAAAACGACCAACACTTCGTTGGGGATCCTCTTATTGACGATTACATGGATTTTGCCATTCATCCTGTATACAGAAAATAAAGGGCTGTTGAAATCTTTGGAGTCGTTGTAATGGGTGCTAAATAATAATGCCTCACCAACACCTTTTAAATTCGGATGACAGCAGAAGAAAACGAAGGAAAGAAATCGCAAGCTTTTGTTGAGATTTTTGCTGTTCACAGAAATTAAGCAGCGATCTGAGAATGAAGAAGGAAAGAAATTCGCAAGCTTACGTGAAATTACGTTTGGACCAATGAAAACTGCTTTCACAGAAATTAACTAGTTAGCCAAGAAGAAGGAGAAAAGAAAGTAGCGAGCTTATGCAAAATTCGTTTTTATATAAAATGAGGTGAAAAATTAAATCAATCTGATAAGTATTCGTGAGTGTAAAATTATTCGCTCATCAGTCTCTAAGCAGCATGCGGCACTTCAAAGAAGTTTCTCTCAACAATACCAGAAAGATAAGTATTTCAAATTATCTTATTTTCATCCACTTTTGAACGTATGCAAATGATATATCTCTTCGCTGAAAACGAATTCTCTTAACTGTGTCTTAAACTTTTTTTTTATTATTATTATTTTGTGTCAGATTATTTAATCTGTTGTATGAACATTCTCTCTTCATGCACTTCGTTAAAACTACGGACTTTAATAATTTTTATTTATTTCCCTGACAGATCTTCTTGGCGTGTAAATCTATGAATAATTTCCTCATCTTGTTTTGTTGAAAATTACCCGTGTGTTTCCTTGTCATTATCATCCATCAATAATCTTCTTGGTGTGGGTAAATCAACTGTTCATTTTAACCCCTAAACACCACTCCACTATATCGTCACAAGGTTTGATAATCTCTTCCGTTGTCATACGTGTAATTTTAGCGTCGACGTCGACTTGTAGTGCTTGGAAGACTGGATGCTGCTTTTGACTGCAGGATTGGGTGTTGGTTAGTATATGAAGTGGTTTAATTTTTTATCGTCTGCAGGCACTGAGGATATTGGTGTTACTAATGAGCTGTAATTGCTGTTACTAGAAGAAGTAAGCAGTTCAACGAAAATTGTCGACGGCGAAGTTAACCTTGATGAATGGAGATTGTTTCTTGGGTGACCGTTGGAAGTTGAATAAGTGATAATGATCGTAAACTTTTGAACTAGGGGAAAAACCGCCACATGATGTCCGGTCCCAATGAAAATTAGATTCATGGATGGATTCGTGGAAATGATACTCAATATTTAATTTCTTACTGATGTTACTTTTGGCATCTTCATTTGTAGATCCGACATTGACTGTTTTGAACTTCGCTTTGCTATGGACGGCAGTTTCTCGAATTGTTTTCGAGTCGGCCTTCAAAGTCTGTCAATTTCTTACCGGCTCGTCTTTGAAGGACCTATGCTCGGTTGATGTCTTGAAAATTCGTCATTTGGCTGCCTTTAGCTGTTTATATGTAGAGGTGTCCCGTTGCAAGTATTCCATCTGTTGAAAATGACTTCGTTAATGACTTACTTAACTATTTTGACGAATTCATACTCTTTTTGTGGGTAGTTGCGACTTCTGGTTTGACTTGAATCGCATATGCTTTGTTCAGATCCGTAATAAAGCGGATATCTCGTTTATTAATAAAGTGGATATATTGTAATGAATCTCACAGTGATTTCTGCCACAATGGTAGTTTGTGATCTGTGGAGTTGTGTGTTAAGGGTTTGTAGTCAGTGTAAATTGTAAAGGATCGATTATCAAATATGTACTTGAAGTATTTTATTGCAAAATATATTGTTCAGAGGGAGTTGTACTTGGACTGTGTTGGACTGGGTTTAACAGAGAAGAATGTTATAGGTAACTTACTGCTATCTATCTTCTGGTGTATAACCGCACCCACGGCTGATGTATTTGCATCATTGGTTAAAGTGAGTTTTGCTTGAATGCCGTCAGTGAAGTAAGTTTTGCAAAGTTGTTTAATGCCGACTTGGCTGTGTAAAAAATATTAAATAATATAATTTAATAATTATAACTCCTTTGGTCTATCCTCTTTATAATAACATAAGAATTTTGATGATAAAACTTTGTTTTATTAGGTTTGGAGCATTTTTTCATCATGATATGGTTATGTTTAGCGAATCTCTAGAAGTATATATATATATATATATATATATATATATATATATATATATATATATGTGTGTGTGTGTGTGTGTGTGTGTGTGTGTGTGTAATAACGATATATATTTTTATATGTCAATATGTATCGATATTAGGGAAAAATGTATGACACAATTTGGTCCGATGATGTTCTAAAGCACAAAACGCGTTACAAGAAAATTTTGTCATATATTTTCTCCATACATATATATATGTGTGTGCGTGTGTGTTTCAAACAAAACAATGCAGGTGTAAAGGCGCCAAGTTGGTGTAATTTAAAGTTGTTTGATAAAGAAAAGAGTTGAGTGAAATTAATGTTTTTTTCAGATATTTCTGGTTATATAAAAAGTCTATGTGTCTATAGAAGAGATGGAGATTTGTACACACACACACACACACACACACACACACACACACACACACACACACACACACACACACAGAAAAGTCAACTGAGCATTCAGTTATAAAGTGGGTAGTCGATTAATGACAGTTCCTTTGAAATTGCCAGTAGCCACAACTGAATACTGTTGATTTCTGTGTTGCTGACTTCGTTTATAGGGTCAGAGCTTACAATATTTGACCAACAGAATAGAACACTGCGGTTAGACCATTATTGTTTCTTTGTCATGTGGTATGTTTCTATACTAGGACAGGATTCAGTGAAACTGATTTTAAAATCGAGGGCACGAGCGTTTTTTGTGTGGGTATACGTTGGTAGCCTACACACTCATGGCTCTCATGTTGTGGAATGGAGAGAATGTCTGCAATTTTATATACACTTGACTAATCAAAGGAGACTAACTGTAAAATAATATTTGACCACATAAGAATGCTTGATTCTTAAAAACCTGTTCTCATATTCATAGAGCTTTCATGCACACAAATCAGAGCGGTTACATGTATGTACACTCTCATATTCAGACACATAAATATATGCATAAAACACAACATGCCTTTTTTATTTTGTTCTCAAATGTTACTTTAAATATGTCACTAGTTATGTAATGGTGGTTAACGAGGAAATTAAAGCAATTTCGTCCTCACGTTTTGTCACATGAATTCAGTTTAGATGATTTTCGAACCAGCCTCGACCCACATTCAAACTAGCTGTTTGCAAACCTGATTTTCTGTAAATGCACTGGGTGATGGGAAAATAGGAACAGAAATTCCTTTATTTGTTCTTATTGTGTATTTACTCTTTTTCTATTCTTTGCCTTTTGAAGATTTTAGCATAATGCTACGAAATCTTTCTACAAAAACAAATTTATTATTCAGAATTACGCACGTTTTTAATGGACGTTCCTCTGAGTTATTTGTACATAGATACAATAAACATTTAAAACTATTCACCGTTCCTATATCTAAACTTATTTATAAATGGAACTTTGTCTGTCTGTGTGTCTGTGTGTCCATTACCTATAGACTCCGAAACGGCTGAACCGATTTTCTTGAAAATTTACACAGTTGTACTATAAGCGTTTGCGAGTGTTCTTAACTAGGTTTTGTGTCGAGGTACCCCCGATAAATATCGAAAATCGATAATCGAAAAAATCGGGTTATAGAAGGAAAGGTCCGATTTTAATCAAACTTGATACACTCATAGACAAAGACATAAGAAACGATATTCAGAAGTTTCAAGGTTGCAGTTTTTACAATAGTGCAGAAAATCGATATATATATATATATATATATATATATATATA
Organism: Ascarosepion bandense; assembly: GCA_037127315.1. NCBI lineage: Eukaryota > Metazoa > Mollusca > Cephalopoda > Sepiida > Sepiidae > Ascarosepion > Ascarosepion bandense. The sequence goes on from JBBBDQ010002509.1 coordinate 67,002, forward strand.
TATATATATATATATAAGGCAAGATGTTTGTGTGTGTGTGTGTGTGTGTGTGTCTGTTTATCTGCCTATTTTTTTCAGCCCTTTTATTTTAGTTTTTGGCTCTAAATAGGTATAATTGTAGTTCTTAGTCTCAGCCATGATACCATTTACTCAGAGGACTTATTTAGTCTTCAAAATTCAGTTTACGACGAAAAAAACTTATTTGATATCGATACCAGGAAATCAAAATTTCACTTACATCCATTCATTTTTCTTTCAGTCTACAGTTTCGCTTTAACTTGAAACAACTATTGCTTTTTAGTCTTTTGTGCCAACGTTCAAATATTATGAGCTCTAGGACCATGGATTAGTTTTAAAGCTTTCATTACACCCGAGCAACGTCGAGCTATACTGCTAGACTTTGAAAAATAACCTCTGTTGTTAGTAATCTAAGATCTTTACTTATGGGTATAAGTGAAATTTTGCATTCAGAAGTTAGCAGCACAAAATGAATAATAATAAAAAAACAGTCGCATTACTTAAAGGTCTAGAGTATATGAAAATAAAAACCTGAAACAAACATTTCTTTTTTCACCCCCAAGCAAGGCAATAAAGCCACTAAGAAACAAAGTGCTACTGGATGTGGAAGAATTTTGAAAAAGAAACATTTCTAAGGAGAGAGAACAAAAGAAGTGTAACCAGGAGGACAGTAGATAACGATTGACATTGCATTTAAAGTTTTGAAGATTAAAGTTGGCTGGAAAGCATATAACCAGTCGAGAGCTCCACAAGCGAGAAATGCAAGAAAAGAAACTATTAGCATATATTTTACTGTTACATCTAACCAACACTACTGTAAATTATTGAAACTTCGTTGCTAATTTGGTACTGCATACAAATTCATAAGGTGGGAAAGTAACTGAACCCGAGAGGTTATGTAATATTGCTGATTCTTCTTTAGATTTTATCAAGGATCTCTAGCTATATAGTGGGAGCATATGGGGTAGCAATATGCTAAGCATGGACGAATGATAGATGGATAAATATGTCAGACAGATTCAAGAGAGAAAACTTGTTTACATTGTCACAACTTTCTTAGGAGCTGACCTAACTATGCATTCAATATAGTCTTTCAAACCGAGAGTGTTAACCCGAAAAGGCTCAACGAATCTCCCCTGGAGATTTGCATCAGTCATGCTGATGGAAGGCACAAATGGGTCTCTCAAATGATAAAACGTATTTTAGTTTTGGAGACCTTAAGATTAACAAGCCATCCTTTGCTCAAGTTAACAACAAACTGAAGGTTGTTTTTGACTTCAGTTGCCACTTTGACCTTATCAGGCCGATCAAACTGAGTACCAAGACAGGAATAAATGGTTGTGCCATCAGCATATATACCAAATTGAGAGCTGGTGGCATCAGGAATGCCATTGATGAAAATTAGAATAATAGTAAGACCAAGAGACTTGGTGATACCTACATTAGTTCTAAAGTATTTAAAAAAGTGGCCGTTCAGGTCCCAACGGAGACTCGACAACTAACTGCAAAGGATTCGTCAGGATCTTGGCCAAATCTTGTGTTTAGCAGAATTATGGGCCTGTAAAACTCTAGCTCCCTCACAACATACTTGCCTTTTCTCAACAGCGAAACGAGTTGTTGACCACGACAGTAAAAATCGGGACAAAGATGTGTGACAGCCTCAATTACAATTTATACGGCAAACCATCCAGACCGGGCGACTTGCCACTGCCGACCTTCTTCAAAGCCGTGTAGACTTCGCTCTCCGTAATCTCTACCTTGCAGCTAGCTGCATCAGCTGGCAAAAGCCAGAGAAAGTCAGCCAAATAGCTGTGAAACTCCTCGTCACGGAGACCAGGCTCCTTGGTAAACTGGTTCTCGAAATGCCACCGAAACGCCTTGCACGTCGTTGGTCGACCGAAGAGTATGCCCCTCCGGGTCTCGTACCTCTCGAATGTACCGATCGACACCTCGATGAAACTCTTCCTTGCACAGTTTTGCGCCCATGTTCACAGCTTTGGAGAACATCTTGCTAAACTTATGTCTAATAACCTGACCCATGTAACGCTCGCTGTTCGCACGCTCTAGGACCTCCTTAGCGAAAGCAATCTCTAGGAGATCCCCACGAGCCTCCGCCCGGATGAAACTAGCTTTAAGCGTCTTCCCCTTCTTAGTCTTATCTAATTTGAGCCATTAGTTATATTCGGTGGTGAAAGGCCTAATCCTATTCTTAAGATTTCCCACCACTTATTCCCAATGACTTCCCCAGTTAACGCCCGATGCACTAAGTTAATTAGCTGGTGCCTGAAGTCCCGCCTGTCCAGTAAGGAGACGTTGAACTTTCAGTAACCAGCCATTCTAGCCCTATTTTCTAAATCTATCCGGGCACAAACAAGTTTGTCGTCCGTGTCGCCTAACCAGTGGAATGTGGGACAATCTAAAAGATCAATATCGGCTTCTCTCACTAATATTCTATCCAGGTAGCTAGCCACCTGGGTTGAAGGCCAACTATTCGCCCACGTCCACATCTTCCCACCCAGGTGATCGACCCAGTATCTATCAACGAGACCGAATTCATCGATCAGATCAACCAAACTGTGATCACGCGCCTACCCGCTACCTCCACGCCCTCTATCTCACTTGGAATACAAAGTGGCATTACAGTCCCCCACTAAGACGAGTCGCATTGAATCCACCAGGAAGGACCCAAATCGCCGAAAAGACGAGACACGCTCCTCCCGGTCATTGGGCGCATAAACCGCAATCAGTCGAAACGAGTTGCTTTTCACTGCAATATTGGCCACGATCAACCGGCCCACGGCACCGACAAGGTCCACCTTCGCTTCCAGGATACGCTTGACCAACAAAGAAACTCTTCTGGCCGATCGGTCTTCATATGCTGAATAGACGACAAAGTACTAAAAGCGGCCTTGAGTTTGACAGACGCCACCTCTACCAGTTTCTCATATTGGGCAAATAATGATCCAATATGGTCCCCTGTAATGTCCATGGCCACCCCATGCAAGGTAACACGCGTCTTGTTGGTGTCCATGTGTTCAGTTTGGAGGTAAAGCGTCTTCGTTTCAGCGTGGATTCAGCCAGCTGCCTCGCCTCCTCTTGTGTGCTCAGCAGGACGTCCCACATCTCATGACTCCGTCGTGCCACCATTCTGGCCTTGATTTGGAGGCTCTTAGTAGCTTCCTCCACTATCTCCCTTCTGACCCCGACAAACTTGCGTGTTTTAGGATCTTTGGTCAACAGGAAGATTATCCTAGGTTCAACTGCCTTCAGTTCTGGTATCGTCAATAATTGATTTATATCAATAAATTTGGCAAACTTTTCTTTTAACGAATCGTTATAGGATTCGTCTTTTGTCACTGTTTTCCACCATTCCATGCCTTTGCGAGGCCGTCGCCATCATTAGTTGCCCTCCTGCTGACGGAGGATTTTCCTTTGGGTATTTCTATTGGTAATAAAAATTACTCTCGTTGAATTCACAACGGCCTTGAAGAATCTCGCGTCAACAAATATCAAACGTATCACAAGTAAGTTTTGCAAAAACTGTAAAAAAAAAAATACCGGGGGGGTGTACCCTTGTATATTCGTAAGGGTACCCTTGTATACTAGTGAGCCAGCCATGAGCTGACTCATTTGATAGTTCACTAATAGAAAGGTTAACCAACCAGAAGACTCAAAATATTCAATGCGATGTGTATAAAGGCGACCATATTTTCCCGAGTATTTGCGATATAGTCAGATTCAGTAGAGTGTCTGACTCGTAGAGGCTCGGCAAGAAAATCCTCTTCAGCCCGTGTTGTTGTTTTCGAATGTGTCCGATTGCGTTGGGTTCGTGCGGTTTGTGTGTTTGAGATTTTGATCGATTCGTGTTCGGGGTTCGAGTGTTCGTGGGATCGTCGAGGCGGCCGTAGGTATTTCTCCGCTTAGAAATACCAGAAAGGGAGAGCCTCCTACGACAGGATGGCAGATGGAAGAGGCTTCGAAAAGGCCTCAGTCATCGATTCCCTTCACTTTGGCGTGGTGTGGAGGGAAGGAAGTTGAGTGGCAAGTGCCAACTACGGAAACGCAGGGATCGCCAGTTCCATCCATTTCGGCATGGAACTCTAAGGACAGCACTGCCAGTTCGCAGGCCTGAAAAATGCCGGAATCGCCCGTCTCTTCTACTTCTGGGTGGAAAGGGGGGAACACGTGAAAGGGAGAGGAGTATTATGAAGGTCTCCGGGAGAAATACACTGATTACATTTCTGGCAATTAATTCATGTCAGTGCCGGAAACCTTACAGGCGATAGAGCTGAGGATCATCTCCCTGCTGACAAAAGACCACAAAGCTCACAAGTTTGTGGGAGTCAGCAGGGAGACTATCGAGGAAGCGATCAAGACTCTCAAGATAAAAGCGAAAGCAGTAGCAAGGAGGAGTCATGCCATGTGGGACGTCCTGCTTGGCACAACCGAAGAAGCAAAGCAGTTGGCAGGAACGTCTCTGGCAACGAAGACGCTCAAGTTATAAACAGAATACATAGGAACCCGCAAAATACGTGTAACTCTGCACGGGTTTCCCATGGACATAAGTGAAGACCGTGTAGGATCGTTTTTTGCCAAGTATGGAAGGGTGGCGGAGGTGAGCACCGTCATATCTAAGGCAGGTTTTGCAACTGGAGACATTACCCTGCAGGTGACGATGTCACGAAAACAATTTACGGACATCGCGAATATTCTAACCTGCAGGGGTCGCTCAATCTTTGTAGTGGTGGAGGGCAGGAGGCCGTTTTGTTGGGTCTGCGGGGCCTCGGATCACGTCCCAAGGCGTGTTCGACTGAAGTCCAAGCCCCAAAGACCAAGCCTGCACAGCAACCAGCAGCACCAAAAGAGATAGCAGCTCCAAAGGTGACAACAAACGTGAAGGAGGGTGAGTGACAGACTGCTGGGAAGAAGAAGTCCAAAACGCCTCCACCACCAGATAAATTGCCTCCGCCTGCCCAAGTCGCCGCCCAAGCAGGATGACCCACAAGGAAAGAAATCCCCACAAAAAGCAAAGCCTGTAAAACCAGTGACGGAAAAACCAGTAGTGGAAAAACTAGTGGACGAGAATCCAGCAGAGACAGAATAAGTGGAGGAAATGGAGGTGCAAACAACAGATCCGAGATCGTTCTCACTAAAGAGATGCAGGGATGAAGAGGAGCAGTCAGAAAACCCGAAAGTATTGCGCAAGAACAAGGATAATGACAAGGTCAAGCTGAAATGTTCATCATTACCGGTGTCTCCTGAGAGACAGAGACTGTCGTATGCTGAAAAGGCAAAGAGCATTCCCTTTTCCCCTCAAAAACCTCTCCAGCCCCCAACCTTCAAACTAATTCTGCTTTCTTCTACTCCTACTCGTTCTCCTACTCCAACTCCCACCCGTACCAAGAAAAAGGAAGCTCTTCCCCCGGGTAAAGCTCCCATTAAGATTGAGAGAAAAGAAATTAGTAAAGAGTGTTCTGCGCAGAGACGCAGTCTGTTAAAGCCACTTTTAAAGTTGTCTTCCGTCGACAATATGTCTACAGAGAGTCCTACGAACTTCCCTCAGGCGCCAGAAGTGCTTACGCTTGTTCTTAGTACAGGGGGCAACTTGCGGGTTTGGGACCATATAGCAGAAGTCGAGAAGCTATACTCAAAAATTGTTATGCATAGAAGTGGCACACCTGATTTAAAAAAAATGGAAAAGCTTTGTGCAGGGAGGGTCCCAGTTTTGCTCCATGCTTGCTTATATAGGGTTGTAAAGCTAACTTACACCACGGACGTCGGCGGAATTGTCCTAGACGGACGAATTACGCCCGATGTTGATACCGGTTCTCTGGGACAATCCGTCGGGGTCCCTGCTCCCAGAGATTTTCCCCCGTATACGATTAATTCTCTTTTTTCTCTTTGCAGACTTAAAAGACATCTATTAAGACAGCCAGTTTGATTGCGAAGGGCCTGAGGAATCGGATTAAAGCTTCCCGCTTGCTTCGTGATCTCTTGTCCTTCGGCGTGGATTTGGCCGCGATCCAAGAGACTTACTTTGTTTGCAACGTCGATGCCTGTGTTCTATCTAACGACTTTGTCGTCCATTCATCATTTGGGGACCGATTAGCCAGAGAAGTTTCTTTGTTGGTCAAGCGTACCCTGGATACAAAGTTGGATCTTGTTCATGTCGGTACCGAGGGCTGGTTGATCGTGGCCAGTATTGCAGTGAAAAGCAACTCATTTCATCTGACTGCGCCCAATGATCGAGAGGAGCGTGTCTTGTTTTTTCGGCGATTTGGGTCCTTCCTGGTTGATTCAACGCGACTAATCCTTGTGGTGGACTGGAATGGGATAGAGGGAAGGGCGCTAGCGGGTGTCGTGGTGATCGTAACTTGGTTGATCTGATTGTCGAATTCGGACTCGTCGATAGAAACCAGGTCGATCATCCAGGTGGAAAAATGTGGACGTGGATGACTAGTTTGCCTTCGACTCTACCCGGATAGAATGTTAGTGAGAGAAGCCGATATAAATCTTTTAGAGTGTCCCACGTTCCACTTGTTTGTGCCCTGGTGGCGTTAGATTTTAAACCTAGAATGGCTGGCTACTGGAAGGTCAATCAGTCCTTACTGGCTACTGGAAGTTCAATCAGTCCTTACAGGCGGGACTTTCAGCAGCAGCTAATTAATGTAATGCAGCGGGCGTTAACTGGGGGTGTCATTGGGAATAAGTGATGAGAGAATCTTAAGAATAGGATTAGGTCTTTCACCACCGAATTCAGCCAAGGGCTCAAACTAAATAAGGCTGCAAAGGTGAAGACGCTTAAAGTTAGTTTCATCCGGGCGGAGGCTCGTGGGGATCTCCTAGAGATAGTCTTAGCTAAGTAGGCCCTGGAGCGTTCAAATAACGATCGTTACATGGGTCAGATAATTAGACATAAGTTAAGCAAGATCTCTTCCGAAGTTGTGAATATGGGCTCAGAATTGCGCAAGGAAGAGATTCCTCGAGTCGGCGATCGGTACTTTCGAAAGGGACGAGACCCGGAGGGGCATACTCTTCGGTCGACCAACGACATGTCCCAGTCGTTTCGGTGACATTTCGAGAACCAGTTTACCGAGGAGCCTGGTCTCCGTGACGAGGAGTTTCGCAGCTATTTGACTGACTTTCTCCGGCTTTTGCCAGCTGATGCAGCTAGCTGCAAGGGAGAGATTACGGAGGGAGAAGTCTACGCGGCTTTGAAGAAGGTCGGCAGTAGTAAGTCGCCCGGTCTGGATGGTTTGCCGTATAAATTGTACTTGAGGCTGTCACACATCTTTGTCCCGATTTTGACTGTCGTGTTTAACAACTGGTTCCGGCAGAGGTCCATCCCAAACCGGCTCCCCAGGTGCATGATTACGCTGTTGGGTCCTGAGTAGACTTGTTCTGTGAAGGGCCGAACAATTCAGAGCAACGTGCATCTGATTCGCAGGATCATAGTGGGTGTAAAAGACGACGAAGATGCTGCGCTGATCAATTTAGATCAGTCAAAGGCATTTGATAGCGCTGATCATCGCTACCTAGCGGCTGTCCTGCAGGCCACCGGATTTGCCCCCGCTGGATTAGCTTCCTGTATCGATTCCCCACGGCTGTGATACAAGTGAACGGTATGTTGTAGGGCACTTTTGCGCAGTCCCGGTCGGTCCGTCAGGGTTGTACACTGTTGCTCTTACATTATGCTTTGGCGTTGGAGCCTCTCCTTCACCGGCTAAGGGACAGGGCGTGCAGTCCGACCCTACGTGGAAATGCTGTCCCTGGTGGAGCTCGAGTCAGGGTTTCCGCGTACACCGATGATGTAACTGCTTTTGTGTCGTCCCGGGATGACATTGAGGCGGTACTGAAGGCGTATGAACCGTACGAACAGGCCACAGGTGCCAAGACTAACCTCGACAAGTCTTCCGGCTTGCGGTTAGGTACCTGGAAGGGTGCGACCTTCCCGAGGCCATTCGACTGGACGGACGGCCCTGTCCGCATTCTTGGAGTGTGGTTTGGGTCCGACCTCCAGTTGGAGAAAAATTGGTCTGAAGTGCAGGCAAAGGTCGGCGCGTCGGTCGAGATTTGGCGTCGAAGGAATTTGTCCTTAGAGTTTGGCTGAGGCGTGTGCCACATACGTCTTTCCCATTATCTTTTACCGGCTGTCTGTACGTCCACCTTGTGAGCGACGTGAGAAGGCGATCGGGAGTTTGCTATTCTGGGGAGAGGAAGTAAACATCACGTCGACAAACGTGTCTGTGTCCAGCGTCCGTGTCATGGGGATCTGGTAATGCTGCATTTGAAGAGCCACAAGCTCGTCTCAAGGGTGACTTTTCTCAAACGTGCGTTAATGGAAGACTCATTGCTGGCGAGGATAGTGAGGGACATGTTCCCTAGCCTTACTATCACTCCCCCCATCTCGAGGTGGTGCCTTAAGCCTGGGGAGAGATTGAGATTTCTCCTCGAATGTCTGGCGGCCTTGTGGGCCATTCCTCGGTACAGTGACCTTTCACGGCCTTGGTGAGTCTTCTATCGGGGGTTAGTGGAGAGCGTCGTGAAGGGTCCACGACACGAAATGCTCGGCATGTCGGAGGATGTGTATCACTCTTTTTGGTTATGGGCGCCAGGGGCGAACTAACTCTAAAATTCTGAGTTTTCGCTTACCTGGCGATTAGCACGGAATCGGTTGTCTCTCAATGACATGGCCTTCATATGGGGCAACCTTGGTTTAAAGGAGACGTCTGCGCACGGCTTCTACTATTGTTCGTGGGTTCGCCCTCTATGGGACCGTGTCGGCGAGTTGACTGCTCGTATCTCGCCGCGTGAGCTCGAGCTCGTGCTCATTGATCGTGCATATGCCTGTGACAATGTGTATCCCTCGTTCTCTGGGGTGAAGCGGATGGTGTTTCTGTCGCTACTAGCCACGGTAAGAATGGTGATATGGACGACGCGAATGGAGGAAGTCTTGCGAGGTCAGCGTCTTTCACATCAGGATTTGATCCGATATTTTGAGCGACAGCTCAAAATGAAGATTAGAACTGATTGGAAACGGTTGACCTCGACAGGCTTCAGCAAAAGGTGGGTAAATGTGGCGAGCCTGGTATACGTGAACGAGGCTAACCTTGATTTACTCTTTTAGGTCTGTTAGTCGCATTGGGGTGGATTCCTTTGGAACCCTCCCATGGTTAAGGTAGTTCCTTTTTGTGTACCTAGTTAATGTGAATGAGTGTTATTCCTGGCCTGTTTCCGGTATTGTCTTTTGTTATGATCCAGGTCGAGATTCCCAGTTTCCCCAGTTTTTATTTTTCCCGTTTTATCTCGTCTGGGTCAGGATTATATTTTTCCCATCCGTTTTATTTTCTCCTTTCCAATCCCTGTAGAAAGAGTGCCTCTTGATTTTGTCTTATGGACAGAATACAGCGGCCTCTTTGTTTTGTGGGTTGGTTGGATCCAACTAACATCACGAATTCTGTTTGTATTTTTAGTTTAAAAGTTTGTTTTGGGGATTTGTGTCATACCCCTCCCCACATATCCTTTCATGATGAATTTATATATATATTTTTGTATTTATTGTAAATAATAAAATTTTTATGGTCATTTGGGTTGTTTTAGCTCCCTAGAACGTTTGAGGTATTTTGGTATATGAAGGATTGGATGTTGATGGATAAGTTCTTGTGGTGAATAAGAAAATTGTAAAGTATATCTGGGTCGTGAATCGGATTAGCTAGTTATAGGATAGTTACTGTTGATCAACTTGAGTTTTTGCCCCCCTCAAATTGCCCTTGTGCCACAATTGTATTCTATATACAATAAATATTAAGTGTCTGACTCGTGAGTGTTAATCTTGGACATCGTTCCATTGAACAGATTACGTACTGCGCTGTATTCTATATTCATAAACTATGGTGGACATGGTCAACAAAGATTATGGGCCCAGTATACGACTGTATTTTGATGGAGACGAGTCAAAATACAAATTTTGGGAAGTGAAATTTCTAGGCTACCTTAAAATACGAAAACTTCAGGACATCATTCTTTGCCAAGACGACCAGAAAAAAGATGATGATTTCATGGAAAGAAATGCGACCGTGTTCGCCGAATTAATACAATGCCTGGATGACAGGAGTTTGTCTTTAATAATGAGAGAAACCAGGGACGACGGCCACCAAGCTTTAAGAATATTGCGTGAACATTACTTGTCAAAAGGTAAACCCAAAATTATTGCTTTATATACTGAATTAACTTCGTTAAGGATACGAGAAAATGAATCAGTAACAGATTATATTATACGATCTGAGAATGTCACAAATGCCTTAAAAATGGCAGGTGAAACCATCTCAGATGGGCTGCTAATAGCCATGGTTTTAAAGGGATTACCAGCAAAATTTAAACCATTTACGACAGTCATAACTCAAAAAGATAAATAATTAACTTTCACTCAGTTTAAAATTGCGTTACATAGTTATTAAGAAACTGAAAAAAATGTGTAATCCTCCAAATCAAGGAAATAACGTAATGCAACTGAGAACGTCATTTAAAAAACCAGTCCCTCAAACCTACCAGCCAAGGAATTATGAAATTAAAAACAAGGGACTCAACAACAACAACAACAACAACAACAACAACAACAATAATAGAAAATCAAATATTATCTGCTTTTGTTGTGGAAGAGCCGGAAATGTACGGGTGAAATGTCACTTTTCATACAAGGAGTGATTTTTGTAAAAATATAAAAGCTTTTTCGAATGAGCGAATATATGCTTTTTCATTTGGTTTGGTTGGATACTATACCCAGTAGTTATAATTCTTACCTAGTCGACACGGGTGCGACAAATTATGTAATTACAGATGAAACAAAATTTATTAATTTTAACTCCAACTTTGAGTCAGATTCCCACGTTATTGAGTTGGCTGACGGTACCAGAGCTAATAATTTAGTTTTAAAAAGAGGCGATGCCTGTATTTATTTACTCGATACTAAAGGAAATATCTCTAAATGTTTATTAAAAAGGGCTTTATATATCCCTAAATTTAAGCAAAATATTATTTCGGTTCAGTCTGCTGTTAAAACTGGTGTTAACGTTAATTTTCCCCGAGGCAACACTCAAAGTTCAGACGGAACTGAATTTAATATGCAACAAAATGGATGTTTGTATTAAAAAGTATTAAATTTGTAAAAACATCTACCCACGACTTAAGGACTTGGCATAAAATATTAGGCCACTGTAATAATTCGGATGTTACAAGATTGCAAGAACATGTCACTGGAAGAAAAATTACATCTCCTGAGGGTTTACAACATTGTGACACATGCATTAAAGGGAAAATGACGAAATATAGAAATAGGGATCAAATCTCAAAAACAACAGATATCTTGTTCAGAGTTTATTGCGACTTAGCGGCTCCAATTTCACCAATGGGTATAAGCACCTATTCATATGTATTAAACTTTGTGAACGAATATTTAGGACTTATTATGATATATTTTCTGAAAAACAAATCTGATACCCTACAAGCTACAAGAATGTATTTATGTGATATTTCACCTTATGGAAAAGTGAAAATAATTAGAACAGATAATAGTGGGGAATTTACTTCTGATGATTATGAACATTTCCTAATAAATGAAGGCATTCAACATGAGAAAACCTGTCCTTATTCTCCGCACCAGAATGAAATCGCTGAACGTAGTTGGCGGACACTTTTCGAAATGGCTAGATGTTTGCTAATACTAGAATCTAAGTTACTCAAAAAACTGTGGGTCTATAGCGGGTATCTCTTATCTTATTTATTCTTTTTTCTAGTTGTAGTAGGATTCCGTTATAGTGGAGGGTAATTGTATACCGTGCAGGTTAACGGAATTTGGCCTTGTGGGAAGATAGCCCACTATAATTCATAAAATGATTATAAAATCGAGAAAGGCAATTTGAGTATAAAATAACATTTATATATATATATACTTATATCAATTAATGTTTTACAATTAAAACAATACTTGAATATAAGTCCAAAGGAGGTTAAATTGTTCATGACAAATAATGATGAGCTGAAAGAGATTAAAGGCTTAGGAGTGTAGAAGCGTCATGTAGGTAAGGGCATGTTCATTTTGAAGTTACTGCTTTTAAGGTCAGCAAGTGAGTAAGTACTTTGAGGAATGTCTTTGGAGGGGTCAGTAAGTACTTATGAGACAGGGAGGAGGAAAGAAAGATGTCAGCATAGTAACCGCTCGACTTAAGTCAAGGGGATATTAATTACACACTTCTTTTGTTTTCCCGTCTGTCTAACGATGCTTTTTTGTCTCAACTTTTTATATCTGCCTTTTGGATCAAAACGCAGCTTGTTTTGGAATTTCATACTTGAATTTGATTCTGGGCTTCCCATTCATTGGCTGGTAAATAAAATTCGCGTAGGCTCGCGAAATGTTAATTTGATATTTGATTAATTTTTATTTTTCAACCGGAACATCTGCGCGAATCCACCTGCGCGGAGGTGATTTTTATTCATTCGCTTTCTGGTCTGCATAGAGCCAACATCCGGTTCATCGCTTTTGCTCGGTCGGTATCACCACAGGTCTATGCATTACAGCCGTGTATATAAGAAACCGTTACGATAATAATAACATTAAAAAGACGCCTTACGAGGCTTATACGAACTACAAACCCAACGTAAGTAGTATGCATATTTTTGGTACAATTTGCTACACATCTGTCAACCACTACTCCATGTGAAATAGATTTAAACACAATTATGAATAATGAAGTTGGTATAGTGGCGTGTGAGAATACAAAATATTGATTGGAAGTCTTATTTACATCATGACATCAACAAGGCCAGACATCTGCTATACGGTTACTAAGTTGTCTCAAAACTTAAATAAACCGAGGACTGTGCATTCAACAAGAGCTAAGCAAGTACTACGTTATTTAAAGGGAACTAAGAATCAGTGCCTAGTATTTCGACAATCAAAAAACCCACTACAACTGGAAGGATTTAGTGATGTTGAACAGGCAAATTCGCCAGATCGTAAAAGCATCACAAGCTATTGCTTTAGATTGGCAAAAGATAATCCAATAACTGCCTGGAAATCTAAGAAGCAGGGAATGATTTGACTTTCAATATGTGAGGCGGAATATGTTGCATTGTCGCAAGCAACTCAAGAGGCTAGTTTTCTTAAATTACTAATAAAAACAATTACAACACTGATAATAAGCGAGCCTTATGACAATCCGGCCAGTATTGCTTTGGCTAAAAATCCAATAATACAGCAAAGATCAAAATATATTGATATTAAATATCAATTTGTTAGGGGTCAGTAACAAAAGAAAACAGTACAAATTGAATATGTTCAATCGGAAAATAGCGTGTCAGATTTGTTTACAAAGCCAATTACAAAATCGAAATTAGGGGCTTTCATTCCTGTCATATTCAGTTCAACGTATATAAAGGCGACCATATTTTCTCGAGTATTGGCGATATAGTCAGATTCAGTAGAGTGTGTGATTCGTGAGTGTTAATCTTTGACGCTGTTTCATTGAACAGGTTAGGTACTGCGCTGTATTATATTCATAAACAATGGTGGACATGGTCAACACACTCGCTGACAGTATCTTTGTTGTGACAATGGCGAACAGTTAAAAATGTTTACGAAAAAAACAACTTCGTGAGAGAGCGAAGTACAACAATAAAAATTGAAAATAGAATTAAAGAATCGCATTTAATAACATTAAAAATAATTGTAAAGAAAAAATACGCTGTCCTTTTTTACTGCATGTTAAAATAAAATAGATACAGTTCACTTTATTTCTTTTAATTTTTAGTTAGTTTCTGAATAGATATTTATAACTAAAAGTATCATGGAATCAAACAAGGATGTACAGTGTTGAAATTAGATCGGTAGCATAACGTTATGCACAACGTTAAAGCAGCTAACAAATCCGTAAATTTTCAGATGTTGCTTTTCACTTCTTGCAAACAACATTTCTTACAAGAAACTACAATAAGTGTTGTGGCTAGATGCTGGTCGATAGTAGCCGTTAACCTTATGTGAAAACATGGCAAGGCTAATCACTAAAATAAGTAGGGAGGTATACTACTGCTGCTATATTACCGATTTCCACTGTTGATGAAAAGTATTATCAGTCTATATCAGCCCAAATTAGGCAGTCAGTTACTGACAACATATAGTTAAAGAGGGAACGCGAGAGAGACAACATTTATGATAGAGAGAAATAATGAAACATGGTTTAACGAACAATGTGTATTTGTGAAAACAAATATAATACATTTTAAAAAGTAGTATTTATATAGTATTCTTGTGTTTGTAAGAATGGTCAAATGAATGGCTTGTGAGAATTGCTTTCTGAGTTGAACTTACTTAATATGTCTGCTAAATATTATCTCAGTCATTGCTATGAGTCCAAATAGAAAAGAGAAAGGTTAGCCTTAATTTCCCCAGAATTTGAAATTCGCACTGCTGACCAGGTAAGAAACATGCATATCTAAGAATCACGCATGCACGGTGAGACTATGTTTGGACACCCACCTGAAAGGAAGAATGTGTGATTTTATCTCAATCTCAAATGTTTTTATTTTCTGGCCAGCTGATGTTTGTGCTTTTTTACGTTGTGGCCCAGTGGATGTCGGCTCGGAACGAGAAATCGGGGAGCCGAGTTCGAATTCCAGTTGAATTCATTGCATTCACTTACGCGCAAATACCCTTGGGAAAGGTATTAATCCGTCTCTTCCTTCCAGTTATGGGTTAAATAACAGGACAGATTGGATTCTATAGCCTTGGCTGGCAACCAGTCTACTGCAGAAATCAATGGCAACCTACTGCGGGATAATCTTCTGCCCAGTCAGTCATGTCTCTTTCGAGACATGATCGCCCAAGCGTGTTTCACGTATGGCACTTAACTGACTGATGATACCAAATCCCATTCTGGTCTCAAAATTATGTTGCGTGCGCTAAATAGCCGTAAGTCTGAGTCTGCAGTTGTTCGCTTCCGTTCCGCCCTCAGGTGATCGAAGATGTCAAATGATCAGTCGAAAATCTTTCACTTCTTCTGCCACGTTGTGATTTCTGATCTCAGAGAAAACTACGGACCTGCGAAAAAGGACTGTTGTCTTCGTGCTGCATTCCTCGATTTCTGGAAACAAGAGGTGGTTACCAAATTCACAATCTCATGCTTTTAACCAATTGCTGGAATAA
Source organism: Ascarosepion bandense (assembly GCA_037127315.1). Lineage (NCBI taxonomy): Eukaryota > Metazoa > Mollusca > Cephalopoda > Sepiida > Sepiidae > Ascarosepion > Ascarosepion bandense. The sequence continues at coordinate 82,216 of JBBBDQ010002509.1, forward strand.
ACTTAGCGCTTTAAACCTAACTTTCGCTGCTGATTATTAGGCTGCCACTGTCATTACCACTGCTGTATATTACTTAACTTAATATCGACCCGATATAAAAATCCAGTAAAACGAAGTTTTAACCAAGTCCAGGTGAGGTCTCCTAATTAGAAGATGCTCATCCCCACACTCTCTAAATTGAGAATCATTGAAAAGAGATGTTAGGATTAAAAGAATTAGTAAGAATACGAAATCAACAAAATCAATGTGTTTAATTATCAAACTCAACGTGTTTATGCATTTACTGAATTGTTAGTTAACAATTTGTCAACGGTATGAGTTCCCTGGTGAGGTACATATTTTCATAAAAAAAGATTTAGTAATCAAAGATAAAATTCTAACTGTAGAATACTTAAGGCAACATAGAACTCGTGACAATATATAACATGTATGGTTACATGTTACAAGTAGCTTAATTTCTCCAATTTTAGAACGAGTATGAAGTTTCTTCTGACCTTATGCGCTGATGTAATCAGTGTTAGTAATGCCTTTAACACTGTTCCCAAATTTTAGGATATGGAAATACTGGTAACTACTGATCTAGAGACGAGTAGAAATCCAACGTATTGCCATCTTGATGAGGTCCTATATTAATATTTAGGATGATGACAAAAATGTTTATTGAGTTTGGAGCAATGTTTTAGTTCCAAAACAACGTCAAGAATGAACTGAAAAAAACAAAAAAAAACAAAAAAAAAAACGAAACTATGGGTATGATAAATAACAATTTGTATACTAACAAATAAGTCGTGCACAAATGGGTATTAACAAAACTATGAAAATGTTCAGAATTTACAATTTTATGTTTTGGTTTTATATCAAAAGAGTTCTGTAAGTATGTATATGTGTGAATGAGAGTACATGCTGACGAGAAAGTGGGGATTGTTCATGTTCAGAAGGAGAGGAAGGACAACTGTCATAACCGTCTGGTACAAGTGACGTCAGTTTTTGGCTGCTTGTCAGGTCAACGGTGTTTCCTTGAAGCCGTTGTGGTATCAAGTGGATATTTTTTGGTGAGTTGATATAATTCTACTGCTTTTTTCAGTTGGAAACTCGCTCATAGACTTGAATATTTGAAAACTACATAGAACCATTTGATTGATGCATCATTACGTCTGACTGAATATGTAATGTGTTCACTACTGCACCCGCTGCGACCACGCAGATTCAAATGAAGCCGATTCTCTTTTACATCTAGACTGCGAATGTTATTATTTCTAACGCGTTCTGGTTGATTGGTAATTGTTGTGATGTTTTCTGTCATTGCTCAATATAGGGAATGTGTGTGTGTGTGTGTGTGTGTGTGTGTGTGTGTGTGTGTGTGTGTGTGTGTGTGTGTGTGTGTAGCCCTTACATGTAATTTTGCTTAAGATTTTGGTAGTCGATGAATAAAAATCCCTTTTTTTTGAACATCAGAACGGGTTTCTCCACAAATCAATTTACCACTCTCTAAAAATTATTTTTATAAATTTAGGAGTGTGACATCTTAAGTCCTCCCCCTTCGTCTACTTCATCCTCGTAGAAAATGTTTGCCGTTCACAACGATCTCTGGCATTTCATTCTATTATAAAGAATCGTTTTCTCATCACCTGTAAAATGCTCCGCTGAAGTTTTACTCCTTTTGGGCGCCGGTAAGTGTTAAAGTAGATGCTAAACAATGTTATTCTCTTGATATACCCTTTCATAGGATGATCCTTCGGTACACCAAATCTGACTAGGATAGCTTCAGCTCTTACGTGGCGGAAGCCTTTCTCTAAGTATTTTTCAAGTATAGAACTACCACAATCTCTAAATGGATCTTCTCTTGCATGTATAGTTTTATAGACCAGAAAAAATACTAACAAAACCAGATAGCCAACCTTAGTTCATGCCAGAATGTGTTACAGTTATAGTTCACCGTAACCACTGCTACAATAAATATCACAGAGAATGATGTAGTAAGACTTGACGCATTCAGAGCTACCTGCAATCATTGGAAGAGTGTTGTAGAAAATGCAAAGCGCGTCTATGCAAAAGCAAAAGAGTTGGATCCCGTGAGTTTTAGCAAATCACTAACCAATTTCTCAATAGATCTAAAGCATCAGTGACACCATCTCCGGCAGGGATACTTTCCCTTCTCCCGCGGGGATACTTTCCCTTGTTTGGTTTAAAACAACAGAGAGAGAAATTGATATTGGCAATATTGTTAGTAATGCTTAATTGCAATACGCGATGTGGGCTTATGTAAAAAAAGAATAATTTTAATACTATCAAATACTTGTAAAATATGGGGAATAGAAAAAAATCAATTATTTTTACTGTCATGTACTTCTAAAATCCGGGGAATATAAAATCTAACTATTTCTGGAAAAGAAAAGAAAGGGGAAATATAATTTTTTCTTCTTTCGTGTTTGAAATGGACATTTCAATAAGCTGAAGCTGAAAACGTTTAGCCAAAACAGGTGTCAGAATTATTTGATGAGGTCACGCGAGGCCAAGGTCCCTCGACAGACTTTCTGGTATACATGAGTTTGTGGAAACTTGGAAGAACTCGAAATCCAATGTGAGCTGGCGAGATCTCATTCGACGAGCCAAACTCCTTCCGCAAATCGAGTGGGCGGAAAACGATTTCATTGGCCGAGGGCTTTGAGCCGGCCGGATCCCCAGAGAGGACCGAAACTGGCTATACAAATCCGGACTCGGCGAGAAAAATCAGTTTCTACTCAGTTATTCAGCATTTTTTTTTTTTTTTTGGAGTTATTCAGAGGTTGGCTGAATTGCCATCAGTCGAAATGTAACGACTGTGGAAAAAGGTTCCCAACCGGAAAGCCATGACCCACGACTGGTAGCCCACCATAGAACTTATGACTAAAGAGTTAATTTCGAATAAAGCCTGCTGCTAATTAACTTGAGGAGTTAGTTTGGAATAATGCGCCATCGACCTGAATCCCGAAAGAACGTTATTATTTTTTTTTTAATCACGGGAAAATCGAAAATTCTGATTCTTCGTTCGCTATGATTCGGTAAACTCCGTAAAATTCCGATAAGGACCCGAAAAGACTTTGCTGTTTTAGAAGTTACATAGAAAATTGACAACCCTGATTATAGAGAATAGGTGAAAAGACTTTAATGAAAATTTAATGAATACGTGAAAAGACTGTAGTGAAAATTTGAAAAGAACTGTTTACTTCAACGCTAACGAAACTTAGACAAGACATTTTTTTTTCTTAAGGATTAGAAGCTATGATGTTTTTAGCGAACTTCCTGTCACCGTTGTAACCGGCATTTTCGACGATTGTATATCATTTTCGACAAATGTGCTCCTGTAAAAGAAAGAAAAACATTTTTTTCTTTATATAAAGACATTCTTCGTAACTATCTAGGCGTGTTCGACCGTGTTCATTCATTTTATTAATTTTTTTTTTTTTTTGGTTTATTTTTTTTTTTGGTTTATTTTTTTTTTTGGTTTATTTTTTTTCCAAACCACAAGTGTACACCAGTGTCCGGACTGGCTCAAAAAGGCGACTACTAAAATTGCACGACGTGACCTCTGGGATCTAATCACAATGTGGGACAGTGGCGCGTTGTTGCAAAAGACCTCTTGTAAACCGGCTTTCGTGGCAACGTCTTCGGACGAGAACATCACGACCAGCAACAGCGACCAAACCAGTCGGATGGCAGTGTCACCTCTGGGATCGTCACGACCGTCCGCGTGGACGAGCGTCGCACTGGACGGCCAGCCCCGGCCCTGAGGCGTCACACATTAGATTATCTCATTCTCACCAAATCTATGGAAGATGTTCAAGAATGCAGGTGAGTGTGCATCCCCATCGCAGTATTGGTCTATCAGCCTCCTTAGTGTTATCAGCAAACTTTTTAAGGCTATCAACAACAAGAAGGTTGTTAATTACTTCCACAGGAACAACGACAAAAATAGAGATTTCGATTTGATCGGTACTCTGCTAATACCTTGTCATCAATCACAGAATCAGTGAGGCACTAGACAATAAATACATCGCGACGTTTGGTATATGAGGTTTCTTACACAAACTTCGCAGCTATGGAATCACTGTAAGAGAAGGTAGGTCATCAAGGTCGTTGTTAATGGCCAGTCCTGCGAGGCCCAAGAGGTCAATGCAATTATCCCCAAGGTTCGCTTCTCGGTCCTATCTTTTTTATATTAATGATCTGCCTAAAAGCATGGTTCGATCTTTAGTGAATACCGATGCAGATGATAAAACGGTATATGAGTGCACCTCCAAAAACTTAAATGACCAGAACTTGGTAGCTGATCTTTTCTCTGACATAGCTTGAACAGCTAAATAGTGAAAAACTGATTGGTCACTCATTAACACTCATACATACAAATGAAATAAATCTCGATAGTAATCCAAATATATTCACCTATATCTGCATGTTTGAAAAATTATTACTTATTTATTAAATGAAAATGTTCGTGAAATAAGTAAGTATATAACATGTCGTTCTTTACTTAAGTCAAATTATAAGACAACTTAGGGTCAGTTCAGGAATCCTATTTTAAATTTAGTCATTCTGTTAGAAGCGATCGTTTCAGTTTTGGTCTGTGGTGGTTTGCTGTTCTAGCCAGTTTAAGAAATTTAAAGAAAACAGTAGATTAAGAATAAAATTAATTTGAATCAAAAACTTGGTATATATTTTATTTTGTAAGGCTTTGAATTAATATATACCTTAACGGAACTTCGAATCTATCACCACCCAACAAGGGAGGACGGAATTTTATATGTACTTTAATTTTTGTTTAATAAACACAAACCGTATTGGAACTATGAATTTAGGAACAAAAATATGGCAGTAAACAAAATTAATAGGAAAGTAACTTATTTTATCTAATGTTTAGAAATGAAATAACTATTGTTATGCTGACTTATTTTGTCATAAATATACATCTCTGAACATCATACAAACTTTTTGCATTTTAAAAAATTTTTATAGTTAAAGAAATACCTAGAAAAATTGTCTCTTAAAAATGTGTGGTTTAGTAGTAGGGTTAAAATTGGGGTTGAGGTTAACATTTCGAGGATTTTGATATCTAAAAATATCAGATTGAATTTAATTATATGACATTAAATTTACGTAATAACATCTTTATAAAACAAAAAGACTTTTCATGAATTTTATAGCATAATATTACATTTATTTTCATTTTATATTTTTTATGGCAAACTAAACTAAAATACTATTACTATACTATTTTTAAATTCATTTTAGAAAAAAAACTAATTACTTCATTAAATTGTATCATCAACATACTTGTTGTGAATAACAACACAGAGAGAAATATTAAATTAACTTTATGTGACAAATGTAAATTTCTCAGTGTAGAGCAGAATCGAGAAAATAATTTTCGGTAGAAAAATCTCTGTTAAAAATAATAAAAAAATGATTAAAATTAGGTACCGTCACTAATTTTCGGAACCTAAGTTTTAAAATGAATTTTTAAAAATGAAAAGGCTTTCTTGAAGTTTTCATTTTAGCTTTAATTAAAAGCTAAGTGATTAAATTTACTATTTCCAGTAAGTAAAATACTCTGGTGTATTTCAAACAGATATGTTTCATATGTTGCAAATTTCTTAGGCCAGTGTACGTGTCTACCCGACCGTGTCTGGGTGGACGTACTGGGCGTTGGTGTAGGTGTCGCTGAAGAATACTCGGGCTGATGTTGAGCATCAAAGGTTGTTTTCTGATATGTTTTCACATGTTTTATCAACGCTGATATATGCAGATTTCAAGCGATCTGCAGATACTGTTGTTTGTCTTCCTGTCATATCAAGTACAAAATATTTCGAATTTCTCGAGACTACTTTATGTGGTCCGGAATAGTTTGGTGTTAAAGGCTTCCGAGTCGAATCTTTGCTGAGAAAAACAAAATCTGTTTTGTGTAAATCTGAAGGAATGTAATACGGCTTATGATACGCTCGTGTTGGTGTGTAGATTATGTCGGACATCTTTTGTCAAAGGTCCGCGATAAAATGACTGGAGAGAAAGTTTTCTGAGAATGGATAAAAAATTTGACCAGGTAAAGTCAAAGATGTTCTGAACACCAGTTCGGCGCTTGTACACTGAAGGTCCTCTTTTATAGTGTTTCGTAAAGCGAGCATTACCAGAGGTATTTTCTCAACCCACGTTCGTCCTTTGGTTGACGCTGTCAGGGCATACTTTAGTTGACGATGAAATCGTTCGACGAGTCCGTTTGCACATGGGTGATAGGCAGTTGTAGATATATACTTGATTCCGAAAAGATTTGCAAATTCAGCGAAGAGAGTAGACTGAAATTGTGGGCCCCTATCAGTGGTAATTACCGAAGGACACCCGAAGATCGCTATCCAGTGAGTGAAAATAGCATTGGCTACCGCTTCAGCTGTCGTTGATGTGAGGGGAATGGTGACTGGCCAACGTGTGAAACGGTCGACAATTGTCAAAATATACTCAAATCCGTCCACACGTCCCAGCGGGCCAACCAAATCAACATGCAAATGTGTGAACCTTCCATCTGGGTTAAGGAACATCGATGCTGGTGCCTTCGTGTGTCTGTTTACTTTTGTTGCTTGGCAACGTATACAAGTGCGGGTCCACTGCTTAATGTCAGCAGCCATACCAGGCTAGACAAACCGGTTTGATATGGTCCGTAACGTTGCCTTGCCTCCTGGATGCGACTGGGAGTGAAAATGCTTGAACACAAGACGTCGCATGGATGGTGGAATATATGGGCGTGGATTGCCCGTACTGACGTCACAATACACGGACCTGTTTGTAAATGGAAGAGGACGTTTGTCTATTCGCAGTGACGTGTCTGTCTGAACGGACGCTAAGTGTATCATCGTTTAATTGCTCGTCTACTAGGTTGTCAAAGTCTAGTGTTAAAGTTTGTACAGTATTTAAGGTAGTTCTCGATAAGGCATCGGCAACTGTGTTTTGTTGTGCCCTTGATATAATAAATGTCTAACGTAAATTGCGCAATATAATCTAAATATCGTATGTCACGCGGGTTGTGTTTATCGGCTTTTGCGCTTAAAGCATACGTGAGCGGTTTATGGTCTGCAAACACAGAAAAATCACGCCCTTCTAAAATATGCCTGTAGTGTCTGATTGCAAGGTACATTGCCAATAATTCACGCGAGAACGCGCTATATTTCTCCTGTGCAGAATTAAGCTTAAGGGAAAAGAATGACAGAAGTTTTTCTACGCCGTTAACAACTTGGTGAAGTACGGCTCCTACTGTATTTGACGAAGCATCAGTAGTTAGAGTTAGTTTTGCATCAGGCGAAGGAATAATATATGATAGCTTGGTGTAATTTTTTAATGCCTGTTTGGCATTGTTAAAAGAATTCAGTTCACTTGAAGATAATGTTATCTTCGTGTTATTTTTTTTATGTTTAGAAAGAAGTTTAGTCAGCAGTAGGAGTATGGAGGCACAATTGTTTATAAATTATCGGTAATAGTTAAGCATGTTGCGGGGTCGAGTCCAGGAGGAAGTCGACTCTGCAAACTTGAATTCTAGATAAGTGTGAAACAGCCAAGACAACGGAAAGCAGGATCAATGCCAGAAGCGTGTGTAGGGGCCTCGATGGCTGATCTACAGCCGGAAATCAGGATCAATACCAGAAGCGTGTGTAACGGCTAGATGCGACCGCCGGGAGGCAGGATGAGAGCCGAGGGTGTTATGCCAGGATAACTATTTATTACGTATAAAATACATAATTATGGCACAAGGCAGAAAGAGGGGAGGGGGAACAAAACTTGCGTTGGTCTTCAGTTACTCTATCCTATACCTAGCTAATCTGATTCACGACCTAGACATACGTTACAATTTTTTCTCAATCACCACAAGAACTCGTCCATCGACACACATGCTTATCGTGCACCAAAAATTCACAAGACATGCCGGGGACCTAAAAACATCCCAAATATATATTAAAATTTTCTTTGTATGTACAATAGGTATAAAATATATTTTTAAAATTTTTTTATGAAATGATATGTTGGGGAGGGGGTATGAAAATAAAAATCCCCAAAACAAAAGATAATTGAAAACAAAACATGATGTTAGCTGGGCCTAGCCCCCCCTCAAAATAAAGAGGCCGCTGTATTCTGCCCGTAAGACAAAATCAAGAAGCTCTCTTTCTACAGGGAGTGGAGACGAGACAAAATAAATTGGACTGGAGAATAATAATAATTCTGATCCAGACGAGATAAAACGGGACAAAATAAACACGGAACTGGGAATCTCGAATTGGATCATAACAAAGGAGAGAGTGCCGGGAATAGGCCGGGAAAAGACATTCACTCACATTAACTAGGTACACAAAAAGGAACTTACCTTAACCAAGGGAGGGGTTCCAAAGGAATCTATCCCAATGTGACTAGCAGATCTAAAAGAGAAAATCAAGGCTAGCCCCAGTCATGCGAACCAGGCTTGCTGCATATATCCACCTTTCGCTGAACTCTGTCGGGGCCAACCGTTTCCGTTCAGTTCTAATCTTCATTTTGAGCTGATGCTCAAAATATCGTATCAGATCCTGATCCGAAAGACGGCCGCCCCGCAAGACTTCCTCCAGTCGCGTCGTCCAAATCACCATTCTAGCCGTGGCCAGTAGCGACAGAAACACCATCCGCTTCACTCCAGAGTACGGGGGTGACACGTTGTCACAAGACGTATGCACGATCAATGGGCACGAGCTCACGCGGCGCGATACGAGCAGTCAACTCACCGACACGGTCCCACAACGGGCGAACGCGCGAACAGTGGTAGAAGGCGTGCGCCGACGTCTCCTTTAAACCAAGGTTGCAGCGCTCACAATCTGGCAAATCCGCCAGGCCCATTGCGAAACGCCTGTCATTGAGAGACAAGCCATTCCGAGCCAATCCGATTCTGACGCCCAAGACCAATGAGAGCGATACTCATCACCCGACATGCCGAGTTTCCTCCGCAGTTTATCCTTCACGGAGCCCACCACTAATCCCCGATAGAAGATTTTCCTAGGCTGTGAAAGGTCACTGGACCGTGGAATGGCCCGCAGGGCCTTTCGACATTCGAGGAGGAATTTCGGTCGACCCCGAGGCTTACGGCAGCGACTCGAGATCGGGGGAGTGATAGTGAGGCTAGGGAACATGTCCCTCACTACCCCCGCAAGCAACCGATCATCCGTTAACGCGCGCCTGTGAAAGGCCACCCTTGAAGCTAGCACGTGGCTCCCCAAGTGCGGCATTCCAAGACCCCCATGACACGGACGGAGGCAACAGACACCTTTGTCGACCAGATGCTTGCGTCCTCTTCACAGAAGGAAGAATAGCAAGCGCTCGAGCGCCTTCTCATGGGGAAGTACAGACAGCCGGTAAAGGATTCTGGGAAAGATGTATGTGTTACACACCTCAGCCAGACCCTTTAAGGAGAGACTCCTTCGACGCCAAATCTCGACCGACGCGCCGACCTTTGCCTGTATATAAAACCAGTTTTTCTCCAATTGTAAGTCCGGACCGAACCACACTCCAAGAATGCTGATCGGACCATCCGTCCAGTCGAAGGGCCCCGAGAGGGAAGAACCCTTCCAGGCACCAAACCGCAAGCCGGAAGACTTGTCGCGGTTAATTTTGGCCCCTGTCACCTGTTCGTGCCGTTCAAGCGCCTTCTGTACCACCCTTATGTCACTCCAGGAGCACACAAAGGTCGCTACATCATCGGCGTACGCAGAAACCCTGGCTCGAGCTCCACCAGGTACCTTGATTCCACGTAGGACCGGACTGCACGTCTCGTCCCTTAGCAGGCGAAGTAGAGGCTCCAACACCAGGACATAAAGTAGAGACGGCAGACAGTCCTCTGAGAACTTCGTCTATCAACCGTTGGAAAGATTGGGCTGCATTACGCAAACCGAAAGGCATACGGGTAAATTCGTATAGGCCAAACGGAGTGGTAATAGCTGTCTTAGGTATATCAGAGGGTTCTATCAGAATCTGATAAAACGCTTTCTTCAAATCAAGTTTGGTGAACACCTTCGCACCTTCTAAAGACAGTGCGAAGTCTTTGATGTGTGGGATTGGATATTTATCCGGCAGGGTTCGGGCATACAGGAGTCGATAATCTCCACACGGACGCCATGTGTTGGCATCATTCTTAGGGACCGTATGAAGAGGGGTAGCGTAAGGGCTTGAGGCTAATCTTATTATGCCGAGTTTTAGCATATTTTCAAACTCGTCCTTCGCTATTTTTAGCTTCGCCGGGTGCAAACGCCGAGGTGATGTATGGACTGGAGGTCCGGTCGTTTTAATTCAATGCGTTGCAGTATGTTTCACGGGTTCTGCGTAGCTAAAAGGTGATAGTAGCGACTTATACTGCCGAAGTAAATTTCCATAACCATTTGCTTCGGGAATTAATGTAGTCAAACCCACCGTGAAATGAAATTTCACGTCGCTGCAAACTGGTGTGGGTGTCAGTTAATGTGTGTGCGGATAAATTCACAGTGAGACTAAAAATCTGCACCTAATATTGGCGTCTCAACATCGGCTATGGTAAAGGTCCAAATGAATTCCCTTCTTAGGCCGATGTTCAGGGATAAAGTTCGTTCGCCATATGTGCTAATCGAAGTGCCATTGGCGGCTTGCAGCTTAAAAGAGGTCTCGGTAGGCTTTGTAAGTGACTTATAAGTACGGCTCCTCGGAACGACACCGAGACGTTGAGGTTACTGTTAGTATCAGGAATATAAAAAAGACGATTTCCCGTATCCACCCTGGCAGCCAACGTCTTTAATGGCCGTCAGGTTGGCTGTTTCCCTGTTGCTTTGAGGGTTGATTCTGGTACGAACAAGACGGTCGACATTTATTAGCGCGCGCGCCAAATACCTCGTGGTACCAATAAATGGCGGGCTGATGGTAATGGCGGTGGCGCGATGTAGATCTTCGGCGTCGAGTGTTATATCGATCTGATGAAATATTCCTGCTTCTATTCTGTGTTATTTCATTCAGTCGCAGCGAAAGTTTTTTTATTCAGACGTTAAGGCTTGGATTTGCTGGTTAACGTCAGGAGATGGGTTACTGGATGGTGTGATGATACCGAGCAAAAGCGAGGGACCGGATGTTTGCTCCATACCTACCAAAAAGCAAATGAACAAAACTCGTCGTTGCGCATCCGAGTTCGCGCAGAAAAATAAAAATTAATCAAATATCAAATTTCCATTTCACGAGCTTACGCGAATTTTATTTATCAGCCAATGAAAAGCCCAGAATCAAATACAAGTGTGAAATTCCAAACGAGCTGCTTTTGATCCAAAAAGCAGATATAAAAAGCCGAGACAAGACCCCAACAGACAGACAGGCACAGACCAGAGGAGAAGAGTGTAACCAATCCCAGTTTATAGTGGGTTGCTTATCTATTCTTTTTCCGTTAGTAGTGGGAGTCCGTTCTAGTGAAGAGTAGCTGTATACCGTTGCAGGTTAACGGAATTTGTCCTTGTGGTAGATAGCCCACTATAAGTCATAAAATGTTTATAAAATCAAGAAAAGCAAATTGAGATGAAAATAACATTTATATATACATATCAATTAATGTTTTACAATTAAAGCAATACTTGAAATAAAGGTCCAACGGAGGTTAGAATGTTCATGGCAAATAATGAGCTGAAAGAGATAAAAGGCTTAGGAATGTGGGGAGCGGAGGTATGTGAGGAATGTCTTGGAACATGTCGCTCCTTAGGTCAGTAAGTACTTTTGAGACAGGTGAGAAAGAAAGAGGCAAGCCGCTCGACTTAGGTCAAGGGGATTGGTTACACTCTTCTCGGAGGTCTGGCTCGCTGATCTTTCAAGTAGGCGATGATAGCCATGTCAATAATGTTTACTTATCTGGTCAAGTGCAGTTGATCAGAATTGAAATAAATTTATAAAAACCTACGGGAACGTTTCCTAAGGGGAGTAACCCTTGAAACACATGACCCTTTTAATGGTATGACATTTATATATGATAATTTATATATGATAAATGATATATATCATTTTCGATATCTAAATTTGAAACTAAATTTTTAAAAATAAAAAAAAATTCTTGAAACTTTTATTTTAGTTTTAATGGAAAGCTAAATGATTAAATTTACTATTTCCAGTAAGCAAAATACTTTGATGCATTTCAAACAGAAATTATATTGATTAGAATTTAAAATTTTTCAATTTTGTTTTTAATATTTCAATTTTTCGGTCATTTTTAAGCGATCCACACATTTGTAAACAGAAGTTAATTCTCGGTTTTAAAAAACTTGCAAAAATTAATTATACATCTGTGTCACATTATTTTTGGAAAATTAGCAAATTTAATGTTAAATTAATCTGAGTTACACAAGTATTACTTATTTATAGCATGAAATTTAGAATAAAACTATTTCTTAATCACAGAGTTCAACTTTTTTACCTGCTCGCCATATTTCAAATGTGCTGACAGGTTGATAGATAAAAGATAAGTGCATGGCGATTACAAGTGACATAATTGTAGAAATCTTTTCCCTGTAAAGGAAAGAAACTGTGACCCTTTTATTTACACATAAAAATTACCATACAAAAAAAAGAAAACTTCAAATACACACAAAAAAAAATTAAAACTTATTTTAAAAATAGGAAGGCACGACGATTTGTATTAAACTTTTTAATTTTCGATTAGTAAGTATAATCTTCGCTTAATAAGTTTTTAAGCTAACCCTAACAAACCTTTGAAGTATTTAAAAATATATTTTTGAAACTTTTTAATTATTATAATTTAAAAAAAAAGGAAAACAATTCTTTTTAAAATTTCATTATTAATCGAAATTTTTTTAACACTATAATATCCTTAATTTATATTATTTATTCAAGCAATTAAAAGCTTATCGAATTAAACAATATCATAGCTATATTGCATTTTGTATTTTATTATTGGGAGCAGATTTTCGGAAATAGAGGCAAAAATTTTCAAAACAATAATAGATAATTTACATTCCCCAATGAGCCCTGCGTTTAACTAATAAAATCAGTTATGTAATATTACGTTTTGCATTGTAAACTTTCGTAATCATTTGGTTACCAAAATTTCGAACGTGTTAGAAGGGATTAAAAATTAAAAATTAAAAAAAAACAATTAAAAATTAATATGATCTTTCTTCTAAATAATAATATAAACATTTTGATGGAAAGAGTTCGTTTTTATTAAGTTTGGGACCTTTTTTATTCATACTATGTTGTTTCTTTTTTTTTTTTCTTTTTTTTTCAGTGATCAAGTGGAGGTACCCATATGACAGTTTTGGACTACCATAAACACACACACATTTTTCGATACACACACACACACACACACACACACACACACACACACACACACACACACACACACATTTAAACTATTTTAAATATCTTGACGCGTAAAGATTAATAAATATAGTCTTCACTTATTAACTTATTAACCTAATTGGAACGATGATTGGAAAAAATTTTAAAAGATTTTTGAAACTTTATAAAATATCATTATTAAAAGATAAAAATAAAAGCAATTCTTGTAACAATTCATTATTTATCGGAAATGTTTTTTTTTTATTCAGAATATGATATCCTTAATATATATTGATTATAAAAGTAATTAAGAGTTTACCTGTATAAAAAATGGTATAGTTTTATTGAATTTTTGTTTTCACTATTCGGAACAGATTTTCTGAAAATAAGCAATTGTTAGAAAAAATGAAAAAGTTGAGTTACATTCCCCAAGGAGTATTGCATTTAACTAACAAAACAAAGTTTCAGACCGGTAATCAATTTCTAGAAATTTCAGGAAATTAACTGGAGTTAGGAGGGGTAAAATATGTAAAAAATATATTTGTACCAATATGTTATACAAAAAAAAAATGATTTCAAAAATAATTTCAGTCATTTTTTAATAAGTTTTGAAAGTTTCGTCAAAATCCGACCATTATTTAATTTTTACTAAAATTTCCGAATTAATGTGTTTTCACCGGCAAAAATTGAGTTTGCCGTAGTAACTCTTGTAAAACTCTTGTAAAAATTGGGTCACTCGCTACGGAAAAAAGATTTTAAATAAAATTTCGAACATGTTATAAAGCATTAAAATCAATTTTAAAATAATTTAAAATACTTTACTGTTTCCTCTTAATAATAGCATAAACATTTTGATGATAAAATGTTTTTATTAAGTTTGAAGCTTTTTAACATCATGCTATTTTTTTCAGCGAATACGTGGAGGTACCTAAAAGTTAATTCTCGGTTTTAAAAATCTTGCAAAAATTAAATATACATATGACACATTCTTTTTGGATAATTAGAAAATTTACAGTTAAATTAATCTGATTTGAAACAAATATTACCTGCTTACATGTTAATAATCTAAATTTATATCTCTCGTTCAGTCAGTATAAAAAATTAAAATCATTATTAGGCTAAGTTTAATAAAATGAATACAATATATATATATATATATATATATATATATATATATATATTAAGCTATTGGTTATATAAAGTTAAAGAAATTTTAATTCTAAACATAAATAACAAATTCTTACCATGCTAGTCTTCCGTATTTTAAGATTTACTTTTTCCCACGCTTTTCTGAACAGAGATAAAAAAAAAAAAGGGAAGAATTGGTGTTTTTCTATCTTATCCTCTAACATCATGGGCTAGCGTGAGTAAATAAAACATTATTTTCATTCTGTTGTAGAAGATTTTTGGTCCTTTACGATTTATATTACGATTCGTCCAACATACGATTCAACAAAAATAAAGACTACAACTCCAATTTGTAACCAATAAATTAAAATATATTCAATAAACAAACAAAACATGTAATAGCAGTATAGAGTAAGAAAAAAGAGTTATTCCCCTTTAACTGTTTGTTGATCAAAGTAAAATGAAGGAAGTTTTTTCTTGCGCTGAAAAGATTTGTTATAATTGTTAGAAAGATTTTCATGTAAGAACAAATAACATGAGAAATACAATTATTTTTAATGTAATTGCAAGTGATACAAATTTTGATCAAGAGTTCAGGTTCTTGATGAAAATGTTCAGCCAGAAGACAAAGTTCTGTGTTTGTGTGTGCGTTAGGTATGAGTAGTGAGAGAGACTTACGTGTAATGTAGTCCTTTAGCCAGCCTGTTGGTCTACTGTAAGCTTGCTGAAAGTCGCCTCTTATAAGAGAGGGGAATGGATCAAACAGCAAGCGCGGGAAAACTTTGTTTACATAAAAAAATGTGATTGGCTAAAAATTAACCAATCACCACACACATATGAAAGAGCTGTTTCAGAGTCGAAAGATTAAAGGCGACTGTGATTGCTAAATTGTCCTATACAAGAACAGTGGTGATTATTACCCAATTGCAGATGAGTAAATGACATGGACCGAATGTGGGTATGAAAAACATAGCAACTGCTATACTGTTTTAAGTAAAAGTTAATCACTCCTTAAATCACTCCTTAAATTTACTAATAGACTTCAAAACACATCTCTCGGATAAATATTGGATTTTAAAGAGAATTTTTACTTTGCTATTTACATTTTTCGATACAATAGCGACTCGATGAGTGACGAAAAAATGACTGAAAATGTCTAAAAGTTTATTTATATATGAAAATGATTTTTTTTCTTTTAATTTAGAGCAGTTTTAGACCCTCGTCTATCAATAAAACTGAAATTTAAGTTCAAAGAAGGCATTTGAAATATTCAAAATATGTTTTTCGGTTTATTTGCTATGGTGATTTAGGCCGCATGCGATGGTTAATGTGACGACTGATGAAGTTGGTACAAGAAGAACACATAACACGACTTGGAAGTTTTAAAGAATATTATAATTCAGTCATGTAAAACACAATTGAATCAATATTATTCGTTACAAACAAATTGTTCTGTTTTCAGCTATAATATATTATACAAATAAACAATTATGAGTTCACTTAACTGAAGCTCTTGTGTATTAGAGTGTTTTACGTACTAGTTAGTAGTATGGCTCTTCACGGCTTAACTGCGGATATTTGCAGCAGCGACAAAATTCAATGTTCTGTCCCTTCGAGATGCTGGCTAAAAGAAGACTTTAATGAACATGCCCTCTAGGAAGTGGAGTTGACCAGGGAGGGACAACTCACCTACCTTAGGTACAATTTTCGTATTATTAAGTCTGTGGCGGTACTTATTTTATTTACATTTTAAAAATGCTTTTTTAAACAATAAAAGTTAGAAGATTGTATACGATCAAAGCGGTGTTAAGACAAAAACTAGTTTTTTTACACACCATTGCTCCAATGTTAAACTTGCCCGTTGATCAAACAGTAGTGAAGTATGTAGGGATAATGACGAGGAAACATACGTGTTATATTTAACAAAACGAGATAAGGAATTTATTTACAAATTTACATATTTGAAGTTTCAGTAGCTTGTTCCAGGACAAACATTGAAGGTTAGTAGTTTCGATAAATTGTCAAGAAGTGAAAATGTTCATATTAAATCATCGGAACATGAATTAATATTCCAAAATGCTTAGAACAAATTGAGAGTGTTCGTTTCTCACAAAAAGTTGTACGGTTGTATTCAACAAGAAAAAAATATTTTAAGGTTAGGAGTTGAATAAAGTTCTTAAAAATTCCCCTGCTCTCATTCAAGGCAGATATTTGAACACCGTTAATCTGTGGTGATACCAGGGGCCGGATATTTGCCCTCAGGGGTCCAGAAAGCAAATGACCAAAACTGGTCTTTGCGCATCTGGCTCCACGCAGATATTCCGGCAAAAAACAAAAATAAATCAAATTCGCGAGCCGACGTGAACTTTGTTTATCGTCCAATGGGAAGCCCAGAATGAAATCCGGGTGCGAATTCCCAAATGACCCTCAAAGACGAAATAAAAAGCCGACACAGGAAGCATCGCCAGTTGAGAAATTACGAGAATAATTAGCACGTCCCTTGACCACGTCAAGTGATCACATCATGTTCGCCTTTCCTTTCTCTCTCATCTTCTTCTTCACTGTTCCCTGAGCCACTTACCCGATGGACTGAGCGGAGACATCAAAGACATTCCTAACAGACAAATGCTCACATATACATACGCACAAACTCTTTTCGGCATTTACTGCTATGAACATTTTAACGACCTTTGTACCAGCCAAATGGCATTACTTTTATTTGTAAAAAAATCTTAATTGATATATATATATATATATATATATATATATATATATATATATATATCAATTAAGATTTTTTTTTTAAGTAGCAAGAGAAGGATGAAATACAGGTGTGATGACAGTTGCAACGGTGGAGAGAAAGGAAAGGATTTACAGGACGGTGTGGAAAGAACCAGGGTCAAGTAGTTAACAGATGAGTACTGACCTTACATTTATATATATTTATATATATAAATGTTGTTTCTATACACAATTTGATTTTCTGGTTTTATACCCCCCTTATAGTGGGCTATCTACTAACAAGGCCAAATTCAGTTAATCTGTTTCAACACACAACTACACCTCACTAGAACGGATAACCCACTATAAAACAGACTTTCTCTTTCTCTCTCTCTCTCTCTCTCTCTCTCTCTCTCTCTCTTCTACTTGATTCAACTTTCTCTGCTTATTTATATCAAAAAGCGGTTTGACATCGGCTTGTTACTTTTTTTAGTTTGTAAGCAACTATCTTTTTTTTTATTGATCAAAGTATATTTTCGTAGGCTCGCTAAACTTTGCCTTGGTCTTTTCTTCAGCTCGAAGCCAATCCCTTTTTCTATTGCTCAAACTAAATTTTCACATAGGCTCGCGAATTCTTAAGCAGTGAAGAAAAGAGAGTTATTCTTATTTCGTATTCACCATATTACTTCCCTTCCCAGATTTGACGGAGTCTGCCATAGAACTTGAATAAGTTGATAATTCAATAGTGGAGAATTTTCCAAGTAACCGACCTTCCAGACTTAGTTTGTGTTTTTCTTTGCTGTTTTGTCTCCATAGTCTTATCGATCTCTGGTGGTATTTGTGCTAGTATTGCTTTATTAATATCAGGCATTTTCGCCGTTTCTGAGACGACCGTTACTTTTAATCTGTCTATGCAAACATGGCTATTGACATCTTCTGTGGATGTAATAGCGAAGTACTTCTTATTACGCCTAATTACTTTATATGGATCTGTGTAAGGGGCTTCCAAAGTTTTTCGAACTCTGTCAATCCTAATCCATACAAATTTGTAATCATTTATGTCATTTAGTATATAAGGTTTTTGTGACAAATGTAAGTGTCCGGAGGAATGATTCTCCATGTCAAACTTTCGCATTTGATTGCTAAGTTTGATAGATCATCGTTACCTTTGTCACATGGAACTTGCGCATAACACCCCGTTACTGCTGTATATGGCGAGTAAGTTGATTCATTGGGTGTGATGCTGATACCTAAAAGTACAATAGGTAAGGCTGATAGCCATGAATCTTTCCTTGCAATAATTGCTGTCTTTAACGTTCTGTGTGCACGTTCAAGTAATCTGTTCGCCTGTGGATCGTACGAAGTTGTTTTCAATCTATGGAAGCCTATGTCCCAGTTCGCGCCGTCTTTCCCAATCATAGACGCCGTTCCTGCTGAGCGCTGACGACGTTCCAGCCCGGAGTCGTTCCTGACAATCTCGGACGATGTTCCAGCTTGTGCTATTCCTGCTAGACGATGAAGAGCTTCCTGACGACAACGTTCTTGCTGTCAATGTCCCAGCCTGTGCCGTTTCTGCCGACGTTCCAGCCTGTGTCGTTCATGCCAAATGTTGATGACGTTACCAGTCCGTGCCGTTCATGCCAAATGCTGACGACATTTCTCGAGACCGACGACAACGTTCCAGCCTATGCCCTTCCTGCCAGATGCTGACGATGTTCTAGCCCACCGCTGACGACATTCCTGCCAGAGGCTGACGAATTTCCAGCTCGTGTCGACCGCTGACAACGTTCCATCCCGAAGCCGTTCTTGCTGACCGCTGACGACATTACTGCCTGGGCTGATCCTGCCAATCGCTGCTAACGTTCCAATCTATGGCATTCCCGATTTTCAACGTTTTTATCATAATAAACATTGACGTTGATAAATTTTCTACATCTTCGCCTCCGTCTCCTCATTGTCTTCGCTGTATTCAACAACAAAAATTTGCGGGGTTGCCATCCTTACCTCGGCCCACCACAATTTAAGCCATAACAATTATTCGTTTCTTCAAAAAATTAAAATTTTTGTCTCAGTTGCATTTTGATGTACACAAATTGCCAAATAATACAAAAAATTCTAAGATTTTAAAGTTGTGACGTAAAAGGTTTTCTTATTAATAAGTTTTTACTTTTTTCACTTTTGTTTTATTGTTTAAATTTATTATTTTTCTAGCCATAAAAATAAAAATATTTTAAAGAAAATTTAATTTTGATATTTGATAGTGAATGTTTTAAAAACACATTTGTGTGAAAATGTCATTAGACAACTTTAGTTTAAATTTAAAATAATTACCCTTTCCTTTTTTACGAGCTTTCTGTTTTTGTTATAACATTGTTTTATTTTTTGTTTCTTTTTTAATGAGGCTCGTTTTACCAGTAAAATATTTCATTTATTTTTCTTTTTTAAGTTTTTTCCTCATTTCAAAAAACATTTAAAATAACGCGTACTAAATGAAAGCAGAAACTAACTAAAAAAGTCATAGCTGAGAGAAAGAGAAAACGTCTGAGAGTAAAAAGAGAGGGAGTAGAGAGAGTGAAATTTAACATTGTAAAGAAAGCTAAGGTTAAAGGTCAGTGAAAGAAGCCAGCTTGCTGATTTTGATGACGTATTTTTAAACGTGTGACCTCTTCCAGTGCGTCTCTCTTCCCATCAATTGCTACCAACTTTGCTACCCTTCCAACAAGTAGTTATATCTTTCCCTACCCTTAGGGCAAGATAAGCAGCTGAGACATCCCATCAAATCCACAAATTCTATATTTGGAGGGCTTCAAATTGTGGTGTCTGAGCAAAGTAGTCCACTCCAGTCCAGATTAAAAGCACAACTACTGCTGGGAGGCAAAGTTTTTATTTTGGTGTTTGTAACTTGCAAATATAATGAAGCAACTACTTGCAAACGTAGAAAAACATTAGAACCCAATCTTATTTTTATCAGTCTATGACTGATTGCAGAAAAATATTTGTTGTTTTTTTTATTCAATCTTCAAACTTGTGATAGGTATACATTACAAGTAGCAACAGTTTACTTAAACAATTCTTGGAAATCCTATTTTGAAAATAATGAGAAATGTATGCATTTTTTTTTTTTTTTTTACTGTCAGGTGTCAATATCTAACAACAGCGGATTGGATGATTGTACACTTTGTACACGATTATTCATTCTTAGTGAAGTATTCATATTATTAATAAGTAATTATTTTAAAAAATTGGAATTTAAAATTGATAATTATTTAAAATAAATTAAAATAATTTATAATTAAATGTAAAGAAATATGTGTAAGTTTACATTTAGTTACCTCCACTCATTTTCGATACATAAATTTTTTTAAACTGAATTTTTAAAAATAAAAACGTTTTCTTGAAACTTTTATTTTATTTTTTTTTAATTGAAATTATTAAATGATTAAATTTACTTTTTACAGTAAGCAAAGATTTCTTGTGTATTTTAAACAGAAATTATTAATTGGAATCTAAAATTTTAAGATTTTTCAAATTTTTTTTTCAATTTATCCGCCATTTTCGAGAGATTGACACATTATTAGTAAACAAAAGTTAATTCTCGGTTTTAAAAAAATATACATTTTTGACACATTATATTTTTTATTTTAGAAAATTAACAAATTTAAAGTTAAATTAATCTGATTTACACGAGTATTACTTATTCAGAGCATAGAATTTAGAATAAAGCTTTTTCTTCTTTCTGACCTCTTCCCCGTATATTTGACATGTGATGGCCAGTAACGATTCTACGAAGATAACCCCACTCCCGAATTTTGGCTGGCTCCTCGGTTGCCCTCCCACTTGTATAAGTTTTTTTGAAAATTTATGAAACTGATCAGTCTCTGATTGTGATAAGATGTGATCTTCAGCACTTTTCCCTTTGCATGTTCTTTTTCATTTAGCTTTTTAATGACACATACAGAAATCAGAGCAGGTAAATCACACTCTTCTGCTAGTATTGACGTTTGATTTTGATTTGAAAATCTCTTCTCTTCTATTCCAACAGTGGAAAAGAGGGCAAGTATAGATTAGAACTTCACTACTATGAATGAAAAGCTATTCCATTTAGTGAAGTAACATACTCATTCCTAAGTCGTACGGTAGAGGTGTAGTATGAAACTGAAGGCGCTGCTTGAGTTTGCCCCCCTCCTTCTCAGAAAAATCTTGGCCCCTGAGTGCCCTCCTTCAGAGTTCCACAATCGCTACTGGCGATGACAGACAGATGCGAGATAAGATGTATATGGCGATCATAAGTGATATAATAGTACATTTTTTTCTGTAAGGGGAAGAAACCATGAAACCCATGACCTTTACACACAGTACACACAGAAATTACCATACAAAAAAATTCAAATACACAAAAAAAAAAAAATTTATTTGAAAACTACGAAGGCACGATGTGTACTAAATGTTTCAATTTTCGATTAGTTTATTGGAGTAGATAAACTAAACTATTGGAGCAGATAGACTAAACTATCGCCCGGTTCACACTCCACCCACGTCTATTGAACAGGTGAAGAGGCTCATCCCTTGTTTCCTGTGTAGGATGTGGTTTCCGGCTTTCTCTTTTCCAATCTTTTCACTCCTATGTAGCCCCCTGCACATCAATGGCGTTACCGCCTTGCTCGGTGTGATATGATTAAAAAAAAAGTATATGTAGTTTTCACTTAATAAGTTAATGACAATAAATCTTTGAAGTATTTTAAAAATATTTTAAAAACTTTATAAATTATTAAAATTAAAAAAATGTAAACAATTTCTTTAAAATGTCAGTATTAATCAAAAATGTTTTTTCTTCAGACTATAATGTCTTTAATATATATTATTTATCAAAGCCATTTAAAAGCTTATCAAATTATATAATGTCATAATTTTACTGCATTTTTATTTTTATTTTACTACTGGGAGCAGATTTTCGGAAATAAAAGTAAAATGTTTAAAAAGAAAAAATAATAATAGATGATTCACTAATGAGTCCTATCTGTTATTCATTAATAAAACCAATTTTCCCAACAAAATTCAATTTCTTAAAATTTCATGAAATTACATGGAGTGGAGGTAACAGATGTAAAAAGATATTTTTACCAAGATTTTGATTTTAATAATAATTTCACAAATAATTTCAGTCATTTGTAAATAAACCCTAAAGGTTTCATTAAAATCTGACAGTTAATTGATTTTTGCAAGAATTTCCAAAATAATGTGTTTTTCACCGGAAAAAAAATTGAGTTATGTAATATTACATTTTCCATTGTAAACTCTTGTATTGTAACTATTTGATTAGCCGCAAATGAAAATCAAAACAAGATTTTTTATCAAAAGTTCTAATGTGTTAAAGATGATTAAAATTTTTAAAAGAAAAATTAAATAATACTTTGATCTTTCCTCTTAATAATAACATAAACATTTTGATGGGAAGTTCATTTTTGGTTAAGTTTGGGGCCTTTTTTATTCATACTATGCTGTTTTCTTAGAGATTTAGTGGAGGTACACTTTTACGTAACACATTTTTCTTATTTTTTTAATCTGTAAAGAAATCTAAATTGTTCATATCTGCGCAGTAATATATAAATAGTAACTTAGCACTAGTGAGATAATCACCCTCTCTATTATAATAAAAACTTTTATATATGAAGTGAGACTAGAGAGAGGGAGAAAAGCACAAGACGAACAGGAGGCAGATAGAGCTTAAGGAAGCTTTATTCCACAAACAAACGTTAACATAGACAGAGATAGTATCGTTCGTCCATCTTGTAAAGGTCCCTCTGTAGAATCCCAGGTAAAGGGGCGCAACTCCGAGATGTCCAGCAGAAAGACAGCGTGGGAGAGTTACACCATTATCACCACAATATATATATATATATATATATATATATATATATATATATATATATATATCCCTCCTATCACACTTATGGAGAGAGAATCAATAGGAGGCAGCGTCGGCTCAATGCATTTTTTTTACTACCAGTTATTAAAGCTCTTGCTGCGTGCTTGCTCTTGGACAGTGACGTATTATTTTATTTTTTTGCAATAATTATGTCGTCGAGTATTGAATATATATATATATATATATATATATATATATATATATATATATATATATATATATATATATATAACTGTTTAACGGTACAAAACTTGTAAATTGCTTTAAGAATCACAAACGGAATCATCTCTCAAGGGATCCCTTTCACTAACAACAGATCAGGAGAGAAGCTTTGGTAGTGATAAAAGAAAACGAAAAATATTCACGTGAGCAAAAAGTGGGGGAACAGAGGCGTATAAACTATTAGCGAGGAGGATAAAATCGAGGGGAAATGACTAAATATATATAATCGGATAAAATATGTACAAAACAAAAAATGTGAGAAAGTGGGGTGTGAGGGTTAAAAAATATCCCCGAACAAGTCCAACGACTTAACGAACTCTTTCTGTCGACAGAGAGAGAGAGAGAGAGAGAGAGGGAGAGAGTTTACGCCAAAGAATCGAGACCGACTCCAGAATCCTTAAAATAGAATATTTTTTGTTTTTCTTTGAAAAATGGTTCTCTCCAGATGTGTTGTTGGCGAAAGGGATCCCTTGAGAAATGTTTCCGTTTGTGATTTTTAAAGCAAATGTATCCTTTGTGTATTTATTTTCATCCTCTCTATTATAATAACGACCGTTGTATATATATATATATATATATATATATATATATTGTATGGGCCTCGAAGATGCTTGGTAAATTGGCCTTGTGCCAAACACGACCGAAGTCGCCACAACTTAAATATCAGAAGGTTAAAGGTTGGAAGTTGAAATGTGGAAGGATAAAATATTTCGTTTCTACATTAAAGCAAAGATTTATTACCAGAATGACAAAATTCTTAAAAGACAAATATAAAGGAAATTTCGTTAACTGAACACTATAACATATTTGTGAGAAGAAAAATGTTCATTGAGAAAATACATGTAGTTTTGTAGTTAAAATTGTTCAAAGAGAAATATAAGTATTTGAAATGTTCCACAGAAGTTTAGAGTTCATGTTTTGATAGCAGAATGTAATGTCTTGTATTCCTTCCTCTTTTTGGTAGCTCAGCGACAGGATGAGAAAGAAGAAATAAAGAAATAGTACTTAGCGCGTCTTGTTGTCGTTGTTGTTGTTATTGTTCTCTTTGGTGGCGTGGAGTGAAAACGAAGAAAAGGAAAATTGGAAGAAAAAGTCGAATGAATCTGTGACGCGCCCTTACATCCGAGTGGCGTGGAGTGAAAATAAAGAAAAGAAAGTTGGAAGAAGAGGTTGGCGAGACGTGACCGAGTCAGCTTGAAGTTTCTTCCTTACATTGTGAGATGCTATCAGATACCGCTCCCATTCTGACTACCTTTGATCGGTCACGGAATGTCCTTAAGTAGTGAATCTGGTCATGTGGCCGGCTCTAGCGAGTATTTTCACTTCTAGGTGTGAAAAAACGTCATATATGAATTTTCTATTTCTAATCCAATCAGGATCCAGAATTTTGTTTTTCACACTGACTTGTGAATTTTGCCTTGGTCTGGGTTTTTCCAAAACACTTTTAGTCGTTTGGATCCGAATTTGTGGGTGAGCAATTTTACTGTGTGTGTTTTAGTTAATTGATGGATGATATAGGATTTGTATCCTATAATATATTCCCTCTTGTCACAATCAGGAGGGATAACCTGTAAGAAAACAGCTAATGACCCTCTCAAATATTTTCCCATGATTTTTTTAAAAGTAGGGATGCACTTTTTTTTCACCTAAAAGCTGTTGGACTCTAGTCTTTAAGACTTAAAGTTTAAGTTCTCAAACTAAATTCCGTATGCAGATCTACGTATTTGAAGTGAATGCAAGAAAGTCAACTGGAATTCGAACCCGGCTCTCCGATTTCTTGTTCCGAGCCGATATCCACTGCACCAAAACGCACACCCATAAATGGCATACCATACCATAAAAACTGACCTTGTGGTACATCCTGTTTTAGTGGAGAGGCCGAGAAAATAAATACTCATGCCAAAAAAACTGATTTCGCAGGAGTGTCATTTGGAATTTCAGTGGGAGGTAGAGAGGCATTCTGTGAACTGAATCGTGTTAAAGCTTAACTGATTAATTTTAAAAATCTTTAAATATATTCTGCAGGTATTTTAACTGTAGAAGTGGAGCATTCGATTAGAATTAACAAAAAAGTAACTACTACTAATAAAATGACTTGTACGGTAGAGGTGGACAAGTGTGGACGCCACATTGCTTATTCTTTCTTTTACAAGTATTTAAATGGCGTAAATAAAAAAAACACAAGACTCTTAATCTGGTGTTTAAATTCAAGAAGAATTTACATTCATCAAATGAAATAAAAATAAAGCAAAAATAGATTTTTAGGGATAGGAGGGAAAGAGAGAACGTCAACAAATCTCTTATCCCGAGCATTATGAATGGCACAAACGAAAAAACAAACAAACAAACAAACAAAAAAAAACGCTCTTACTCTGGTGTGAAATTTGAAAGAAATTTATTTAAATGAAATAAAAATAGCGCAAAAATTGATTTTTAGCGAGTGGAGAAGAGAGAACGTCAAATCTTTTATCCCGATTATTATAAATGGCACAAATGAAAAACACAAGACTCTTTTCTTTCTCTAGTGGAAAATTTGAAAGAAGTTTACATTTATTAAATTAAATAAAAGTAACACAAACATGGATACTTAGGGACAGGAGGAGAAGAGAGAACGTCAAATCTCTTATTCCGAGCATTATAAATAGCACACAAAAAAATTAGTCTCTTACTCTGGTGTAAAATTTGCAGAGAAGCATACATTTATAAACGACAAACAATACAGAATATAAAATTTTCATTTCTGCACCAAACACAAAGTGACAAAGATAACAAACTGCCGAAAAGAGTTCAGAAAGGAGACTTTGTCATAAGCACTACTAGGTTTCTGGCTTGTTTTCTTTTTTAGACGAGACAAATCTCGTAGTTTCAGCTTCAGTTCAAAATCATTGTTATTAAGCTTAAATTTTTGTGGCAAACTCTCATGAAATTCCACAACTATAGAAAGACATTCGCAGATCTCTCTAAATTTGTTGAATTTTCTTTTTTTCTTCTTTCTGCTTTTTCACTTTCTTCTTTTTCTTTTGTCAGCTCATAGAAATAGCCAGTAGTTATTTTCTGTGAAAGCCATTTAGTTTATAGGGGATATCTTATCTTATTTATTCTTATCTAGTAGTAGTAGGATTCCGTTCTAGCGAAGGGTAGTAGTATACCGTAGCAGGTTAACGGAATTTGGCCTTGTGGGAAGATAGCCTACTATAATTCATAAAATGATTATAAAATCAAGAAAGGCAATTGGAGTATAAAATAACATTTATATATATACACATTTCAATTAATGTTTTTACAATTAAAATAATACTTAAATATAAGTCCAAAGGAGGTTAAAGTGTTCATGGAAAATATAATGCTGAAAAGATAAAAGGCTTAGTAATGTGGAAGCGTCTTGTAGGTAAAGAATGTTCATTTAGGAGTTGCCACTACTAAGGTCAGTAGGTCAGCAAGTTGGTTTGTGTGGAATGTCTTCGAAAAGGTCAGTTAGTACTATTGAGGAACGTCTTTGAAAAGGTCATTAAGTACTTATGAGACAGGGGGGAGGAAAGAGGTCAGCTTAGTAGACTCTCGACTTAAGTCAAGGGGAGGCATTGATAACTCTAGCCTAAGATTCCTTCTGTCTGACGAAGCTTTTGTGTCTCCGCATTTTATATCTGCTTTTTGGATCAAAAGCTAGTTTTGAATTTCATCCTTGTAATTGATTCCGGGCATCCCATTGGCTGGTAAATAAAGTTCGCGTAGGCTCGCGAAATGGTAATTTGATATTTGATTAATTTTTATTTTTCAACCGGAACATCTGCACGGATCCACTTGCGCGGAAATGATTTTTATTAATTAGTTTTCTGGTCGTCATACAGCCAACATCCGGTTTGTTCGTTTTTGCTTGGTCGGTATCACTACATAACATTCGCCCCAGAAAATGGAGGGTTTTTTTTTTTAGTATCTGTTGTCGCTTTTTTTTTTTTTTTTTTTTTTTTTTTTTAATGGAAGTTTTTCGTTTTGTTTAGCGTTTTCTTTTTGTTTGTTTGGGTTTTTTCTTTTTCCCCGTTTTCGTTTGAAATAATCATATGTGTTTTTTTTCTTCCATGTAACCGTTTTACCAAACTTAGTTTCCTCGGTACTAGAGGGGAGTATTCGAATCCCGTCTTTATTCGATGGAATGTTTTGGTTTTCGGTTTTTCTTGGAAGGGATTGGTAGTGAATTTTTGTGGGACTAGCTGTGGGTTATTTTGGTTTGTTATAGTTTTGTTTTTTGTTTTTTTGTTGTTTTTTTTTTTTTTTGCGTTCGTTGTCTTTTTGAATTTTTGTTGCAGGGAAATATTCATATTTCGCTGAAAGTTCAAATTCTTTTGTTGTTGTTGTTGGAATAGCCCTGGGTAGGTTAGTTCTGATTTGTTGAAGTTTCTTCAGCGTTTCCATTTTGAGTTTGTATTACAGAGAAATATTCAAATTTCAGTCCAAACAAAATTTTCCGTGTGTATATATAAATAGGTGTTGAACTCACGCCGGGTTGTCACTAATTTTATGGTGGGTTTTTCGTTCTTTTAAATTCACAAGTAAATCCGACTGGTTTTTTTTTTGTTTTTTTGTTTTTTGTTGTTTTTCTCTTTTTGTTTTTTTTCAGTTGTTTTTCCGTTTCTTGTTTTTCCATTTCTTTTTTTCTTTTTTTGTTCATTCTGTTCTTTTTGTTCTTTTCGTTCATTTTGTTCTTCTTCTTGTTCTTTTCGTTCGTTTTTTTTTTTCGCTTTTTTTTTTCTTTCGTTTTATTTCTTTTTTCTTGTTTTTTTTTCTTTTCCGGTTCATTTTGTTCTTTTCGTTCTTTTTGTTCTTTTTTCGGTTTTTCTTTGTTCTTTCGTTTTGCGCGGAAATGATTTTTATTCATTAGTTTTCTGGTCGTCATACAGCCAACATCCGGTTTGCTCGCTTTTGCTTGTAGGGGATTTGGTAAGTGCTTGGTTGATGTGCTTCCGTATTTTACGGGTATTGCTCTCGAGATTAGTTCCCCCACAAATACAACACAATGTTTTACAATCGCGCAAAAGAAATGGAATAAGTCACAACGAACATTAAACAACAAACAATTTAATATGTATAAAATAAAATTAGCATGTGGAAACAAATAAAATACAAGATGTGAAAAATTTCCTTTTGGAAAATAAAGTTTGGCAAGAAGTTAAATTTGTTTAAAGATGTATGTAAGTTTATATTAACGGAGTCCGTAAATAAGTCGTTCTTACTTACATTAAGTTCATCTCAGGTGGCGACAGCGTGTCGCGTTGATGAAAGAAAGTTTGTCGGTTTTTTCTTTTCACGGCCCTCTGAGCTAGGTCATGAACTTTGTTGTGGAGAATGACTTGGCCGGACAAAGTATCGGTTACATGCTGACTTAATGGCTAGCTTGGTGACTGACTTTTTACTTCCTAACTGTGTGTTATTTATATACCATAATAGGGGATCAAAGAATCTTCCTAACATTTAGGTGTGAAGACATTTATTGACCAATCAGATTTGTATTTTACTATTTTGTTTTGGGGCCTAAATATTTTTTGTTAATTGACTTCCGATCCTATTTTTCTAGAATGTTCTTATTCTATGTTTTTAGCTGATTGGTTGAGAAATATAAAAATGTAATTTAAATTCTAATGCCGTTTTGATCCAAAATTTCTATAATGTTTTTATGTAATTTCCTATTGCTTATTTTAATAGAAAAAAAATATGTATCCCATATGCTCGGTTGGCATCACCAGAAGTTCACATTGTGTTCTTTTTAATTCTGTTTTGTTCGGTTCCTAGAAACTGCCAACGACTTTCGCCTGTGAAACCCTCCGTGTTTTTAGATCAACCAGATTCTAATTTATAGGATTAAAATCGGCTTTACACTGAATGAAAAGTTTATTTCTTTGGTATCGTAACTTCTTATCCCCATTTGTTAAAAAAATCATATAAAATATCACCGTTAAACCACACCTATTTGCAATGTTATTTTGACACGTTTTGCACTTGATCTTTTACAGATGTTTGAAAACCCAATTTTATTCATGAATTTATATATATATATATATATATATCCAGGTTTCATTTTGGCAGTATTTTTTTAGACCATCAGACTGGAACCTCACATATACAAAGTTTTACAAATTAAATTTTATGGGGTAATTTTTCCAAACTGTCCGGTTACATTTGATATGTCTTTAATATGTCAAATATCTGTTGTAAATTGGGTGATGTTCCCGAGGAGAATAGTTATCCGATTTTGTCTTGAATGCTCCGATTAAAGATTTATGGACCGTGTGCACGTAATAAGACCTACTTTCCAAGAAATGTAGCAAGTGTCGGATAGCACAGTACACTGGTATTAAATCTCGCCCGAAAATGCTGTAACGAGTAACAATTCCTGATAATTTCTTTGAGTATAAAAGATACGAGTAACCATTGATATGATTCACGTTGTTGCAAAACTGCTCCACTCGGAAAACTCGAGGTATCTACTGCTAAGGATAATTCTGTTTTACGATTAGAAAAAATTAGGTTACTAACATTGGTTAACTCTTCCTTTGCCAAATTAAATGCTGACAAATCTTCTTCAGAAAGGTTTATATCACAATTCTTTTTCTTTTGTCCTTGAAGAACATCTGTCAATAGGAAAATTATTTCCGCCAGGTTGGGGATAAATTTCCTATAAAAATTACCCATGCCAATGAATTGGGTAGATTTTTAAAAGTTTTAGAAACCCGGAAACAGCGAATAGCATCGGTTCTTTCGGGTAATGGTTTGATATCATTTTTATCAATCAAATGACCGAAAAACTCAACTTCAGGCAATTTAAATTTAAATTGGATTCACTGCGACACAATATTTTCGAAATCTTTCAAAAATCTCTTGTAAATGCAGTTTATTCTACTGAAGAGCTGGCAATTAGCACGACTACAATTTAGCCGAAAACTGAATCTAGTCCTTGAAGAATTTGGTTCATAAATCTTTGAAAGGATTGGGCTGCATCCTGTAGTCTAAATGTTAAACGTAAAAGTTTGTAAAGCTCAAATGGCGTTGTAATGGCTGTCTTCTTATGTCAGAGTCCTCTGCGGTTTTCTAATGGTAGGCTTGGATGAGGCCAAGATTTGAATGATTTATTTTCATGTAGTAGTCTGTTAAAATTTTGAATATTAGCAGTTGGGTAATTCGGTTTGTGATAATTCGGTTCAGTAATTCGGTTTGTCGCCATGAAGATGACTTTTGTTTTGATAACAGGTGAAAACAATACGCTCTTCGAAGAGCGAATTGCTAAATGCTGGAATTCCTGTTTGGTAAGCTTGAGTTTGTCAGGAACAAGTCGGCGAGGTCGTGAGAAGACGAGTAGACCAGTTGTTTCAATGTAGTGTGTAATGTCAAGTTATTTCCCTGAGGTGTTGAATTTTGGTTCAGTTATGTCTCGATAATTGTACAATATTTCCGAAAATTCAGAATTTTCTTTTACTGATGCAACTTTGGGACAAAGAAGTGTTGCAAACTTTAGGCAGTCAATAGATTTGACGTCAGTCTTTGTGTCACTCAATTGTTGTCTTTTAACATCGATTAACAGACCATAATGGTCCAAAAAGTCCGTACCAAAAATTGACGTAGTAATATTGACCACGATGAAAGTCTATTAGAAATTGTGTCGTGGTCACCAGTTTAGCTACTTCAATAATTAAATATGTACGGTTTCTTACTGAATATTTTATAATACATTAAATAATGCTAGTGAGAAAGACTACATGCACAATATAACAGACCAATTGATTTGCTATGCAAGATTGTATTTATTAGCAAAAAGAAAATTTAAAACGAAAAGTTTATTTTGTTAGAAGTGAATTGCATACACAACAACATGTTTAAAAATATGTTTGAGTGGGACTTACTGCGTTGGTGTGCGTTCACAGCTCTGTTAATTTTAGTGTGGAAAGTTCAAGTCACCAGCTCGAAAGAGAAAAACCCGGAATAGAGAGTGAGAGTTACTTCGAGGGCTGCTGCTGATGTTATGTTTAAGAGCTGCTACTACAACTATTATGTTTTTTATGGCTGTTACTGATATTAAATGGTACTACAAATATATCAGTTAGGCTAACAGTTATGTCTTCATTTGCTTTTGAGCTAGAATTATCTTGCCCATTGACAGCATTTTCAACAGTAGGATATATCATAACTTTTAAACAAGGTTTTTGCAAAACGGGCAACGAGATAAAAAATAGAAGGGTGAAGCGTATCTTTATGTGATGCTTTCCTTCATGTTGGTTTTGGGATGTTCTGAAAAAATGAGATTACAAAGAAGCCAAGAATAGAGTCTGTTTATTTTATGATTTTCATAAACATTCATTTACTAAAAAGTAATAAAAACACGTCATTATCTGGACATGTCTTTAGTATAGATTGATTAGATTATTAAGTCATTTCTCAATTATTTAATAAATTAATACAAAACATAAGTTAGACAATAAGAGGTGGCAATATAACAAGAAAGAGTTGAAGAAAATTCAGTGAATATAAAAGTGTTGTCTGTGCTTCTTATAATTCAGTAATTTCATTTTGTTGCGGTACTGCTCATAGTTTGACTAAAAGCAGAGGAAAAAAATTTACAAATACAAATGACGGATGTAAGGAATGCAGATCAACACCCACACCCAAACACTAAGCTTAGACCCCGCTAGGCAACACAGGGTGGTCACATGTGAGCATATAATCAGTTTGGGAGTAGCAGGGCAGAGGTTAAACTGATCCAAATATCCACCTAGCAACAACTGTCTAGACAAAAGCCAGACATGAAAGGTACAAGAATCAGCAGTAGCCAAAATTCGTGCCTAAAAAGCAAATCGAGAGATAATCAGAAGGTCCAGTCAGTTGCGGGCTAAATTTCGACTGATCGGGTCACGATATTTCAACGCTGAAGCTCAGACAGCTTAACGAACGAAGAGGCTCATTTTTATAATGATGTAACTCAACCAAGTCAGTCCGGATAAAAATCATAAGAGTATGTGTTTTATTCGTTAAATTAACAAAAAGAAGATTTAGATGAGAGACTGCAGAATATGCTAAAAAATATATATATATAAAATCTAGCTACGTCAGAAGGAAAGGAAGAAGTTGTAATAGACCGAATCGATCATCAGATAAGAAAGATATCGACGCAGATTTGCAGAGAATATAACGTTCAGTTGAAGAAACGCAAATGAACAAAATTGCAGAGAAGCTTGCTACGGTCGGGCAGCATTCGAACCCAAGTATATGTAGAAAAGAAAGAAGAAATAAATAAAGAGAGAGTAAGAGAAAAGAAAAGAAAGAGAAAAAAGCCAACCAAATAGATAAAGATAAATCATTATGCTTTTGGCCCCCGTGTTATAATTAAATGCATACATCCACCAACAATACGTTATTGCAAACATCTTATCACCTGCTCAATAATATTGTGTATATCCTATCCCATTTTTTGTATTATGTGTTGATTTTCTGCATTCGTCATAATTCGTCATAATTCGACAAGTTTTGGTATCCCAACAGAGGTTTTGAGATTTAATCGCTGCTGTTTGTTTATTGGACATTCTCACTCAGACTTTATATATATATATATATATATATATATATAGTATTCGATCGTTGCATTGTTCCTTTCATGTATTAAAATGTATATCAAAACCACTTCGCCTTGTGTTCATCCCTTGGATTGTTGGTCAGTTCATGTGTTCATTAAAGAAACGACCTGGGAAAGATTATATTCGATCATACCGACCGAAATAAATAATCATATCTATTTATTTTTATTTTATTTTATTGTCCATTCTATACAATCATGTCCATCTGGATATGCGGAATATCAGTCAGTCAGTTAAGTGCCATACGTGAAACACACGTGGGCGATCATGTCTCGAAAGAGACATGATTGACTGAGCAGAAGATTATCCCGCAGTAGTTTGCCATTGCTTTCTGCGGTAGACTGGTTGCCGACCAAGGCTATAGAACCCAATCTGTCCTGCTATTTAACCCATAACTGGAAGGAAGAGACGGTTTAATACCTTTCCCAAGGGTATTTGCGCGTAAGTGAATACAATGGATTCAACTGAAATTCGAACTCGGCTCCCCGGTTTCTCGTTCCGAGCCGATATCCACTGTACCACAACGCACATGCAGAATATCAATATCCCAAATCGGCGTATACTCATAATAGTGATGCTGTCGACGAGGAGGGGTATATGACAAATGGGGGCTCGTGCCAAGATTTTTAACGCTTCTTATGACGGAGAACGATAAGTAGAAAGCCATAACCAAAATAACACTATAACTGACTACAGTTAGGTGAACAAGAACAGAAAGGAAAGAAATGGAGAACGTAGAGGAGTTTATAAAAGATCCTACCCTGGCAAAACTGAGACAGTTAAAGAAAGATGAAGTCTATGAAATAGGGAAAAGGCTTGACTTAGATGTCAGGAGATCAATGAGGAAATTGGAGATAGTGAGAAAGATAACGGAGCACATGGTGGATAACGATGAATTCGAGGAAGAGACATTAGAAGAGTTCCCAAGAGAGGGAACAGGGCTGTCAAACGCCCAGGTACAAGTGAAAAAAGCCAGAATATTAACCAGGGCCAAGGCCTCCTATATAGCGACGAGATAGAAAAAGCCTGTATTGAACAAGAAACTAGAATACATGATTTAGCAATCAGGCAAGCAAATGAAGAAGCAAAATTTGAAAACACTAAACAAGTACACCTTCTGCCCAAATTTGTAGAAAGGGAAGTAGAAGAGTATATCAATCACCTTGAGAGAACGGTTACAAATCTGAAATGGCCCAGACGACACTGGCGATGTTATTGCAGACAGTTAACTGGTAAAGCGCAGAAAGTATATGCAACGCTGTCGACTAAAGAATGAGCCGACTATGAGATCGTGAAGGCTGCTATATTAAAGGCATATGAGCTTGTACCGGAAGGGATTATAGGAAATTTGAAAGCCAGATCTATGTAGAATATATTAAACAGAAGGAAATACATCTAGACAGGTGGTATCAGGTAAAGAAGGTAACCGAGGATTACCATGGCCTGAAAAACCTGATACTGGCGGAAGATTTTCAGAACAACCGACCTGAAGAGCTGAGAACCTATCTGAACAAAAAGAAGATAGAGTCATGTTAACAATCTAGCCATCTTATTTGATGAATATAATATCACACATAAAAAGGCCCGTCCGAAAGATATTACACCCATGATACGCCATTCAACACAGACACGCGGTAAGGAGGAACCCAAACGCCCCGGAACACAGACATGGGCAGAGAAGTGAACATTATCTGGGCGGGAAGCACCACAGATAGCGTTTATATATGCAGAAAGCCAGAGTATATCGCCACGAATTGTAGGAACCGAAGGAATACAGCGGCGAACGCAAAACCCCAAGAGGCAGCAGTCACGAAGCAAATTGAAAAGATTTACTGGCCTTACTGGCAAACGAACAGATTTCTACTGGAAGCGGAAAATATGTTAAGACCCTGAAAATGTTAAGGAACACAGGAGCTTCCCAATCAATAGCAAGACGAGGAGATGTACCGGAAGATATGAGATACAGGACGAGAAAGATAAAGACGATTATCTGCATAGGAGGCAAACCTATGAAAACCGAAATATGGAAGCTTAGGCTCAAGTCTAGATGGAAAATCGGCGAAGTGGAAGTAGGACTGCTCGATTCGCTACCAATGAAGGGGATTTCAATATTGATAGGGAATTATATAGGCGGAAAACAGGCAGATACTGAACCCAGGAATATATCAGCGCATCGTATGAAAAGAGGGTACCATGACTCAGAAAAAGACGAAGGGAAGATTACAGCGGTAGTTACAAGGCAAGCTTCATGACCGGAAGAAAAGTAGAAGGGCGAAATCAACCACAAATGAAAGACTAGATATAAGGGATGGAGCAAAGAAATATAGTCGGACAGAGGCGCATCCCAGACTGAACATGCTCCGAGAAGAATTTAAAAGTGAACAAGTAGTTGATGAGGAAAGAGAGAGACTATATTTTCTAATTGGAAGAAGTAGAGAAGAAGAAAATAAATCGGGACGCTACTATATCAAAGAGGGTATTCTAATGAGGCAATGGAAACCATAGGTCCATGCTGAAATTGATAAGTCTGATGGATATGAGCAGATAATAATACCCACAAAGTACCGTAAGGAGATACTGTCTATGGCACATGATATCGTATGGGCTGGACATTTGGGAGTGGCGAAGACACATGACAATGTTACCAGATAGTTCTGCTGACCTGGAATAAGAAAAGATGTAAGGTCATTTTGCCGAACGTGTCAGACATACCAGATTGCGGGTAAGCCTAATCAACCAATTCTAAAGGCACCCTTACAACCGATACCAGCGATTGTGTAGAACCTTTGCCACGGATCAAAAATCAACGCAAATACCTGTTAATTATAATGTGCTCTTCCACTAGGTACCCTGAAGCAATTCCATTAAAAAACATATCGGACGTCTTGGTAAACTTTTTCTCGAAAATGGGCCTGCCGAAAATAATACAGACGGATCAAGGATCCAATTTTACATCAAATCTATTCAAGGAGGTTACAAGTTAATTGGGAGTTAAATTGAGCGCATATCATCCACAGTCTCAAGGGGCGCTAGTGCAGTTTCATGCTACATTGAAGACAATGTTGAGAACATGCTGCATGGAAAATCAAAAAGATTGGGATAAAGGAGTACCCTTTGTGTTATTCGCAATGCGCGACGCAGTTCAGGGATCCACAAGATTCAGTCCTTGCGAATTAATCTTCGGATATCAAGTGAGGGAACCACTCAAATTATTACAAGAAAAATGAATATTGGGTCAGCCTATTCATGGCAATATGCACGAATATGTAGCGAGTATGAGACAGAAGTTGAAAGCTGCTCAAAAACTGGCAAAGAAGCATTTACGAAATAATCAGGAGAGTATGAAGGAAAACTATGATAGAAAGGCTGTTGACAGACAATTCAAAGAAGGTGATGAAGTACTTATGATGCTACCTTTGAACGGTCA
This sequence comes from Ascarosepion bandense, assembly GCA_037127315.1. NCBI lineage: Eukaryota > Metazoa > Mollusca > Cephalopoda > Sepiida > Sepiidae > Ascarosepion > Ascarosepion bandense. Next base: position 118,589 of record JBBBDQ010002509.1, read on the forward strand.
GCCGTTCAAGGCAAAATATCAAGAAGCGTTTAAAGTACTGAAAAAACTTATAATTTGAATTATTTAATACATATACCCAATTGAAGAAAAAGTAAAGTGGTATGCCACGTGAATATGCTAAAAAGATTTTAGAAGAGAGAGGAAAAGCAAGCGATAATGATAGCGCATGAACAAGAGGAAGTGAAGGTGAGAAGATATGGAGAGGATTAACCACCAGATAGAGAAGGGCCAGCCTCTTAGACTAGAAAACTCCAAAATATTAATTAGAGAATCTGGAGGAAAAATTAGCTCATTTAACTGATGATGTAAAGTAGAAACTGGGAACACTAATTAAGAAATATCGGGATATATTCTCAGATACACCCCAGCAGACTAATGCCACAGTCCATGACATAGTACTGACCTCGCAGCACTCGGTCAGGCAGCATCCGTATCGCTTGAACTCGATAAAGTTGAAAGGCATGAGAGAAGAAATTAAATATATGGTAGAACCCGGAATCATTGAGCCTAGCCAAAGCGAATGGGTGTTAGTAGATAAGCCGGACGAAACTATAAGATTTTGTACAGATTATAGGAAGGTGAATAGCATCACAAAGGCAGACGCATATCCAATCCCCAGGATGGAGGATTGTACTGACAGGATTGGTTAAGCTAAGTATATCACCAAAGTAGATATGTTAAAACGATATTGGGCCGTACCGTTAGCTGATAGAGCGAAGACGATATCAGTGTTTGTAACACCAGATGGGGCGTATCAGTACCGAGTTATACCATTTGGTATGCGGAACTCACAAGCCACATTCGTACGTCTAGTGAATAAATGTTTATCCGACATTCCGGGAGTCGATGCATATATCGATGATGTAATCTATAGTGACACGGAGAACGAGCATATGGACACGATACAGAAAGTCTTTGATAGACTAAAAGAGGCAAGATTGACAGTAAATCTTGGCAAGAGTGAATTTTGTTTCGCCAAGGTAAAATATTTGGGACACGTAATAGGGCAAGGAAATATTAAACTAACAGAGGCAAAGACGGCAGTCATCGCAAACTTTCCCCGTCCCACCAACTGCCGATGCCTAAGGAGGTTCCTAGGGATGGCTAACTATTATCGGAGTTATTTCAAAATTTTACCCGAAATCGCTACGCCATTAACGAACTTAGGAAAGGGGCACAAGTTCATATGGACCACGGAATGTGAAATTGCATTAGAAACAATTAAAAATAAGTTAAAATCAAATCCAGTGTTAAAGGCCCCAGATTTCAACAAGCCATTCCAGATGCACGTAGATGCCAGTGATGTAGGAATCGGAGCTGTGTTAATGCAAGAGGAAGAACATAGAGAACTACATCTCATAAGCTTCTATTCCAAGAAGTTAAATAAGTTCCAGAAATCCTATTCAAAAATAGAGAAGGAGGCTTTAGCATTAGTATTAGCAGTTCTCCATTTTGAAGTTTATGTAACCAATTCTCTTTATCCTACAGTATTTTATACTGATCATAATCCGTTAACGTTCATAGATCGTATGCGGAACAAAAAGTTGTAAAAGTTGGTACCTAATATTGCAGGAATTTAACCTCTAGATAAAACATATTACTGGGTCAGCAAATCAAATAGCGAATACATTGTCGAGATACTAAAAAGAGCGAATGCAGCTATTAGCCATAATTCAGAAAGTATTAGGTAAAAGAATATGTGTGTATTTTGATGGGACTGAAAAAAAAAAAAAGAAAGTATATTTTTGACAGAACTATAAGAATAATGTGTGTATTGTTACAAACCCGTTTGGGTTAGCAACACATAAAAATGCAATTTTAGTTGCAATAATGCTGAAAGGAGTGAATTAAACTATAACGCAAGATAATTTTATTCAGAAAGGAAACTTATTATAACACACAAAAATATTCAGCAAACATACAGGAATAAAGTGACAGAACTATAATATACCGGACACTAGAACGGGTTCAACTTCGTTCTAGTTTCACACAATATTCACTGGAAAATAAAAGGTGAGTCTAACGAAGAAGATATTTGGAGGAAGTTTAGGCGGAATGGAAAAAGGTCATTAAACTCGACTGAAGATTATATATATAACTATATACAGCTAGGGTTTGGTCAGAATGATTAACAAAACAATATTTACCTTTCACGGCAGCACGAAAGCTGAAATTTCTTTGGCGTTGTCAGTTAAAGGTACTTGTCAATAACCTTTCATCAAATCGAATTTACTGACATATTTTGACTTGCCAACTTTGTCAATACAATCATCAATTCTATGAATTGGATATGAGTCACTTTTAGTTACAGCATTTACTTTCCGGAAGTCTGTAACAAATCTGTAGGTGCCATCGGATATTTGGTACCAGAATACAAGGCGAACTCCACTGACTGTTACTTGGTTCAATGATATCATTCTCCAGCATATACTTCACCTCTGTCCCCAATTGTTGACGTTTGATGGGATTTACTCTGTAGAAATGCTGCTTGATGGGTTTTTCGTCTCCAACTACGACATTGTGCACTGCAAACGGAGTTTTACTAGGGACATCAGGAAAAAGACTTTTAAATTACTGACCAAACCATGCATTTCTTTCCTATTTTCATTTGACAAATGTTCAAATCTTACATTCAAGTTAGCCAGTATTTCCGAAAAAAAAAACTTAGTTAAAGCCTTAACTATAGTTCTAGTCTTAATATTTCTTAAAGAGACAGCTTCTGGAAAACGAGTCAACGTACAGATAATTGTTAGCAAATATTTATTTCCTATTTTTGTTTTAGGAAGTGGACCAACACAGTCCACCAGTACTCTACTAAAAGGTTCTTCAAATGCTGGAATAGGTTTGAGGGGTGCAGGCGGAACATTTGATTAGGTTTTCCGACAATCTGACATGTGTGACATGAGTTATAAAAATGTACAACATCATGCTTAAGTTTCGGCCAGAAAAAGTGGTTTAAAATTTTCTCATAGGTTTTATTTATTCGTAAATGACCTGACATGGGGGTATCACGTGCTATTTTTAGTGTTTCTTGTCTATGAACTTTCGGGACTACTATTTGATTTATTATATTCCATTCTTCATCTACTTTAGCATCCAGTGGATGCCATTTTCTCGTTAAAATGCCATCATTCATATAAAGACACTCCCTAACTTTATTTGCTTCTTTTTTAGGTAGAGCGCTGTTTTTCAGAAGACAAATTTCTGGGTCTTTTCTTCGTTCTATTAAAATTTGGTCTCTGTTTAATTCGCCAGTTTTTTCGTCCGTCTTATTTTCTTTTGGGAGAGTTGATTTTATTTTTTTATCCGTACTATTTTGTTGTTCTATAAGGTGGGATATAAAGGTTTCGTTTAATTGTAATTCCTCATCTGGCGTTCTAGGTTTTCATTTACTAACAGTTGCTTTCTTTTTCCCGCTCTGGTAACCGCACATTCAGGGTATATGTTTGGATTTTCTTCCACCTCTGATTTATGGCTTACTACTATTTGGTCAGGATGTGCGTTGTGGTACAGTGGATATCGGCTCGGAACGAGAAACCGGGGAGCCGAGTTCGAATTCCAGTTGAATCCATTGTATTCACTTACCCGCAAATACCCTTGGAAAAGGTATTTATCCGTCTATTCCTTCCAGTTATGGGGTAAATAGCAGGACAGATTGGGTTCTATAGCCTTGGTCGGCAACCAGTCTACCGCAGAAAGCAATGGCAACCTACTGCGGGATAATCTTCTTCCCAGTCAGTCATGTCTCTTTCGAGACGTGATCGCCCAAGCGTGTTTCACGTATGGCACTTAACTGACTGACTATTTGGTCACTAACAAGGGGTCAGCTATTACTCTTCCTCCCTTCCCGCTAAATCATTTCCTAGCAGCAGAGACACTCCTTTAATAGGTAGCTTTGATCGTACGCCCATGATAACTGGGCCATTTATTAATTCCGATTTTATGTGAATTTTGTGTAAGGGAGCTTTTTGTACAGTCATCCCTATTCCTTCTAACAACACAATATCACCGGTGAAGGTAGATTCTGATAATGGTAGGACGTCTTCTAATATTAAGGTTTGAGACGCACCTGTATCCCGCAATATTTTTATAGGCTTAGCCTCTTCAGGATTGTTGATATACACTGAACCCTGGGATAGAAATGGCTCATATTTTTCCATGTATGAGGTTTTTGTTTACTCATTTATCCCTAGCTTTGAGAGAGAAGACGAGTTAACACTATCGTTTTTTTGTTTTATGCATAATAAAAGCATGTGATTGAAAAAAGTTATTTTCTTTCCTTTTTCTTTTTAAGATCCGGCACTTGGATATAATATGATTATTATTTTTCTTGCAATAAGCGCAGAAAATTTTACTTTCTGTTTGGGACAGAGACTTTGGGTGTGTCTCTTACTTTTTACCATAGTTTTCATTAAATACGCTCGGTGAACGAAACTCGGGTATCATTTTTGTTTCTGCATTAATGCCTGGCGTGTTCTTTGTTATTTTATTTTTTCCCAACTCTTGTTACCAGGCTATTTAATCTCTTTTTGGGAAGGGTAGAACCTGACCCAGTGACCTAATTCATACTACTCTCCTTTCTGGAGTGGCAGAACTCTGACCGAATGACCAGTTACTACTACTGTTAGTAAGGTAACTATTTTAGTAATGACCCAAGGCTTTTGGGACGAAAAAACGCTTCTAACTTCCTCGTTACAGTATCTTGATGGAACTGGAAAAAATGTGTATATATTGGCAGAACTATAAGAATAATGTGTGTATCTTGATGGAAGTGAAAAGAAATGTGTATATTTTGACAGTACTATGAGAAGAATGCGTGTATTTTAAAAGAACTGAAATGTGTATACGTTGAAAAAACTGTTATACAAAAATATTTTGTGTATATTTTGTCAGAGATATATAAAAAAATGTAATGTGTATTTATTGACAGTATAACCAAAAGAAAAAAAAAAGAGGATGGACAATTATTCAGAAGACGTTGGTATATATTGTTAAAAAATTTTTTTTTCGGTTACGGTGTTACGAATGCAGATCAACACACGCACCCACACACCCACGCCGAGCTTATACCCCGCTAGGCAACACAGGGTGGTCACATGTGAGCATATAATCAGTTTGGGAGTAGCAGGGCAGAGGTTAAACTGATCCAAATATCCACCTAGCAACAACTGTCTAGACAAAAGCCAGACATGAAAGGTACAAGAATCAGCAGTAGCCAAAATTCGTGCCTAAAAAGCAAATCGAGAGATAATCAGAAGGTCCAGTCAGTTGCGGGCTAAATTTCGACTGATCGGGTCACGATATTTCAACGCTGAAGCTCAGACAGCTTAACGAACGAAGAGGCTCATTTTTATAATGATGTAACTCAACCAAGTCAGTCCGGATAAAAATCATAAGAGTATGTGTTTTATTCGTTAAATTAACAAAAAGAAGATTTAGATGAGAGACTGCAGAATATGCTAAAAAATATATATATATAAAATCTAGCTACGTCAGAAGGAAAGGAAGAAGTTGTAATAGACCGAATCGATCATCAGATAAGAAAGATATCGACGCAGATTTGCAGAGAATATAACGTTCAGTTGAAGAAACGCAAATGAACAAAATTGCAGAGAAGCTTGCTACGGTCGGGCAGCATTCGAACCCAAGTATATGTAGAAAAGAAAGAAGAAATAAATAAAGAGAGAGTAAGAGAAAAGAAAAGAAAGAGAAAAAAGCCAACCAAATAGATAAAGATAAATCATTATGCTTTTGGCCCCCGTGTTATAATTAAATGCATACATCCACCAACAATACGTTATTGCAAACATCTTATCACCTGCTCAATAATATTGTGTATATCCTATCCCATTTTTTGTATTATGTGTTGATTTTCTGCATTCGTCATAATTCGACAAGTTTTGGTATCCCAACAGAGGTTTTGAGATTTAATTGTTCATTGGACATTCTCACTCAGACTTTATATATATATACTTTTTTAGTATTCGATCCGTTGCATTAAAATTTATATCAAAACCACTTCGCCTTGTGTTCATCCCTTGGATTGTTGGTCTGTTCATGTGTTCATAAAAGAAGCGACCTGGGAAAGGTTATATTCGATCATACCGACCGAAATAAATAATCTTATCTATTTATTTTTATTTTATTTTATTGTCCATTCTATACGATCTAACAAGGATAACTCTTGTCCATCTGGATGTGCGTAATGTAAATATCTCAAATAGTGATGCTGTCGACGAGGAGGGGTATATGACAAAGGTGATATTGTATATTTTTGTTTTTGTATAACTAAGTAACAAAGGAGAGAAAATACACTAGGATGCAAAAGAAAGAAGACAGTTAAAGTTCAGACGTGTGTGTGTGTGTGTGTGTGTGTGTGTGTGTGTGTGTGTGTGTGTGTGTGTGTGTGTGAAAAAGTTCAGGGAAGAACAAAGTCCCGTTTGGTGATATCACTACAGCAATCTAGAAGGAAAAGAGGGAAAAGAATGGAAGTGTTCCGTTTTTGTAGCTGTTTAACAGCGTCCTATAACGAGATAGCCCACAACTTATTGAAGAACATGTTTAAAAAGTGAACTTTTCAGCTGATAACTGTCAAACCCTTACTCGACAGTTAAAGTCAAGGTCATTGTGTTGTAGACGCAACTCAGGTATTAGGGTTGCAGAAATCAATATTTAATCTAAATGGTTGACTCTTTGGTACTCTGTGTTGAAATGCCTTTTATTGGAAATCACAAGAGCATACATAGCGATACTAAACAGTAATAATGCCTGTTGTCTATGCGAATATAAACAAATGAAAATAATACAAATCAAGTTGCAATGTGATGATAGAGAAATAAACAAATACTTACTTTAAACTTCGGACTGTAGCGAGCGAAATTTCAGCTGGATATTTGTGCAGGCAACGGTAAAAACCTCTATACTAGAAGCTGATTTCTTAGAACTCGTTAATTTTTCCATATATATGCACAACCAAATCTTCTCATAATAGGACAAACATCAAAGTGGGAAGTAAACAGACCCAAGTTCTATTCTACAGGAATTTGCTTCGCAACCCAGCACAGCAAAGAATACAATATTCTGAACAATTACCCTAAACTTTCTCGACCCTTCATTAATAACGATGTGGTTAAGCGTGATACAAAACACCACATTAAGATCATAGGGCATCCAATCTTTCCTCTCCTCGTCGATTACCACCACTCTAAAAATAAACATATGCCAAATAGGAATTCTAACAAATGATTAATACTGGAATCATTCAACCATCAGACAGTCTATATGCTTCACTTCTTCATCTAAAATCAAACTCGAACTCATTCCACATATGTTTGGACGACCCATGACTCAATGCATCCACGACAGCAGACCGCTAAACTGTTCCTCATATTTGCGATTTTATACTAAGCAAAGCAAGACGATATTTTTTCAATTGGATCTGACAAAATCATACTACCATATACTAGTTACCAATGTGGATATCCCCAAAATCGCTGCTAGAACATCTTTTGGACTTTTTTTAATTTTCGACGAATGCTTTTTGAACTGAGAAACGTTGTTCATAGATTCCAGCGCTTAATAGATAACATATTAAAAGGAATGCCCAATGTGTATTACTCATTGAAGTCAGCTGCAGCACAAATGCCATTTGAACTAAGTTCTACAATGATTAGCAGACAGTAGCTTAAAATGAAATGTAAAAAGTGTGTATTTGGTGTCGATTGCAATTTTATGTGCTAACAAATTGAAAAATGGAATTACTGCACTATCACCAAAGGTAGAGACATTACAACGATTTCAAACGCTAACCTCAGTTCGACTCTTGCGACGTTTAATGAGGATCATCGATTAACACCGACAGTTTATCCCGATTCGCTCTATCATACTGTCACCACTGACAAATATCCTGCAAGACAAAGTGAAAAGGCGGAATCAGACGTGCTCACTTGGCGCAGAATCACTGGATGCATACAACATTCAGCACTGGTAAAATTTACAAAACTCATATATCTCACTGATGGCATTAGAATAAAATTGACTTTAACCAATGATGTAAGCACATCAGCCGTGGGCCCGGTTATACACAGTGAAGTGTATAGATAATAGTAAAGTGCTTATATTTTCTTATCTGCTAAACACAGCCCCACACAAAGTACAGCAACTTTTCGGTAGAACTCTTAACAGTTTATCTTGCAATTAAACACTTCAAGCTCATACTTGAGGTTAGATGCTTTACGATTTACACCGACTTCAAACCCTTAGCATACGCCTTGTCTTCACCCTCTAACAAGTACACACTTCAATAAACTTTTTACCTGAGCTATATATTCTTAACTGATATAAACTATATTAAACTTAACCAAAACACTTTTGCAGACTCACTCTCTCGAACTGATACGCATTCCATCAGCCAAGATATCCTCAGTCACGTCTTAATTGTCCAGGAGCAAGAACAAGATCCTACCTTACAAGAAGTAATAAAGCAAACATCTTTACAGCTAACATAATTGCCAGCAGCATTTATTGAAAATACCGTGTACTACGAATGCCATGCATAGGACTTACATCCCACCTTTATTACAACACCTATTTGACCATTTCCTCAGATGACCTAAGATATCAGATTTTGGAGTGGTAATTGTACAGATTGTCAGCGTTATAAAGTCTACAGGCACATTAAATCAGTCATAGGGACAGTTAGTCATTCCAACACGCCATTCTGTTACTTGCATATCGACATCATCGGACCTCTGTCAATCTGTTAAAACTTTACATATACTGATTTTCTAAACGCTGATGAGATGTAGCACAAGGTCGAAATTGATGGGTATCCAGTGAGGATCGAAGTCACTACTCAGTAGTAACAGGTTCTAGCAAGACAAGCTTTCTAACCATTAGACCATGGGGTGATACTAACCATCATCGATCGATTTTCTCGCTGGCCGATAGCAATTAAGAAATATTTACTGTCAGATGTCTTAGATTCGTGTTTAAAATGACATCGAGCAAATGAAACATAAGTTTTAGCGATGAGCATTCTTCTTCGAACCTTGTGAACTGGCGCTATAGAATCAACAGAGAACAGTACAGAATAACAGAAACTACACCACTTGAGGATTTTCAACAACAAGTCAAATGGATAGCACATTAACTCGAAGAGGAAATACGTGTTGGCATGCCACACTACTCCAAACAAAAAGTTAGGAAGGAAACACCCATCAATACTGGAAAGATCGACAGCAGTCAATGCTCTTGAGAAAACCTATTTTCCTGAAAAATCCCCTTTTAAAAGAAAGACTATAAATTTTAACCGAAAGTAGCACTGTGGATGCTCAGTCAATAAATTTCAAATGTTTTCTTATAAGAAAACGGCTTATATTACCATTACTATTGCTATGTTGTGGCTGGCTATCTTGTGTTGTTGCCTGCGGAATATTTATGTAGGCGCAACGAAGTTGAAAACTATCTCTACTCTGATTATTCTTTTACAGAAGCACTGGTTTCATTGTGTGCAATATACAGTCACTAACATCTACATTCATTTTGACAACGAAAACCACAACAAAACTGACAAATGTTAATCCCCATAAAAAAGAAAAGAAAAAAAACGCCAAAACAGAAAAACAAATTTAGGAGATACACAAGCAAAAAGACTTGTCACTGAAATTATATTGGAATAGCTGCGTAAACGACATTTGAAAGAGGAAACAATCTCCAATAATAAGAAGAGCAACTGCATAAGAACGTCAAAGGCAAAATATATAGTGGATTAAAGAGTAAGACACTTAGTAGTTTTTCTTCAGATTCCATTATAAAATTGTTATTTCAATAATAAAGACTAAATAGAGTACATTGCTGTCGGTACATTCTTTTTAAATGGTAGATTAGGTTTTAAATGCATGAAAACGCATTACAATTATGACAGAGACGACAATTAAGACTAAGAGTTGGAGAAATTTTCAGTTTTGTAAACAGTAAACAGTAAAAACACTAAAAAACAGACAACATGGAAGTGAATGAATACCCGAATGACAAATTCAACAGCAATTTTTTTTAATCAATTCAACGACATAACTTTTTTATTCTTTAAAAATTTAACTCAAAACAATTTGAGGCTTATTAAATGGGGTAAATATTTTTTTAAATTTCTTTTTCTTCAGAGTGTAAAAAAAAGTTGTAATCGTTAGAGCGGCTAAGAAAGAGATTAAATGAATAGAATGAATGAACAGAGCCTACTGCCACTTGTTTTTCTAATCCACCTACTCCTTCGTCCCATGTCACCAACCAAACTAGAGACGCTTCCCCTCCTTACTCTCCGCCTCATTTCTCTTTTCTTATTCCCACGTCCACTCTCTATTTACCCTCTTTGTCTTTCTCATTTCCACCTCCTTCGTCACCAAACCAAGTTTATTCTAAATCTAAAAAACTTTTCTTACTTATGGATAAGTAGCTCATCTGTAGAGAGCTTTATAAATTTTAGTCGATTAAATGCCATGGATATAACAGTTGCAAAGGATTATAATCACCTTTAACCTTTATTTGGTAGTACCCAAATTTGATTTTTGTGTCACTGCCTGTAACTGCTAATAACAAAATATAAGACATACTGATTAACCGAAAAAAATTGGAGCAAAAGGAAGGAGGTGTTTTACGTGTGTAAACTACGAGAGAAGGTCCTGACTATAGGAGTGTACCCTCATTGTAGACGAAAACTTCCCACCCAACTATTGTAGAACCGGGTCCTCTGAAAAATAAAGGTTTTTTTACTCACTTTTTTGTCTTTACAAAGGGAACCTTAGGACACGTGTATTTTTACCTCCTTCTGATAAGCTAACTTCAAAAATGTAAGTAAAAAAAATTTCATTCTCTAATTGCTAATAATAATATATTGTCACATTGTCTTTGGACTTGGAGACTATGTAGGAAGAAACAGTTTTATTGTTTCTGCAATTTTTTTTCTCCACAAAACTTGCTTACGTTTGGTAGGTACACATGATTTAAAATAAACTAAAAGTTTTAACACTGATCAACCTTGTTCTGGTTTTAACACAAACTGAAAACAAAAAATAAATATATGTAGCATTAACTTTGATAAACTTTCTTATCCTTCTCTCTAACAAAGTTTAGTTTTATTCACAATTTTTAAAGTTCTTATTTTTTAAAAAAATATTCTTAAAGGGCAATCATGCTTGTTTCGAACCATTAAATCCTTTTCTTCATATTGCCGATTCTTTTCCTATTCAATTAAAATCTTTACAGAACTTCATAGACATATTTTCTTTTTTTTTTCTTTTTTTAAAAACAAGTCTGTTCCCGCGTGTGAAAACTTCGTGGTATTTATCGTTCTTTTGTTCACGCACCTACAGCGCCGTGTGTGTGTGTGTGTGTGTTTAAGTCGCAATAACAACTGTTTTTATTGTCCTATATTTTATGGTTTGACCTTTTTTATTTAATATATTTAAACAATCTATTAATTGTAACGTTTTATTCTTTTCTGTAAAAACTATGGAATTTTATACAAATACGTTTATTTATTTTTTCATTGTTTAACTGAACTCTAACCCAGTTTAAGCTCACTTGGTATTTTGAATTCTGCTGTGATTGTTATTCCCTCTTCGTTGTTTGTGATACGTTAAAAATAAAAACAACTAAAGAGCAAACCTACTTATTTTTTCTTCCTTTGGCTCTATGCGACTTACATAAATTGCTTAACTTCTTCACAAAGCTCACCAACACCAGATGGAGTCTTTTTCCTATTAAAATTCAGATTGAAATCTGCTCAGCACACACATTTTTCTCTTTTCTGATAAATTTTATATAAAAATAGTTTCATTTGCTTAAAAAATGTCATTAGTTATGGCAATTATAGAATACGAAATTTTTCTTTTTTTTTTTTTTTTTTTTTGCAAGTAAAAAAAGGGAATCTCAAACTAAAATGTTGAATCTTTAAAAGGTTTCCCTAGTGTTTATTTTACACTACGCTGGAGTGAAATTGACTTGAGGTAAAATTTGGCACTAAAATGGCTACAATACATAAAAAGAAACCCACACGATATTATCCACCATACTCGTATTAAAATTTAAATTTCCCAGTAAACGTGCTAAAAGTTGGGTGTTCATATGTCCAGTGAACAGAAAATAGATGTAGTAAATTTATTTATGATTCTTTAAACTAATCTTGGCTTTTCGTAAAAATAAAACAAAAAAAAATGTAAAATTTACATTTTATATTCAGACTTAGAAAGTTTTCTAACGGAGTGGAAAGTATTTTAGAAACGCTAAATTAAAAAAAAATCAATGAAATTTTAAATTATCTTTTATCAATTGAAAAGAAATCCAAGGTGGTTACCTTAGATTTTTTTTCAATTGTTTAGAGCGGATGCTAAACACAACTGGTTGTTTGGTCACTGTCAGCCATTTTGTTGGTTGCCTGTTTTTTTTTTGTTTTTTTTTAATCCCACAAGTGGAAAAATTAATTTTTTTTCTTGTATTTGATGATCCTTCCCATCCACTCCAATCAAAATTGCTAAATACATTGTAAGAAATTCAGATTTGGATGAAATTTTTAAATATTTCTTTGTGCTCGCACTTTAATTGACAAATTTTTAACCAACAAAAACTTTTGAAAAAAGTTTTTTTCTGAGTTCAGACTTTGACATTTGTTGACACAAAAACCTCGGTATGTAATTTTTTAGAGAATTTAACAACCAAGCTTAAATGATTTTTAAGTTAGTCATATTTCATGAATGACAAAATACCCATAAAAAGGGATTCCATTTGCTGTGACAATATGAAATAATTTCAATTGCCTTTTCTCAAATAAATTTATTAGTAAACAAACTATTATTCAGTGTTTAAGTGTGAATGTTATTACTTAATTTTATTTACTTTTTATGAGTAGTTATTTATAGATAACATTTTCAATTAGAACATCGCCACCCATCTTTTCCTTTCATGAAATTCAGTTAAAAAGGAAATGTTGATGATGACTTTAGTCTTTTCAAGTCAAGCGCAGCCAATAATGGTAGTTTTTTTTTTTCTGAATAATTCACACATCAAAACTCAGGCTTCCTTCAATTGTCAATATGTAACTGGGGTGTCTAACATTGACATTTTCCTGACTATAGAAATTACTTACCTATATCAGGTCTTCATGCACAAAAAAGTAAATAAACTTGAAATTGCCTATATTTATTAACTTTTTTAGTGATCGCTATATTGAATTTGTTAGCAAAAATGTAATTACAATGACCTCACTGTTTCTCATGGAAAATGTTAAATCTTTTTTTCTTGTAAGAAATCGCAGAGCTGAGTTTGAGAATTCACTGCATGCACTTAGGCGCGAATACCCTTTGGCAAAGGTATTATTAATCACTCTTCTCCCTCCAGCTGTGGGTTAAATAAAGCAGGACAGATTGGGTTTTAACCTTGGCTGGCAGCCACTCTACCGCAGAAGGTAATGCCAACTTACTGCGGGGAAATGTTCAACCTAATCATGTCTCGAAAAAGAGACATCATCGCTCAACAAGCATGTATCACATATGGCACTTTAACTGACTGAAAAAAGTTCAAGGCAGCTGAAACTTTGAAATGATGAAATCATTCCACATTTTGAGGAAGCATTTTTATTACAATAAAAAAAAAATGGCAAGTAAAAAAAAAAAAGTCAGAAGTTATCAGATGTCCAGCTGGATTGAATTCCTTTTAGTCACTTGACAAAGAAGCAAGAACTGATTGATTGAACAGAATAAAAAAAAACAAAAGGTTGAGAATAATTTTGTATTATTGTCATTGTCAATCAATAGTCTTAGAATAAAAAAAAAAACTAGCTTGCGTTTCTGAAAGTGAAAAGGTTGATGAATGTTGTATGTGCGTGTTTTTGTTTGTGTGTAATTTTTTGTTTGTTTGCTTTTGTTTTTATGCATCATAGCTTCACTTAAATTGGCCAAACAAAGGGTGTAAAACACCTGTCCTCATACCGGAAAAATGTTGCTGTCTGTTTTTTATCTTAACGTTTTTTTCACACAGACAAATTTGCTACACTTTATTTTAATTTTTATTGAAACTTAACATTTTTAAATTTTAAAAATTAGGAATTGATTCCTTTCCTGAAAGAGGATTATTATCTAGATTGAATAACTTGATATTTAAAAAATAATCTTGACCTCTCTCTAACCCCCCCACTTTTTTTTAAAATCGTGCATACCTGATTGAAGTAAAAAAAAAAAATTAAACAATGTCACCTATCAATGATATTTAATTTAGATCGCTAGCGTTATTTTAACAATTTATCTTGCTTGATGACTTTAGTTTTTCAACTCATAAACAATTTAGAATAAACAACCAAACTACAATAACCTTTTGACCACCCTGATTGAAGTATATTGAATTTGTAAATTTTTTTATCTTTGCAATTATTATTGTATACTTTTGGTTAGTCTGTGTAAAAAGATAAAAAAAAAACTCAACTCACATTACCGTAGGAAAAACGATGCCTAAGGTTTAAAAATGCATTTTTTAAAAGCGAAAAATCTTTCAGGAAGTTTTTATTTCAGTTCTAATTTCAAGCTAATAGATAAATTTAATATTTTCAATAAGCTGCTTCAAACTGAATTTAAATTGACCGAAATGAGTTTCTTTAATTTTGTGGAAGATTAAACTTTAAATCAGTGAATTTGTTTGATTTGAAACCTGCTATTTACATTTTTAGTGTAAAATATTGCAGAAAAGCATTTTTACTTAGCATGAGGTGGGTCCTTTTTAAGGTCTTGACTTTCACCTGTTTGGGAATTATTTTTTTCTAAGGGGAACATTACTGTAACAATTACTTGATAAATATAACGTGGATGAATATACACACGCACATACACTGATCTTGCAATCTGATATTTTGTTGAATATTAGGTACTTTGATTTTGTAGTCTAACGAAGACGTTTATTGAGGAAATGTTAAAGTTACCAATAAATTTTAACTTTTCTATAGATACTACTTTTTTTTCTTTTTTTTTTTTCCTGAAAAAGTTGCATTTGAACACACATTTACCAAAATCGATATGTTTATAGATGTATAAAATAAATTCAGTTTGAATATTGAGGTTATATGGTCATGGAATTGTAAGCTTCTCCATTTTTATTAGTTTAGTAAATCTTAAATTATACCAAAAATCCCTAAATGATAAGGTCCTGAGGATGACAGTAAACTGCATTCAGCAGCAAGGCCTCTGATTGGGAGGTTGTGAAGAGCATGGAACCACCTCTCGATTGCTGCTGTACCCAGGTTAGGGTCCCAGCTATAGGTAAATTCTTAACCCCCCAAACTGGTGTCAAAACACTATGAAAGTATAAAAATAGACTTTTATAGAAATATATATATTTTTGAAAGGTGAGGGGATTACCCTAACACATTTTTGAAGAGAAATACATTTTTAAAGGAAAACAGTTTCTTTGTGAAGTGTTGTGAGAGTCTGTTTGCAGAGACGTCTCAGATGTCTACTGGACTTGCTTTCTAACCATAACACATTTAGATAACCTTTCATGCTGTAAAACTTGAGCAAACCAAACCGTAAATGATAATTTTGATAGTCATATTCAAGACAAAATAACGAGGAAGTAGAATTTATTGTCAGAGTATAGAAAAACACTTTAGTTTGGAAATTTTTGCAAAAATTGGATAATTATAGGATTTTAATAAAATGTTAAGCAGGACTTAATTAGGAATGTAGCACTTACCCTTAAAAATGCTTATATTTGTTATAAAAACAAATCCTGGGATACTATCAACTTTTTTGATCAGTTACAGAAAATCTACCCTGAATTATAAAAAAAAAAAGTAAAAAATGCAGTAAAATTAAGCTATTCAGTCACAAAACTTTTAATTCTTCAAAATTCTGTATTTACTAATCATAAATGGAAAAGCTCACTACAATTAACTGAAATTGTAGTGAGCCATGGTATTTTAAAAAGAATTTTTTCTGTCTCTAGGTTTGTAAATACGGATATCCTTACACAATATCAGAAAATTTAAAACTTATTGGTAATTTTCTAACATTTTCTCAAGTGTTTTTTATGAGACTATTAAGCAAAAACACCCAAAATTCGATAAAATATCAGAAAGTCTAAAATATTCTTTAAGATTAGGTAGTTAAAAAAAATTTTAAGTTTTGTCCCCCTTATTTAAATTTCACATACATCACTGTCAAATTGATAACCATGTCAAAAACACCCACTGTGTTTTAAATAAAAAATTTTTTTCTTTGTACTATTTTAAATTAAATGTTTCAATTTAGATTAAACTTCATCACATTTCAGAGAAGTATTTTATTTTAGACTTTGTTCTGTTGAGATATCAATATGGATAAATTTATAGATTTTAAGTAAATGCAATTGGTTTGACTTTGAAATAGACCAAAGTATTTTGTTTACTGGGGATAATTTTCTAATTATTTTATTAGCATGGAATTAAAGAGTCAAGAAAGTTGTTTGTATTTTTTCTTTCTCTAATGAATTTTAAACTTTGGTTTTAAATTTCTGAATATGGTTTTAAAAGATTAGGCTTCATTGTATTTCTGATTTGAAATACTTGTATTTAATATATTTATCTCCTACCAAGACTTATAAAATAAATCCAAAAACCTCAATCAAGTGGTCATTATTAATGTATAAATAAAATGTTCAATTTCATAAAGCTTAATTTAAATTACAAGATAATTTGACATGGCAAATTTTCTATGCAACAAAATGTGTATAGGATTAAATTTGAAATTTCTGAATAACAGGTGCAACAGTTTGTGTCTGAAGTGGAGGATACAAGATTAAGTTGTTAACCTTGAACCCAATTCAACTTGAAAGAAAATTTTTAGATAATTTTTTGTCTCTTGATTTTTAGAAACTTGTCTAACAAGCTAAGCAAGTCTTGTTGTAAATGGCTTTCTATGACATACCACCTACTTGCCCAACTAAAATTAAGCCTTCATTTTCTTGTGAACATAAGATGGTCTGTTTTTTTTTTTTTTAAGTGCTTTAAAAACTTCCTTTATTTTAGGATGACAGCATTTATCATTAATACTACTGTTTCCACAAGAATATTTTAAGTAATGAGTCTGTATAATTTAAATTACAATGAAGTATTACAACTTTTGAGATAAAATATCTTGCTAAATAGAAATAAAGGAATTTTCAACTTTGTTCTCCCTTAGTTCTTCTAGCATGATAATTCGTAATTGGGAATTTCTCAGTAACTAATTCTTGTTGCAAATACCTGCTCAGGCTTATGTTTCTCAACATTTATAAAGCCAATCCAAATTTTATGCTGAGTAGAAAGCTTAGTTAGAAAGCAACTAGGTTTTTTTTGGGGTTTTTTTTTTTCCAATCATTGTGGCCAAATTAAAACAATGCTCATAACAGATTAGTGTGTAAAATATAATATATAAATTGGTTCTTTAGAATTTATTTTTCTAAACTAGAAAACTAAGCATCTGAAGAATTTTCAGGGAAAATTTTTCATTCTGATGATACACTTAACACAAAAATACCAAAAAAGTATTTGTTTTCTGCTTTCTAATATTGCCAATTTTAGGTAAAATCCTAATAATTCACTGTGCTATAATGATTGCTTTACAATAAGGACCTGTTTATTGGTGTTGGCTAAAATGCAATTAAAAATGATCTTGCTCATGTCACTACCAATTCTGATTCTGAAAGACAAACTTGTTTACAGTATAGATCTCAAGAAATATTAGCAAACACAGCCAGCTTGTTCATTAACATTTTCTGTTAGGCAGAATTTAAACTGAGAAATGAGTGAAATAGAGAAAGTACTTTTCACTCCCTTTCAACATCTTTCTGAATTTTTGTATTTGTTTCCCTGTGAAAATTAACAATTTCGTAATATGACCTCAGATTGTCTAATTAACAATTGTTTCTTTTCCTGTTAGACTGACCTACTCATTAAGTTGAGTTTTCTGATTGGCTTTTGCTTTATTTAAAATTTAAAAATAAATTTACATGAGCACTTGATACTGGTGTTGGTAATTATTTTTAATTTCACCTCAAGCAAAATGGGATTCCTATTAGTGCATAGGGAGTTACAGTGAGAGAAAAAAAAACTGGTTACAGTGGGTATTAGAGGATAAAAGATGAATGGGATTCAAGATGGTAATTGACATTGCATTTAAATTTTGAATATTGTGGCTATCAGGGAAGTAAAGAGTTTCACAGGTGGGAAGTAAAAAAAAAAAAAATTGGAGTAGAAGTGGTGGTTATATTTAACTATTTCATGGTAAAAGGGGTGAGACCTTAGATGCCACTAGGTAAAAATGCTTGTTAGCAGTTGCATGAAAAAAAAAAAAAAATTTTTTTTAACCACATCACTTTGGTAAGAAAGTGACTGATTACATTGCAGATCCTTTTTGGGATTTTATCAAGAACTTCAGCATGAATAAGCAGGTGTGACCAGATATGGCAACAGTATTCAATATCTGGACCAATGGTAGATGTATAAATGTTAAAGATTGATTTCGACAAGAAAAACTTTCTGGTTCAACACAGTGACCCAAACTTCCAAGCAGTAGTAGTTGTTCCACTTCAGCTTGGTTGAAAAAGTGAGGCCAAGGAGGCACAGTGTTGCTTTCTAGGAGACTAGCATCAGCCATGCAGACAGTTTCTGTGGTGGTTAAAGGAGAGCAGTTGTATAATGTTATAGCTCAAAGATTAATCTTTTTGAATTTTTATGCATTAAAGGATAATTGGATAACCCCTCAAATTTTCTTGGTTTATTAACTAAAAGTTTTCTGGATGAACTTTCAGCCAACTGCATAACTATCCCCCCCCCCCCCCAGATTTTTATTTTGCTACTCATGAAATAATTTTTCTTACCAAAATAAGTGAATAAATGATTAAATATTTGAACATACTCCAAAACTTTTCAGTCAAGCAGAACAATTTTTACCTGGTCATCAAAGGAACATGTAGCCTAAAAGGATATCATGCCTTAATTCATCAACTGTTTGTTGCTTTCAATTAGTTTAATTGAAGCAGTACTTGCTTTTCTCTATAAGATACTTATAGTGAACTGCTTTTCAGTCTGTGTTAGTATATTTTACAATATGTTACAATCTTCATTACCAATCACAAATGGTCCATACATTGGCAATTGTTCAGTGATACAAGCCTTGCTAATTAATCCATGCATAAGGTAGAGGTAGGCAGATTCCTACCTTTCTCAAGGATATTTGCATGTAAGTGAATATAATGAACCCAAATAAATTAAAAATTCTGATCCATTACACTACCTGCATAAAATCTTACAACCCCTGGTATTCCAACGTGGTCATCAATCTAAATAATAACATTATTTAAATTTGATCATATGGGAACTAGTGTTTTAGCATGTGACTTTAAGCCATGGAAAGTTTTAGTCCCCAGAAAGAATACCAATAAAAATTTAAAACCAGCCCTGGTTCATGCAGAATGTTATGCAACCATAGTTCACCATAGCCACTATTACAATATCTACAATGTGAATGGTGCGGTAAGACTCTTCCTGCATACAGAACTGCCTGCAATTATTGCAAGAGTTCTAGAAGATACAGTTATGCTCAAGCTGTCCAAGCCAAGGTTGAAAGCAAAAGACTTTGATTCTGTGATTTCTAGAAAACCTTAAGCAAAATTCTCAATAGAGGTAAAGTGTCAGTGCCTATTATCAAATCTCCTTGTCAGATGAGGTTAAACTAATCACAATGAACCATGTCTCTAACTCCACTATTAAATCTAAATTCTTGAGCTAAACACAAAAACCTCATTAGTAGGGACAGAAAGGAAAAGAAAACATGTGATTCTCCTTAAGGTCGAAATAGGTGCAGATAACAAAACAACTCGACCACTGCGTAGAATTTCTGAGACAAAATTTGCACAAAAATTCTTTTGTTCACCTATTTAGGCAGGACAACAAATTTCTGATGTTTTCAAAAAGATTACCATTAAAAAGAAAAACAGGGTGGGGTACAGTTTAGGAATAGATGCGGATTTCAATGACCAAAAGAGAAAATTCAAGAAGGCAAAAAAAACACCCCCCCCCCCCAAAAAAAAAAACAGGGAAAACTAAACTGCTGTTTACTATCTCAATGTGTGTCTATAGGACACAGTAGTTTTAGAAAAGTTCCTTTTGTAAATTTGTTTGTGCTTGGGAAAATCTTTGTTTTCCAGTCACAGGAGAGTTTTCAATTATGAAGCCTCTTAACAGCAGATTGATAACTGTTGCCCTCTCAACTCTTTCTTGATGTCCAATACCTTCTGTCTTTGATGTTAATTTGCTTGTCCTCTTGCTTTCAAATATTTTCTCTTATCTACTGATGTGAGTTCTATTTATTTGAAAAAATAGGCTCACAGAAGTCTCCCATTTGGGTTTTTACTACAGCTTCAGACCATGTTTCTCATTGGTCAGTAGATACAAAAAAAATTTCCATAAACTTGAAATGGATTAAGTTTTGGTGGCTTTTAACCACCTAGTCTAAAGTGATATACATGTGTAAAGATCCCCCCCCCCCCACACACACACACAAATCATCTCGCCTTCTCAAAAATACAGTTAGTTAAGTGCCATGTGTGATATATGCTTGGGCGATGGTGTCTCAAAAGGGACATGACTGAGTAGAAAATTTTTCTGAAGTAAACTGGTTGCCAGCTAAGACTATAGATGTGCCCTCTTATTTAACCATAGATGGAGGGAGAAGTGATGAATTCATTCCTTTCCAAGAATATTTGCATGTAAGTGAATGCAACCAATTCAACTGGAATTTCACTCAGCTCTCTGATTTCTCATTCCAAGCTGCTATCCACTGCACTACAACAACTTCTTTCAAAGAAACATTGTAGTAAAAAAAAAAAAATCTAGGCAATTAAATATTTATTAAAGAGTTTTATTTTTAAAGTAGTAAAAATAAAATGTGGAGAGGTTAACATTTAAAACTAATGACTTATATAGTGCATGCAGTATATCTTCATTTAAGCATGTTTTATTAAATAATTTAGACATATTGTGTCTTCATTTTGATCCTCTTGTAGTCACAAATATTTATGGTTTTGTTTTCATGGTGGAGTATACATGTATTGTCAAAGAAAATTTTCCTGAATATGGATAGGATTGTTCCTTTAAATTCTGTGCAATTGTTGAACTAGACATGTAATTGTTATGATGAAACACACCTCTTCTATAGTGAATACTCTTCCACCTAAGTAGGAGTAGTAAGAGGAATGGTGGGGTCAATCGATGTTGGAGGATAGTAGTTGACAGTTGAATGCGAAAGTAGTCAGCAACCTGGCAAGATTACACTGCGTAATACATGTCATATCAAGTTCTTAATGTTTTCTATGTCGAACCTATTAGGACCGACTTCAGCACAAATACTAGCCTCCACTGCGAAAATAACTCCACAACAGTAATGTTTTCTTGATAGTGTTGTTTGCATGTGGCCAGCATATATATTTGCTTTATTATCAGAGATCCAGCTCCTCAAGGACACTTAAATTGATATGTCTGGTCATGAGCAAGAATGCAACCCCAAAATGCCAACTACAGGTCAAAGAAACTAAAATAAGAAATTTAAGTACCTAGGAAGCATTCTGACATAGGATGGAAAGGGCAACACTGAGATCTGAAGATGCATTGGCATGGCCAAAAGCTTACTAGAATACTGAGAGACAGGAAAATCTCATTGGAAACAAAGAAAAGAGTGCTGGATTATGTGATATCTGGCCTTCTGTATGAAAGTGAATGTTGAATGAACTCAAGGATGAAGCTTGAGGCAGCAGAAATGTGGTTCTACATAAAAATACTGAGAATACTAAGGACTGAGCATGTGAGCAACGATGAGGCATTGGAGAGGATGCAAAGAAAGAAAATGATGATGCAAATAAAGAGAACTCCTACTTATCAGGAAGAGACATAAGGTTTCTGGGACCCGTAATGAGGAAGAAGGGCCTGGAGAATTTAATACTCACAAGACAGAAGGAAATAGACAGGGGAAAGCAGTGTGAAACCTATTTGATAGGCCTAAGCAATTGGATGGTGGAGCAGGGTTTGTAGGGAGATATCAAGAGAAAAATATTGAGAGCGACAAGAGACAGCCAAATGGAAGTCCATGATGTCCTGAAAGGACATGGCACATGAAGTTGAAGAGTCTTATGTTGATGATTAGGTTGTTTTGTATGAAACTTGTTTTTTTTTAACTGGGATTTGTGTGTGTATATACATTTGCCATCCACAAACAAGCCTGTTTCACTGTATCACAGCTCATCAGTGTGGCTAGATATCCACTTGCTTCTGGCCAGGATTGAAACTCAACCAATTTGGTGTCAGTTGGAGTCGCTAAACCATAGGTGTATGGAATCAGAAGGGAAATTTTAGTGTGTTGTATATAAGCTGGGTATACACACGCCAGTCACCGAAAGAACTTAATTCATTGCTGAAGAGTAATGCATAAATTGCTGGTGGTAACTTTTTTTTTTTAATTTTCTTTAGAAAGTTCAATTGTAATGAGAGCATAATATATCCATCATATAAAACTTTTATGTTTCATAGTTTCTCCCAACCTCCTCTTATTCTACCATATAACTCATACAAACTCTTATATAGCCTATCTACACCTCAAAAATGTTTTTCACCTTCTCTCACTTCACATTTTTACTCCACTCTTATTGGTGTACATGGGATGTTGTTGCTGAACTTTCATTGCTTTTGTTTTGTTTTAGACATTTTTTTTTTTTTTTTTTAAATAGATATTACTTCTGATTCTTGAAACCTGTTTGGTAAAGATTCTGAACCCCTCCATTAGCTGTTTTGTGAAATGCAAAACTTCAACTTAAGTGCATGACCATCCAAAATTATCAGCTAGTTTAAATAAAATAATTGGATTCTTGTTCAGAAAGCAAGTCCTTTTATTTACCAAATAGAAAACTCAATATTAGTAATATTTTCTTCTGTAAGGTTAAATTATAGCAAAAGTATACAAGTGCTTGAAGAAATATGTAATTGGTTTAATGTTTTATAACATTTAAATGCTTGTTAATTATCTCTATCTAGTAATAGATCAAAATATTGTCAGAAAATAATTAACTTTATTGCCTAACCAAATTAAGTGCACAAGTTCTTTTTCTCCTAAGCCAAAATACAAATTCCAGTGAATTAAGTTTGTTTTCCTTTTGATGCTTTTATACTTAAAATATGAACAAGTAAAAAAAAAATAAAAATAAAATTTCCTCACAGCTTAGTGTACTTGGTTTTTATCATTAATCATCTGTTGACAAAATATGATTCCAAGCTTTTGTTATGCTTATTTTTTCTTTTTAGTCTTTAACCTAAAACTCCTTTCAATTTATAATTTCTATCAGAAACAAATCACTTTCAATTTTACTTACCAAACTGAAATTCTCGCATTAGTTAAAGGACATTTTTTAAACACTCTTTTAATGCTTCAATTGATAGCATTTACTTATCTTAGCCATTTTTTCTCACATTTATAGCAAATTTGAAATTTTAGTTCTGTTTCTTGAAACTACATTTTCATAACTCAAATTGTAAAGTATATTTAATCTGTTTAAATTGTGATTCTTCAATAGCTTTTGTATTTTTTTTTCTCCTAAAATAATACTATTAGGATTTCTTCTTTTTTTTTTTTTTGCTTTCATTTCTGTTATAGAAATGAAAGCAAAATCTCTTTATTGAATTTGCATTGTTGCTACTAATATTTTGAAATCTTAACTGATGTTGTAAAACCAATATTGCAATTTTTGTAAATAGCAATACATACTTTTCTCTAGTTTTCATCATTGTTGTGCATGTTAAAGCAAACACTTGAGATTATCAAGTGAATCCTTTTCTAGGTTACCTGGAGGTAAGCAGGCAAGTTACATATCTATAATTGCACTATAAAATTAACCTAAATTGATTCTAAGCAAAAGACACTGATTCTAGGCAAAGCATAGATCATATCTTCCTAGGCAGAGAGTTGATTTGTCATTAATACCAGTAAAAAAATTATGCTACTTTTAAATTAATTTTCCTTCTATCTCTCTATTCAGTCTTGGTTTTTACACTTTGACATGCAATTAATGTAAATTCTCAGCTCCTGATAAATACCATACTAAAAGCAGGATGAAATAAGTGGCTTCATGAGGGCATATTTTGTTTTAACATAAATTTTTTTTTCTTTGTAATTTTAAACTTTAGGCACCAGGTTTCTTTGGAGGTACCTTATATAGGTTTAAAATGGACTTTTTTTTTTAAATGAAAAAAATCTTTCTTGAAGCTTTTTAGTTTTTATTTTTATTCATATGTTAGCACAATGTAATGTTTTTTATTTTATTTTATTTTTTTTCAATATTTGTAAAAATGTAAGTCTCTATATTCAAAATTTCCTTTGATAACCCTGACCAAGTTTGTTTAGTACAAAGCTTCAGCTATTGGAAAATCACTTGTCAAGCAGCTGCTGGGGTGGGAAAATCAATTTTATAGTATAGGAGTTATGAGGATTTGTATTCCTTTTTTATCATCTGAATGATGGCAGTTGAAATTAACATGGAATGAAACATAGTTATGAGATTTAGATATAATAATCTATTATCTCATTCGCCATCCTGATGACCTGTTCTGTTGAATGCTTGAATTGTGCCGTTTTAATATTTCAAAATCCTTGCTTCTTTCTCTGCATGCTTCAACTAATGAAAATTGCCATCATATATTTAATAAGCTTTTAATTTTTTTTCTCTATTAAAATGGTGAGGGCTTAAATAATTTATCTCCTTTTACTCTATTTTTTGTAGGAAGTGACGGCAGTCTTGACTTCTGCAGATTCTTTCTCTTGAAAATTTCTTAATAATTTAGAAATTTCACTTTAGTATTTCTGCAAGTATATATTTAAAAGTATAAAATTCAAATTAAATTGTCCTTACATTGCAGCTGATGACCAATTCCAAGCCTTAAGTTATTTCTATGAAAATTATTCAAGTGTATGATGCACCAAATTAATGGAATTTGAAAAATGAAAAAAGTTTAACCTTTTACATAATTGGTCATTTGTAGTATTTCAAAATTGAGAACCTTTGCTCTGTATTATATCAATTTGTTTTTTGTCAGCTAAAAGATTCTTTCAACTTAAAACTATAAGTTAATTTTAGTCAAGTGATTTCTTTTAACTGCCAGACATTTTGTTACACATTGCTGTAGCAATATCATTCAAGTGTTTTGATAATAAAAACAGAAAATATTGCTTTGCTAAAATTAGTGTTCAGTTTGGTTTGTCAATTTCAATGTTTTTTACAAACTTAAAATTTCTTTTTCATAATAGTTCTTTAAAATCTATCAATGTAAAACACTTTTTTTTTTAACGAAGATACTGTATGGAAAAGAAAATCTGTTTAGATATTAAACACTGTAAACTTCTATATACTTCGTTTTCATTTTTACATAAATATTCAAAACTTAACCACTTTTTTTTTCTCTTTCTTTCCAGGATTGGCTCAATTCTTGGTGGGTTTATGTCTTGGTCCCGTTTACGGGGCAGCACTAACGATGATTGGGGTGATCGACTAAACCACTTGTGGACAGTATTCTTGCTAATTTTACTGGCCATTGTAGTAACCACGACACAGTATGTAGGTGACCCAATCCATTGCTGGGCACCAGCAGAATTTCCTGGTCAATATGTTGAATATGTCAAGTCTTATTGTTGGATTTCTAATACGTATTACATTCCAATGCATTCAGTAATTCCTGTTGACTTGACAATTAGAGAAGAAGAAGAAATTACCTATTACCAGTGGACTCCCTTAATCTTGCTATTCATGGCTTTCCTTTTCAAGGTAAAACTCTTTATTTTGTGTATTATTTAATGTAGCTGAGTTATAAAAAAAAATGAAATTACTTTTGTATACAAAAGAAAATGTTAGATTGCAGATATTTTCACTAGTTGAAAATTGCATAAATTGTATTAATAGAATTGGTAACAATATTGATATATGATTGCCAAAGAAAAAGACCTGAGAAAATTCATTGTGTATCTAATATAAAGTTTTACTATAGTGTTTAAGACTGCTTTTTGAGAAATTTATTTTCATAAATTTAATCTTAAATGTATTTTTGATATCATTTGCAAATTCTAGGAGGTCTACCACAAATCTTCAAAATAAGATTAACTTATTTTAAAGTGATGCTCATCTAAATTCCACATTAAGGTTTAAAATCTAATTTTGAAGAACACTGAATAAATAGCAAATGTCTATGTTCTTCATTAAGTATCAAACTCAATATTTGTCCTTTCTGTTGTGATAAACTTTATCGAAGTTGATAAATTCTCTTTACATTTTGTTTTCAAATTAAACTTTAGAAAATACAATGATTGCTTTTAAAAAAAAAATTGAAAAGATAAGTGTCCAATATCCTTGAATGTTTAATTTTTCAGTTTTCATTGGATTAGATATTAACTGTCAATCTTATGCCCAATATTTTTTCTTACTAGTAACTACTTTGCATTTTGTAGAATATCACCATCTATTATTGAGTTAGTAATAAGAGAAACCAGGCATGATCTAGTATAGTTTGTTTGGGCAGTAATAATTTCACCTCTTATACAGGTCTGATTTGATGTTAACTGACAAGGCATTAAATTTTTTTTTTTTTTTTTCCCCATACAGGTGATTCCATTTTTTTTTTTTTTTTTTTTTTGGCATTATGGTGGTGGTGGTGGGGGGGGGACTATCCAAATGATCTGTGGATCTGAGCACTTTCAGCTAATCTGACTGCATGTACGGATCTTTAATTTTTTATTGGAATGTTTTAATTTTTGAACAGTCAGCACATTGTAGCAATTTTGATATCGAGTTAGTTTCTTAATGCTTCCATTATTTTTAAGTTTTTCTGCATTTTTAGATGAGTTTAACATCTCATTTTTCTGTGGATAATATTGCAGATAAGTTGATAATTTTTTTTTTCTATCAATTAAATCCAAAGGTTTTTATTGTTCATCTATTTCTTCATTTGTCTTTCTCTGTAGTTTCCCAATGTTATCTGGAAACTCTTCAATGGAGGATCTGGCATCAATCTTGAAAAAATTGTTGACTTGGCAGAGCAAACACAACTTGGATCTCCTGAAAATAGAATCACAACCATAAAACACATAGCATACTACATGGATCGTTGGTTGGAGACTTACAGGGAATACAAAACTAATTACCTGGTACGTTTTCGACAAAAGGTGACTAAAATGTGCTTTATTTTATGTTCCAAACGTGAAGGCACATTTTTAACTGGCTTCTATATGTTCATAAAGCTTCTTTACACTGTTAATGTAATTGGACAGTTTTTCTTGCTTAATGCTTTTATGTCTAATGAATTCTCTATTTATGGCTTTGAAGTGATGGAGATGCTTCGTTCTGGAGGACCTTGGAAAGAATCCTCACGCTTTCCTCGCGTAACCCTATGTGATTTTGAAATACGTCAATTGCAGAACATTCAGCGCTTCACTGTTCAGTGTGTTTTGCCTGTAAATCTTTTCAATGAGAAAATTTTCATCTTCCTTTGGTTTTGGCTTGTCATTACTGCTATTGTCACTTGTGGAAACTTCTTTCTCTGGATCTACCGAACCATATTTCGACAAACACATACAAACTACATTGCCAAATATCTGAAAGCCACGGAGCTCATCTTTACTAGTGAAGAAAAGAAGATGGTTCACCGTTTTACATCGGACTACTTAAGAGATGATGGATTTTTTGTATTACGCTTAGTTGGCAAGAATTCAACTGATTTAGTTCTTGCTGATCTGGTTAATGAATTGTGGAAATTGTATAAGACAAAGATGGATGAACGTAAAAATGGTCCACCAGAAAAGCATGATCCTCCTATCAAAGACACTTTAAATAAAGAAGACCCAAGCAAAGAACCTCTCAGTCCAAACAATCATCATTAAACCTGAAACTAATAGCAAAAAGACTAGAAAATAATCCAATTTTTTAGAAATTGATTTAAATAGTAAAGCTTACTGCTTACAAAAAGATAACCATTTTTTTCTAACATTGTCATTCAGCCTGTGTTCAATAACTTTTTTTTTTTTTAACATGTATATATTAACTTTTAAATCTTATTAAATGAACTTTTTCAAACAGTGCTGTTATGTAAACAAAAAAATAGGCTCTTTCTTAGCTCAAAAAGCATTTTAAGGAATTAAACAGGCTCATTTAAAAATTCTTAAAATGGCTTTATCTTTTTCTATTTACAAGTAATTTTCTATAATTTCAAAGGTCCATCTGTTATTTTCTTCCCTTTTATTCTAGTAAATTCTTTTATTGTAAATTAGTTACCTTGTCAATCTTGTCTTAAAACTTTTTCATTGCTTTAAATTTGATTAGGCATATAAATTCAATGTCCCCATTTTTGGGTTTATATATATATATATATATATATATATATGAAATAATTTGAAACATTCAGGTAAGGGTTTTATTTCCTAACACCTGTTAAAATGTTAGACAATTTTTTCTTATACTCAGCTTCCTACAATCAGTTTGAAAGTTTTCTATACTCTCCCAGACTTACAGTGGCTTATATCAAGCAATTATTTTTCTGTTCTACTAATATTAAGTAATATATAATTTTGTATTTGAAACACTTTTTTGAACTAGCATTTTATATAAGTTTATACTTCAAACCAAGCATGGATTTATTTCTAGCAATATAATTTAAAATTTAAAATGTTTGTACACATGCATACACACACTTTATGATTTTCTTGATAAAAAGAAAATCAAATGGGAACATGTCCATGTGTTAATCTGGGTGTTTTATGTCATATCTTTATCAATGCACCTAGTTTGTAAGCTTTTTTTCCAATTCTGTGAACCAAAGAAATCTTACCCAAAGTTGTTGTTCATTCCCCCCACCCCGTTAAGCTTCAGGTAGGCTTAAAGTTCAGATTTTATACAATTCTCCCAGCTGAAATTTAATTTGTTCTTCCAAATCTATGAATGTATTTTGTGAACTAAGGAAATTAATCATAAAGAACTTTAAAAGTGCTGTGAGTGTGTATATTGAAACCCCACCCCCCACACTGGGACCAAATGTAAATTTACTTGTAGATTTCTCTTTACACTAGCTCTGATTATTCTTTTCTATATAGAATACACAGAAAGGTGTAAAGAGGTTGGGAAACAGCTGGTTATTTAACCTTAGCTTCTTCCCATTGGGATATATATGGATAGCACTGAGCTTCCAAATTAGTATTTTGCTTTCACATCTGAAGAATTTACTGGTTTTGGTAACTTTCAGGTATGGGACCAATAATAAAAGGATGTAAACTTGAGGTGTTTGGAAAACTGTTCATGAAAATATCCCACCTTTTTGAAATTTTTCTATTTTATAAAAAAACTTAACATATTTTTTACATTTTTCCACACTTCCTGTCATTGACTTTGTCAGCTGTCTGTACTAGATTTTTATAATAAAAGTATTGAAAAAAAAAAAACTGTTTTGATTTCATTCTTGAAACTATTGCAAATTACCACCAAAATTCAATTAACTGTGTATGACATGATTAAATCAGATATTAAGATATATCCAAAATTATTATTATTGTTTTGTTTTTGTTTTTAATAGTTCACCACAAGCAAGGCAGTAGAACCATTATGACTCAAAGAATTACTGGGTGTGGAAGAATTAGAAAATACAAACTTTTTTTTTTTTTTTTTTTTTTTTTCTCCATACTCCTTAGTAATCAGGAGGACAGATGTTGATTGACATTGCATTTAAATTTTTGAAGATTAACATTGACTGGAAAGCCAAGAGTTCCACAAGTGAGAAAAACTGTTAGCATGCAACTTATGGTTTAAGTCTAGCCAATTCAGCTGTCAATTGTTGAGGTCTCTTGAGGTGATGAAATTTTCATTGATGCATGTGTTAACAACTTTGTGTGTGTGTGTGTGCAGGAGAAAAGTGGAGTCAATTCTTGTCAGTTTAGAATAAGTGATTTAATTATTTTTGAGATTATAATGACTTTAAATTATTTTTATGAACCTCATATAAGTAATGAATTAAGAAACAGGACCATTTTGTTAGAAACAAAGAAAAGAGTACTGAACTGTTATATAATACTAGCCCTCTTGTAAAGCAGTGAATCCTAATAGTTTACAAAAATAATTGATTAAAAAAAATGTGGTTCTACAAAAGGATGCTGAGAATACCAAAGACCGAACATATTTGGAACAAAGTTCTAGAGACAACGGAAACAAAAAGGATATACTTAACATCAGAAAGAAACAGTTGAAATTTCACAGGCATTTGATACTCAGGACAGATTGAAAGCAAGAGACATGAAAAAAATAATGCCTGACCTACCTAGCAAGCTTGAGTGAATGAATAGCAGAGCAGAGTTTGAGAAAGTGAAAAGGCAAAATTTATTTAAGAGCTACAAAAGACAAGTTGTGAAGAGCCATGATCACCAACATCTGGAAAGGATGCTGTTCATAAAAGACATGTTCTAAAAATGTTTGACAATGTCCTCATCTTTGCCAAATGTTGGCATCTACCCAAAAATTTGTGATGATTTTCTCATGCTTGTTATATCAGCATTCAAAGGCTTAGATAATTTCTTCCTTCAAATTACAACTGTTGACAAAAATTACTAAGGTAAACTTATGTTGAAGTAATGTCTTTCACTTCATACAAAACACTTCTAATTGAAGAAAAATATATTTCAAGGCTTACCAAACAAGGAAAATGAAACTATCGAAATAATGTGCTTTTAAAAACAAAATGGCATGAAGAGAAAAATAGATCATGAATCAAGGCTTTATTCAGCAAAAATAATTAATTAGCTTCTGTTTACCAAACACAAAACCATTTCTTTAACAATGTGGATTATGCTATTCTACTCCAGTAGAAGTATATCACAAGGCAGCCAGTAAAAAAAAAAACATTTAAGTTGGCTATAGTAGTCTTGAAATTAATGTAGGATATAAAAAGTGCAACTAACTGAAAATAAGTTCTTTAATATTACTTTATAATGAACATGTGGATGAAAATTAATTCCACAAGTAAATGTTAGTAAACATAGAGGTATTTAATACAAACGTAGGGGAGTCACTAATTTAAAGTATCAAGATGGCTAAATTATTAGGCAACCTTGGTAGTATCTGACTGTCTAAAGCAGATAATTGCTGAAATATTTTCAGTTCAATTTGAATGAGGATAGAATTTAATCATTTTTAACTTTTGTATTGTAGCAACTGCTACACCCTGTTTGTCCATAATTACTTGTATTAAAATCCCTATTAGCTACCTTTCCATTTTTTTTTTTTTTTTTTTTTTTTTTAACACACAGGCTTAAGTGTGAATTTCAGAATGGTATCATGAACGAGGTAGAGCACGAGTCTACATTTGCAGGACACACACATGACCTAGATCCCATACTCATTCACTTTCATTTATCTTTACAGGGACTAACATAACATTCCCTATTTTTTCTCCAATAATTATATTTATATGCCAAAATGATCCTTTTAACTGCAGAAATTGTGGCAAGGGGTACAGAAGTTTTGACAGCATTAAGTTAGGAACAATGAGCATTCAATGCAGCAAATTGAGGATTTGTGAAAGAATAGCTGAATATGCTTTTATAAAGTTTAAAGAAAATATGTGCAGAAGTAGACTGAGCAGGACTAATAAAGGAGACAGAAAGAAATTAGAGAACTGACAGGACAAAAAACCTGCTCCTCAACAGGATGTATTAAATCCAAGAATGGAATGATCATATTGGAGAAAAAGGAAATACTCCAGTGATGGGAAGAACATATAAGATCTTTTCCATGATGAGAGAGAGAGCAACCAATAATACATGAGGATGGACCAAAAATATTAGTCTGAAGTAGAAGCTGCAATGGCCAAACTGAATAGAAACAAAGCAGCTGGACCAGACGGCATAGTCATAGAGCTGCTGATAGCCCTGGAAGAATTTGACATAGAGAAAATTTCAGAAATAATAAATGAAATTTATAATAGTGGTGTAATACCAGATGACCTAAGCAAGTTGATTTTTCATAATGCTACCTAAGAAGCCAGGTGCAAACTCCACCGAACAATCAGTTTGAGCCACATTACAAAACTGATCGTCCAAATCTGATGAATAGTGAGAAGCAGAATCAAGCCAGAGATAGGACAAGAACAGTGCGTGTTTGTCAAAGATACTGGAACAAGGAACATCATATTTATGTTAAGGATGCTCTTTGAAAGAGCAATACAAATGAAGGACTTGTACCTGTGTGTTATTGATTATGCAGAGGTGTTTGACAAAGTACGTGATAAAGAATTAATGGAGATGCTCAGCAGCCTTGACATATTTGGAAAAGACAGAGTAACCAAGAATCTCTACTGGCAGCAAGCTGTAATGAAACCAGCAGATACAGAAAGGGGTGTAAGATAAGAATGTGTCTTTTCACCGGATCTATTCAACTTATAGTGAAACTATTGAGGACCCTAGATGTTATGCCAGGATTTGTCATCAAAGGCCACAA
Source organism: Ascarosepion bandense (assembly GCA_037127315.1). Taxonomy (NCBI): domain Eukaryota; kingdom Metazoa; phylum Mollusca; class Cephalopoda; order Sepiida; family Sepiidae; genus Ascarosepion; species Ascarosepion bandense. The sequence goes on from JBBBDQ010002509.1 coordinate 151,142, forward strand.
TTTGAACAACATAAGGTATGCATATGATACAGTGCTGATAGCAGACATGGAAAGGAAACTACAAGACCTCCTACAGAAGGTAGCTGAAGAGAGTGATAAGAAAGGACTACAAATAAACTGCAAGAAAACCAAATGCATGGTCATCAGCAAAAAGAGCAGCCCAAAATGTCAAATACAGGTGGGGGATACTAAAATCAAGCAGGTACGAAAATTTAAATACCTTGAGAGTGTTCTAATGGAAAGTGCAACACAGAAATCTGAAAGTGAATTGGCACGTTGAAGGACACGTTCCAGAAGTGGATTATTCTGAGACAGGAAAATTTTGCTAGAAACAAAGAGAGTACTGGATTGCTATATGATGTCAGTTCTTCTGAATATGCTTTTAATATTCTTGCTGGACAATATCATCAAAGATAAAGGAAAAACTTGAAGCAGCTGAAATGTGGTTCTACAGAATGATGATGCGGATATTGTGGATTGAGCACATAAGCAATGATGAGATTTTGGAAAGGATGGAAACTAAAAGGAAATTAATACTGAGCATCAGGAAGAGACAGCTAAAGTTCCTGGGACATGCAATGAGGAAGGAAGGCTTGGAGAACCTGATACTAACAGGCCAGATAGAGGGAAAATAGACAGGGGAAAGCAACGAATAATATTTGAAGGGCCTGAGCAGGTGGATGACAGAATGGGGGTTGAGTGGTATAACAGGAGAAAGCGTGCTAAGTGCCACCAGGGATAGGGAGATGTGGAAAGCCATGATCACCTACGTCCTGAAAGGACAGGGCACATAAAAGAAGAAAGTTTAAAGTCTGGAACCATAGAAGACAGTGTTTTGGTTGCATTTATTTTTTAGTTTATGTTCTTGTATAGTTGAAATTTATACATTAAAAGTACCTTATTATTAATGTAAAATTATTAAAAAGCATGAATTAATAAACATTAAATTAAATTAGTTTGATTTTGTTTTATATACTTACTTTTAGGAGAAAATGTATTAAAAGAAAACCAGACAGTTTATTAAAAATTGTTTCTTTTGTTTTGTATGTAAAAGTTTTTATTATTTAAAATTGGCTCTAAAAAGGACCACCAGAAAATAATTGTCAGTGTTGGTGATTCATTTTTTCAAATTTGGGAAAAATATATTACCCTTGTATATTTTTTTCTTTCTTCATTGAAAAGAGTGGCTTATGTCCTCGTAAAGTTGATGTCATCTGTTTAAGACTAGCCATTGGACGAACGACAGAAGGTAGTTAGCTCTCAGAAAAGAATTAGACGGTCGTGTGATACATCTCAGAGATGGCTGGCTGCTGAAAAGTTTGTGGCTTTCTTGTGTGGAAGTCGCCAACAGCATAAGGTAAAAAAAGTTTCAGATTTCTAAAAAAGAAAAAACTTTGAAAAAATATCATTATAACCTCCCTTATAGTCTCGAGGAAAATACAGATTGGTATTTTTCGTTTATCTATTAGGTGGGTGCACTTTTTTTTTCTTTTTTCTTTTTTTTTCTCCCAGTGGTTTTCTTTGACCTTCTCAAACTACTTTCTTTCATGATATGAAAAGAATATTGTGAATCTTTTTTTAAAGCCAATTATCACTAGTAACGACTTTATAATAAGTCATATGAAAGGAAATTTTGGTGCAAGCAATTTTTGTTAAATATGTTCTTTTGTTTTTATATCTGTACAACTGTTTGGACAAGTTGGGGTTTGAGTCTTGTTTATTTATAGTATGCTTTTTTAAGAGAAAGACTTTTTCTTAATTCTAGCATAAAAGCTTATTGTAAATTATTTTTTATAATTTGCATATATGTTGTGTATAGTAAAATAACAAAAATGTCACTATCCTATCAAATCAGTCAGTTAAGGGCCATACGTGATACACGCTTGGGTGATCATGTCTCGAAAGAGACATGACTGACTGGACAGAAGATTATCCCACAGTAGATTGCCATTACTTTCTGCAGTAGACTGGTTGCCAGCCAAAGCTATAGAACCCAATCTGTCCTGTTATTTAACCCATAACTGGAGGGAAGAGATGGATTAATACCTTTCCCAAGGGTACTTGGGCATAAGTGAATGCAAAGAATTTAACTGGAATTTGAACTCTGCTCCCTGATTTCTCATTCTGAGCTGATATCCAATGCACCATAACACACATAAGGTTGTAAAGATGATAAAAATAGGATTACACTAACAATTGAAGTACAATTTAGAAATAACAAGTGAAGATGCTTTATTTTCTAAATATACAGAATTTGACTTTCATCCTTTTTGTTGGTTTGCCATTACTTGTTAAGTCAGTAATTAGACTAAAAATGAGCAAATAGCTTGGCTTTAAAGAGAGTAAATAGGTCAATGTGAACTCGTGTCAAGTAAGGGAGAATCTTTTATGAACATCAGTAAAATCTAAATCTCACATACATAATTTATGACACAAAATAGGCGTGGCTTTTCATTTGAGTTTGTCCAGGCAGCTTTACATGAGTATCAGTCAGTCAGTTAAGTGCCATACATGATACACGCTTGGGCGATCATGTCTCAAAAGAGACATGACTGACTGGGAAGAAGATTATCCCGCAGTAGGTTGCCATTGCTTTCTGCGGTAGACTGGTTGCCGATCAAGGCTATAGAACCCAATCTGTCCTGTTGTTTAACTCATAACTGGAAGGATAGATGGATTAATACTTTTCCCAAGGGTATTTGCGCGTAAGTGAATGCAATGAATTTGAACTTGACTCCCCCGATTTCTCGTTACATGACTATATGTGTGGCTAAATGTCTAACGGATGATATATATCGACAGCAAAATATTTGTATTTTTTAGTCAATGTAAAAAAAAAACCATTGTCTTTTAGATATAATTATGATTATTAAGAACGTAATATGAAATAAACAAATTATACAATAGATTGTATAATTTTGTGGCTATTACACAGTGATAAAACAGTTCATATTATAAAGATCACCTAAAAATGTCAGCCATCATCTGTATCAGACAAAACTATTTTTTTCACATGGATTAGTCATACTATTAAAAGCTGTTAACTGTTATATCCTTTTGTGTACTTTACATGCCCCTCATGCATTTTTTTCAAGCCAGCACTGATATTTGACTTGTCAAAGAACATGTCGTTCACAGCACTAACGTTGTGACAACGAAATAGTTTCAGAGCACATCTGATCACTTCTGAACATGCTATAAAAATGCCTTCACATTAAACATGGTTTAACACTGACCATCAAAATTTCGCAGAAAATATCTTAACAAATATTCTAATTAATTTGTTTAATCATTTCAGATATATAAGTTTATTGCAAACTTAAAAAGAAATTTAATGATAGATTCAATGACAGTTGAAATATGATGACAACAAGAATCAAGTACATCACAACTAATTTAAAACTCAGATATTTCATAAACGATTCATATATCATTCTGGTAGTCATTCAAGATAACACTGCGTCTCCTCGATTTAACTCTAACAGACCTCAAGTGGAATGACTACATAGAACCCATAGCTAAATCCACTGCTAAGAAAGTTGGTTCTCTGTGTTGAGCCAGGAAGTTTTTTTTTCCACCTGAAACAATCCTGCACATATATAAATCTACCATCCACCCATGCATTGAATACTGCTGCCATATCTGGTTGGATGCTCCGGCTATCCACCTAGGTGTCTTTAACAAAATCCAACGGAGAATCTGTAATGTGATTGATCCCAACTTGGCAACTCAGATGCAGTCACTTTCTCGCCGGCGCAATGTGGCTTCCCTGTGACTCTTCTCCAAATACTTTCATGGCTTCTGCTCCGATGAACTTAGCTCACTAGTGCCCCTGTATATAAATTTACTCGAGCCACAAGATTAGCAACTAGGTCCCACCCTTTTACTGTGAAACTAATAAATTGTAAATGCAAATTCTACCCCAGCAGCTTCTTTTCTTGCACTTTCCGCTTGTGGAATTCCCTTCCATTTACTTGCTTCCCCGACAGCTACAATCTCCAAGAATTTAAATGTAAAGTTAATAGTCATCTCCTATCTCACTAACCTGCATCCTCTCTCTCATGCTCCTTTCTTAGTCCATTCCATTCTCATCAGTATTCTCATCCTTCTCTTACTCACTTCCAGACACCTCCTATAACCAGTCACTCTTTCTCATAACTTTCCTCCTATGTATTCCACTGCAAAACAGTAGCAGTAAAATGCTTTGCTTGGGGCGATATGATTACATACAACTGTTTAACAGAAACTCAAATCGTTTAGAATTTCTAATATCTTGTTCCAGAAAAAAATCAAGAAAAATCTGTATTCTATGGCCAATTTGCTTTCACTTCTGCAAATAGTAGCCATACAATTATTGAGCAATAGCCAAATGGCTCTCACGTTTGCATTTGTGATAAAGTCTTCTTAATCGGTGTGTGTTTTTGTAAGGCTGCCTTCCTCTGCACCCTTACTTTATTGTTTCCTAACTTTGAGGGAGGAGATTAATTACAAACTTGCTTGTCAAATGAGTTGTATTTACTCGTTTATTGTACGCATTATTATAAGCATCGTGATCCATTCATTTTCTCCTTCTCCTCCTCCAAATTGACTATTCTATTTTTATTTAAGGTAACAGCTCATGGGGTAAAGACGACATTTAACTTAATACTTTAACTGTCCTGGTCACGTTTATCAGAATCCTTTCGACAATTATGTAATGACTGACACCTCGAGCTTTCTACATGTTGCTAGATGTCTAAAATTCGTGAATTAAATGTTTGATAATTTTATTAAAATTAGTATCCAACATCAAAACACCAGTACTTTAATAAATTTCACCTTTTAAGATTTTAGTTTCTATGTGCTTTTAACGAAACAACATTTCAGGTAAAGTTCACATTCAATCAAAACCCAAATTGCATTAACTGCATATAAATGTGATAAATATATTCTGTTACAATGAAGATAATTTCCGAATTTCTTTTTTAATTGACAAAGATTCTTCTATGTCCTGAAGGAACACGATAGATAGAAAAAATTGTATGTGCTGCAAGAATATCCCGAATATAAAAGAAAGCAGAAAAAAGGGCCACTCACACATTGCAATAAAGGAAAGCCTGAAGTTCTTCCCTAGACGTGGACCCTTATTGCAGATCAGACAGAACTGACATTATCTCAGATGTAGTTTTTTTTCTTTATCCTGTGTTGTTCCTAGTTTTCTATTTATAACACAATGTCTGAATTTTCTGTTTTCGCCTTTAAGTGAACTCAAACGATTGATAAATTTCTCTTGTGGTTAGCATATATTTCCTCCTAAAATCAAACACAACTCAAGTTGTATTTGATTTTATTTATGGAGCATGAAGTTGTGAATAAAAAGTCTCACTTTTCAATAATTTGGCAATTAACGATCACTGTGAACAAAAATATAATTTTAATGGTTTCTCTGTCATCGACAGTGCAGACACATTGTTGAAATTGGTTATTAATGAGGACCTTATTTAAATAAATCAGTTAAATCATATATGAAAGTCTTGGGTATATTAAGACAATTTTGTAAAAGTATAACCCCATTTATTCAAGTCTGAGTTATTGTCCGTTAAAAGTATGTGGTTCAGTGGATATCGGCTCGGAACGAGAAATCGGGGAGCCGAGTTCGAATTCCAGCCGAATTCATTGCATTCACTTACGCGCAAATACCCTTGGGAAAGGTATTAATCCGTCTATTCCTTCCAGTTATGGGTTAAATAACAGGACAGATTGGGTTCTATAGCCTTGATCGGCAACCAGTCTACCGCAGACAAGCAATGGCAACCTACTGCGGGATAATCTTCTGCCCAGTCAGTCATTTCTCTTTCGACACATGATCGTCCAAGCGTGTATCATGTATGGCACTTAACTGACTGACTATACTTTTGCATTTGTCATTCAAAATGAAATCATTGTAAATCTTTGTTATATGTCCCCAAACATAATCTACTAAATTCAACCGACAAGGTCAGAGTGCTTAATATTTTATTGTATTTTTCCAATTTTCGAATAAGGTGTTGTATATCAGGAACAAAATTGTTGATAAGTTGTTTATGTTTCTTACGTTGTTTTGCTCAAGTCGTTTTTACTGTATCAGTCATTATCAAGAATTGAGGCGATCAAAAGTTCAAAATGTGAAGAAATTTGTTGTGTTCTTCAAATGAAGACACGAATTTATAAAAAACAAAGAAAAAAGACAGAGTTACCTTTAAACACTAATAATATATTTTATTATATATAAAACCTATAGATTTATACATGTGATACAAAATGTTTTTTGCAAGAATTAACTGAATAGATAAATGTAAATACAGAGAATTGTAATGTTATCACCAGCTAGCAAAATAAATTGATATTTATTTTGTTAAAATCACAAAAATGTCGCCGAAATTTGTGGGAGAGAGGGCCGATGCTGACATTAACTGAGCTAACTACATTCACTGTTATGATTCTTTCACCAAAATAAAATTTATTCTAAAACTTTCACTCGACAATCAGCAAAAGGTCACATTCTTTCTACAGAAATTCTACCTTATACTTAGAATTTTCGTATGCCGAGGAGGGTAGAACAAATGAATTTAAAAAATTCTGCCTGTGACTTAAAATGATACTAAAATTATATTAACAGTAAATACTTAAAGAAACAATGATTTAGTATGGGTATTTATCAACACGCCCACCTCGTGACAGATGGTCGAATGCGTTAGTATGTGATACCCACAACGATCTGAGAAGGTAAAAAAAAATGTTAACTGGCCAGATAATAGCGTAGAAAAATGCAAATAAAATAAAGCGAAACAGCACAATCCTTTCCACCATCCTTGCACTTTTTCAAGAGCATGATCAGAACTCTGGTCGACTTCAGAGTACGCTCCTCTGGGGCATCGACCTCCCGAATGTATCTAACGGAACCTCAACGGATCTCTTTCTTGTGCAATTCTGCGCCCATGTTTACAGCTTCGTTAGGCATCTTTTTTAACCTATGCCTCATCCTTGTAACACTCGATAGCCGCACATTCCAGAGCCTGCCTAACTAAAACTATCTCGAGGGAATTCCATCTAGCCTCCACCCGAGACAGACTATCCTTGAGTCTTTGCCTTTTTAGCCGGACCAACAACTATGACGGGTTGTTCGGAAGTGAAAGACCTGATGTTATCCTTAAGCCTCTCCCACCACTTATTCCCAATAACTATCCCCACTAGTTCCCGCTGCACTAATGTAGTCAGCTATTGCAGGAAGTCCCGCCTGTCCAGTAAAGACATATTGAACTTCAAGTGTCCACCCATTCTAGGTTTGAGCTCCGACAAGTCTATGGTCCGAATAGTGGAACGTGAGACAATCTAATAAATCTAGATCGACCCTTCTTACTAACATTATATCCAGATAGCTAGCTCCCCAGGTAGACAGCCATTTAAGAGCCAACACCCACATCTCCCGCCCTGGAAGATCGATCCCGTATCTATCGATGAAACCAAACTCGCCGATCAAGTCAACTAAGCCATGATCACTCGACTTCCTGTTATCTCTTCGCCTCCTGTCTAATTTGAGGTTCAGGATGGCATTCCAGCCTCCAGCCTCCCATTAATACAAAGCACGACGAATTCACCAGAAACGGCTCCAACCGACGAAAAGAGGAGACACGCTCATTGTGACAAAGTACGTGACATATTCTGAAGAAGAAAAAACGTTTCGATGAATAATTAATTTTTATAAGAATTGTTTTTTATTTTTTTCTTTACTAATTAAATTTTCAATCATCTTTTAAAATTTCTTCCAGTTACTCAGAGTCGTCGGTTATTAGTGCATTAAAAATAGATTTGATTTACAAATCGAAAACTCAAAAGATTAATAAAAATTATTTAGAATTAAGATTTTAAAATGATTTCTAAATTTTTTTATTACATTAAACTGCACATTTTCTTTTACAATCGAATTTTATTAGAGACTTATCATTAAAAGGTCAGATGTTTTAAGGGTTGTTCCTTTTACGAAATATTAAACTGGGTTATGTCAACTTTTGGTCACCATATTTCCAGATTGATGCTGTCGCCTACTTGAAATGTCAACGAGTCAGACCTTTGTGATAAAGAAATACTTTTATTTTAAATTTCATGACATAAACCAGTAATATTTGTTTCAAATCAGATTAATTTAACATTAAATTTGCTAATTTTCCAAAAATAAGGAATGAGAAATGTATATTTTATTTTTACACGATTTTTAAAACCGAGAATTAACTTTTGTTTACAAATGTTTCGATCGCTCATAACAATGGCCGAAAATTTTTTTTTTTTTGTTAATCTGAAAATTTTAAATTCCAATGAGTATAATTTCTGTTTGAAATACACCAGAGTATTTTGCTTAGTGGAAATAGTAAATTTAATCAATTAAACTAAAATTAAAGTTTCAAGAAAAAGATTTTTTTATATTTTTAAACATTCAATTTAAACTTAGGTATTGAAAATCGAGTGGAGGTACCTACTATTATCTCATAGTGAGGCGCCAGATTTATTAATTAGTTACTAATAAGTAAATTGATCGTATGTAAGCATAATTTATATGCATTTTCTATTATCTCCTTGGAATTTGGTCGTCGATGGTCGATGCAATAGATATTTATTGCAACAAACATCTTGTAGACCAGATATTTGTATTGTTGACATTGTAATTATGTCATTAATTTACTATGCAGCTAAAAGGCATTTTTCAATTGGCCTGACAGTAGAGTAAAAATGCTGTTCAAAATATTTTCTGAGTTGTGTCTTAATATACTTAGAAATCATCAAATTTATTTATATGTGGAATGAGGATTTTTTTCTTAAAGAAAAATATAATGAAAATAAAATTGATTTCTGTTAGGGATTATGGTCAAAAGTTTACGGTTATCAGCAGAAAAATGCAATCAGTAAACTGAGTTAGAAGCCGATCTAAAGATTTCTTCCCAGCTATCTTATTTGGAAATGCGCTACTCACCATTCTTACATTCTTTCCTTTCTATTATAGTGGGTTATCCGTTCTAGTGAAACGTAGTTGTATGTTGAAACAGATTAACTGAATTTGGCCTCGTTAGTAGATAGCCCACTATAAGGGGGGTATAAACAAGAAAATCAAATTGAGTATAGAAACAAAATTTATTTATATATACATATATCAATTAAAGTTTTTTTTTTTACAAATAAAAGTAATGTCTTTTGGATGAGTTCAAAGGACGTTAAAATGTTGATAGCAGTAAATGCCGAAAAGAAAATTTGTGCGTATGTATGTGAGAGCGTTTATCTGTTAGGAATGTTTTTGATGTCTCCGCTCCGTTGGTCGGGTAAGTAGCTCAGGGGACAGCGAAGAAGAAGGTGAGAGAGAAAGGCGAGGCGAGCATGGTGTGATCGCTTGACGAGGTCAAGGGACGTGCTACCTATGCTCGTACTTTCTCAACTGGCGGTGCGTCCTGTGTCGGCTTTTTATTTCGTCTTTGTGGGTCCCAGCAAATCATTTGGGAATTCACACCCGTATTTAATTCTGTGCTTCCCATTGGACGATAAACAAAATTCGCGTAGGCTCGCGAAAAGGAATTTGATATTAATTTTTGGTTTTCTGCCGGAACATCTGCGTGGAGCGGGGTGCGCAAAGACCAGTTTTGGTCATTTGCTTTGTGGATCTCTGAGGGCAAACATCCGGTCCCTCGTTTTGCTCGGTATCACCACACTATTACCAGATTGCTTGATAAAGAAATTCACATTTGCATGCTACGAGAGATAATAGAAAAATGAGCATCAGGACAAACTTAGATGTCACATTATTTACACAGTTTTGTGAAGTTAGTCATTAATGGTTTAAAAGATAATGAAACCGAATAAAAATATAAAAAGGACGAATTTATAGGTTTTATTGTCTTTATGACAAAATTTTCTTTTAAGGATCTTTATTCACAAAGTCATCTTAAAAATAAAAATCTGATTCTATACTATAATGATGAACAATCTCAAAGAACTACATGCACTGACGCTGCACAAGCTGCATATAGACAATTACATTGATGACCAACACCTGTGATCAGAATGCAAATCATAGTAAATTAATGATGGAAAAATAATGATTTTTAAATTCAGTTGATCTTTTTACACTATCTTGTCAATAAGCTAGTCCAATACTACTGTCGTAAAGTCGATCATCGCTGAGTGTCTCTGGGACCAACACTACTGCACGGTGAAATGGTTGAACGGTATTTCAGTATCTTCATAAATTCAAAAAGAGCAAAGGTTGTCATTACGGATGTCAGGTAAATATCCACACTGACGATTTGATGGCAATCACTCGTATAGTTCAACTTTGAAAAGATCGTTGCCCGTTTCAAACTAGTTGTGAAATTACTAACATAGAAATGTGTACATCGAGCCGGTACTTTAATAACGTTAAGATATTTGAAACCATCACAATTAGGCTACGGAAAGAAGAGTTATCGTTCGAAACTAAACATTTAAATGGTCGCATGATCACTAACTGCGTCGTGTAGAATTCTTGCTGGGCTAATTTGCATTTATGTGGATGTAGTGTTCTTGGCTAGGAGGAGAGTGAGCGACCCACAATTTGTAAATGACGCTTTGTTTCATACTTTATGATATCTGAATATTTAATTGATATGGTGATATCCAGATACTGTCGTAAGATTTTGTTTTATATTAGTAACGTGCAAATACTTGTGGAATTATAATTCGTGTGAATTCCAGTAAATTATAAAAATAGAGATATAATTTTTGAGATCTACCTTAAAATGTAAATTTGAATTTATCCTTTATTTTTTTTTTTTGTATATCCAAAAATTCCTATAACATTTGTTCCATTTATTTTTTTATTTAAGCAAAAAATGTTTTTGTAAGTTTTCAATCAGTTCCTTTCCTTTCCTTTCCTTTCCTTCCCCACCTTTTTTACTCTTCCTTTTAACATCAAAGTCGTCGTTAGTCGCTTCCTTGGTTACTAAGAGAATTTTTTAAAGCTTATTTCTCCGTTAACGTTCCCCCTGTTCACTCCTTTATCCTTTCTTTTTTTTCCGTTCCCCACTACTTCTATCCCTGTGACACGGTCTAATTTTTAACTTTTGACAAAGTGTAAAGTTTTCTAATGTCGAGCCATGAATCTCTATATCTGCTTTCCCTCTTTCTTACCTCGTGCTGACAAATTCAAAAAAATTGTTACTCCCACCCCTTTAACTTCCTGTGTATGAATATGTTTTTGGTTTTCTTCCGGTATAGAAATCTTGTAACACATTTGGAATGAATAAAGTTTTTGTTTTCCGCCGTTGCGAAGAAGCGAGCATTTTCTCTCTGAAATGGCCATCCAACTGAATTAAATTTCGAAATTTTTGTATTACATATTGATGTGGCCTTCGAAAAGGTCACAAGAAAGACTCGGACACGGTATACGGTTGGAAACAATATTATATCACAAAAGAGAAACAGTGTACAGAGGAAATAGAGTATAATAATATTTAGCGCCTGAACGGTGTACTAACAAATGAGTAGCGTAGCTGATGCTACTTACTACTACCCCCGAGAATAGATATGTAGTCCGGTAGAGTTCATATTAGTGAACCACCACACTATATATATATATATATATATATATATATATATATATATATATATATATATATATATATATATATATGCTCTCATTACGATTGAGCTCTCTGGATGTATGCGTAACTCTTCAGAAATGAATTGAGTTCTCTCGGTGAATGGGGTCTGTATACACTGCTTATATACAAGACGTTAAAATTTCCCTTCTCTGATGCCATGCGCCGATGGCTTAGGGAGTAAAGACTCCGACTGACACCAAATTGGTCGAGTTTCGATCCCGGTCAGAAGCAAGTGAATATGTCTAGCCACAGTGATGAGCTGTGATACAGCGAAACGGGCTTGTATGTGAATGACTTATATATATATATATATATATATATATATATATATATATATATATAAGTAAATTAAACCTTGTGAACCAACAAACCTACAAAGGTTTGACCTAAACGGATCTTCAGCTAACGTTCCCTGAAGATTCGTTTAGGTGAAACATTGGTAGGTTTGTTGGCTCACTAGGTTTGATTTACTTATTCTGCTCTGCTTAAGTATTGAGCACTTTTTTGTTATTGATTACTCGTCTCGGATTTTTTCTTTGGGCTACGTGCTGGCTCAGTCCAAATCTCTTTGGCTGATGTTCATGTACTTTTTAAAAACTATTTTTCCTTCCACGTATATACGCGGAGGGATTTTCGAAACAAGTATAGTGATAAGTTTGTGTGTTTATATATATATATATATATATATGTGTGTGTGTGTGTGTGTGTGTGTGTGTGTGTGTGTGTGTTTCAAATAACAGTGGAGAAATCATATTAATTATGTAGATATCTACTGAGCTGATATTGGTATATTAGTGAAAAGGCCAAAATATTCTCTGCGCTGGTCGTGACTTGCGAGATGCCCTTAATTTTTGAAAGGTTCCTTGTAGATATTTGTAAAGGCTTCTAATCAGCGGCTTATAACAAGGCACTCACAATAAGGTAGAAATTATTGAAAATATTGACAATTAATGACACGCAAAACCCCAAGTGAAAAAAAAAAAACTCAAAATGTTTCATAAAATAAATATATCTACTCTTTATACCTGAGATCTTGATAATGGTCATTTCGAAATTAATGTCTCCTTTTATACAAAAGAAAGTAAAATTGTAGTAACTGAACAAGAACATATGTGTTAAGGTCTCTACACATATTCATTTTCGTAATTTTGTGTGAATTGTCATATATCCTTGGGAAAGATAGTAGAGCGGTTTCCAGTTGCCTTCTCTACAGTTTAGAATTTAGCACTTTCTTTCCCTTGGATTGGTTGCCCCCAAGTTTATTTTGCTATTTAACCCATAGCTTGTGGTCAGAAAAACCGTTTCCTGTTTGTTTATTTGTTTGTTTGTTGTCATATAACCATTTGTGCGAAAGTGAATATAGCAAACTAAGTCAGAATTTGTATTTGGGTTGATGATTTTATTTGCTGTATTGATATTCTTTACACTACTCACACATTTATTTTATTACAATGTTTAACATCTCTAGAGATTAAAATATCTACAGATTGAAATATCTACAGGAAGACCTCTAGAGATTAACAGCTCTACATTACTAAATCGAAAAATAAATAAATTATCATTTATCATCTGTCATTTGAGAAACAAATGGGTGAATTTAGAATTAAGTAAAACTACGAGTGTGGTAGTCAAACAATAAAAAAACACAGCCAATACCAAATTCCTTTTATAAAATCCGTAAAAAATTGTTACAATACAGACTTCCTGATTTTTTATTTTTTCATACAATGGGATAAAATATATTTACAAACGCACAACAGATCAATGTCAGTTGGTGCCATAAACTTAACCCAACGATTGTGCCCTCCTCTGATTAAAACTATGCGTAGAGAGAGATGCAGTTATAAACTTAGTAACGCATATTCAATATAATTGAATATCTACCTCTTTTTGTTGTACATATTAAGTAATTTAATTATTGAGCAATTCTTACTTGTTAATTCGCATTAAATTAGATGCATCTGATAATACAAGAGTCTTGGTGAGAGATAAAAGGTAAGACGGTGAATTTCGGACATAAGGAACATCATTGAAGCCTATTTCTATTGGACAATCTGTCCTTTAAAATTAAACAAAGGTGTACGATTTTCTTAGTTTAAGTATCCTACAACTAAGTCTTAATCGAACAAAATACAACAAATATTGTTTCGCAAAGCCTATTAGGTTGTATCTGATCATTACAAGGCATAATATTCAGAAGAAAAACAAAATTATCTTTTCTATTCTTTTCTTTTTTGTGCTTTAAGTACTTACTAAATAAGGAATTGCTTAAGGCTAAAAAAGTACTTAATGGTTAATCCGGGTCTGCCCGCGTCAGATTAACTATAAACGGGAGTGATGTGACAATTAACATACAAACACAATGCACACGCACATACACATACAAAATCGTTGCTTGACGGTGAAATCTTTCTTAAGCAAGTGGAAAGTGGCAAGAGTATGTCCGATCTTCAAAAAACGCGCGCAACTTACCCTCCCCACTCACAGTACAGATCCATTGGTCTCCGCAAACTTTTTGAGGTCATTATCAGCAAGAAGGTCATCGAGCATCAGCGACGAGAAGTATGGGTTTCGATCAGCCAAATCCACTGCTGATGTCCTATCTACAATTACAGACAGAATCAGTAAGGCTCTTAACGACAAACGTACCACAAGGACCGTAGTATTAGATATTTTGAAAGCTTCGTTCAAAGTGTGGCATCTAGGTTCACCACACAAGCTCTCCGGCTATAGAATCACTAGAAGAGTATTTTCTATTATAAAATCCTTCCTTGTAGGTAAATTCCCTAGAAGTAATTACTAATAGCCAATTCCTCGAGACCCTAGCGGTCAACGCAAGCGTCCTCCAGGGATCACTTCTAGAACCAACCCTCTTTCTGATTTACATAAATGATCTACCTAAGATTATACTTCGATCATTTGTAAACGTCTATGGTGATAATACGAAAATATACAGCTGCTAAGAAAGTAATTTCATAGTAATTGTTCAGATGAGCTCTTCAGTGTGGTACCTAGACTTTATGAATTTAAGCGCAGTACTAGACTGGCATCGAGAACTCTTCAATTTACACTTAAGTTGGCTAGACGTAGCCGTAAGTTCTATGCTAACAGTTCTTTTTCTCGCACGTCTCGCTTGTAGAACTCCATGCTTTTCAGCCAATTTTAATCTACAAAAATTTAAATGCAATGTCAGTCAATATCTGCTATCCTCCTGACTACTCTTTTCCCTTTCTGCTCACTATTAATGTCTCTGTTCCTAACGCTTCCACACCCAGTAAGCCCTTGCATTTTAGTGGCGTTACTGCCTTGCTTGGGACCATAAAAAGAAAAACAAAAAAGCTAAAATATTAAAAAAGGAAGAAAAAACATTGAAAGTATGTGTGAAATTGTGAATGAATTCGAATTGTGAATGAATTTTTGTAAAAGAGAAGAAAAGAACATGAAGTAAAGTCTTTCATAGCGCTGGAATCTTAATCCATGTGTATAATCTGCTATATCAACTCTTGATCCGTGTCAACCCAACGTACCCTATAACGGTTCACGTGTCCCGATCCTGGACACCACCGTTGTATTTTTGTATGTCTATATAGGTTCACCAGACATTGCTCCTTAGGATTTTCATTTATTCAGTTCCTTGCAAAATAATCTCAAAGGTAAAAACTTTACTTTGAATGACATATAATTAATAATAACCTTAATAAATGTTTAATGGCATAATTTTGTTCTGTCTTTTAATTTAATCCATCATGACGGCGCCACCGAGTGGTAGGAATTTATTTCGAAAACGTTGTGCATCTCACAGCAGAATTGAATTTCTCTGTGAGACTGTGGTAACTCTTTTCTCCAGGACTCGGGGCTCAGATAGAAATTAATGATGTGAGAGAAAACTCCAAGGAAAACATTAACACCGTTGTGAAGCTCAACTACATGTTTATTACGATCATATATATATATATATATATATAAGGGGGGGGGGTCCGGATTTTTGTTGTGATCTTACATATTTTTTTGATTTTAAGACCAAGCCCCAGGGCACACCCCACCCTTAGCAGTACCTCTCCTTCGGAGGGGGTGAATGTGTTGTCCTGTGCCGGAGGCGTCCCCAACAAGAGAAGTGCCGGAGGGACTTGGGCAATGTTTGCGCGGTATTACCGTGAAATCCAATGATCTTGACTGTAATAATAACCAAAGTATTTTGGCTGTCTGGTTTCATTAAAAATCCATTTGTTTCCATCATCGATTAGTCAGTGACCACTAGTTAGAAACATCCTCCATATGACTCATCCCAGGACAGACTGGAATGTAGGCTATCATTCTATCAATGAAATAACTCAATTTTTGCAGAAAATAAGGTTTTTCAAAACAATTCCAACTGAGTAAATTTTGAGAACGTACAAATCTGTCATCAGTTCGTCTCCTTGTAACTGTGTAAATTTGAAAACCTCTAAGTTTTACTGCTTTCTGTTTAAGTTGTTCCATGTTTCAATTCTTTCAGTGCTCTCATTCATCTCATTATATAGGTTTAAATTTCTATTCTACCTCGTTCTTATTCTTAATATATCAAAGACCACCCATTCATCTTTCCTAAGTTATTCTTTCTCCAATTCTCAAATAGACCCTATCACAAATCACCATTCAGCCGTCACATTCACTAATAAATACTGATCCAATGAATTTGTCCTGTTACACTGCGATATGGATGTGCGTTGTGGTGCAGTGGATATCGACTCGGAACGGCTATTCGGGGAGCCGAGTTCGAATTCCAGTTGAATTCATTGCATTCACTTCCGCACAAATACCCCTGGGAAAAGTATTAATCCGTCTCTTCCCTTCAATTATGGGTTAAATAATAGGACAGATTGGGTCTGACACTTAACTGACACTGCGATATAGAGTGTGTATATATACATATTAGAAGGAGGATGCAGTAAATTTCTTCTGACTCTTTGGGTATCAACGTGCCAAGTTCAGTAGCGTGGAATAGTATTAATTCAATTATCGGCAAGCAATGGACCAGTGCCTCCAAAAGACCAGTAAGTGGTTTTGAGTTAACGACTTCTAGTTTTATCCTCTCTCAGGGACCGAAGATTAAAGAGCTTTAGAAATAAATTCGGGTAATTTGATTGGCGCATTATTCATCATTTTAGCCACGTATGGTGCTTACGTATACATCCGTACGGAAGAAGAATTCATTTAACTGGGCGTGTGTTCTTCACGGTCATCTTTTTGCTTCAATATTGTTTTTCATTCACGTGTACATCACTTTTTATGATAGACCAGAAGTTTACTATTGGATTAATATCTAAAGAACCTAGTAATAACTCTATTAATCTGATACTTTTGAATCTTTCTTGTCAAGGTAGGCAGCTTTTTGGTCAGATTTACAGAATGTGAAGAAACATCGTCTTGCTTGAATCATCTTGGCTGTCAAATGCAAGATGACATGATCTAATTACAATTCTGTCGGGCTCATAAAACATTATAATCATTTCACTTATTTCGATTCATTCGACTGTCAAAAAGAGTTGAGGAAGTGATGATTCACAGGCGTCGCTGGATTGCTGGTAGACAATATTTAAATTTTGCTGAGATTGTATTTTCATAAAAAAATCAAAATCATGGTTAATACCTTTAATTTTGTGACAATTGATTCTAAAAAGTACTACTCGCAACTAAACGAATTAAAGGCAAAAATTCCAGAAAAGCGCTCAGAATTGTCAAACAGGAAAGGTGCTGTTTTCCATCAGAATAATTCCATACTTCACGTTTCTTTGGCGACCCTGCAAAAATCGTTGTAGCTTGCCTGGGATGTCTTGTCCAACCAGCCATATTCACCAGATATTGCTCCTTAGGATTTTCATTTATTCAGTTCCTTGCAAAATAATCTCAAAGGTAAAAACTTTAATCCTTTGAATGATACCCCACCTTAATAAATATTTAATGGCATAATTTTGTTCTGTCTTTTAATTTCCCGTAAAAATCGGCATGAACTTTCCGAACAAACCAATAATAATTCAACTCCATCGACTAGATAATCAGTTTTGCTTTTACGTACATTTCACTTCAGTAGGACAGGGATCTAGTTACATAACTATCTTCGTCATCCGAGAAGATCAAAATATCATCAATGTAAGTGAATTTGAGGTCACAAAAAATACTTCCCATCATCCTTTGGAAGGTACCAAATCTGTTTCGCAAACCGAAAGCCGTATAATTGTACTCGTATAATCCAAAAGGTGTGATTACATATGTCATTGGGGTGTACTGGTATTTGGTGATATACTGATGACAGGACGATTTTAGATAAAATTATTTTGTTGTGCTAAATTGCACAACAAAATAATTTTCTCTAAAACCGTCCTGTCGTCAGTACATCACCATGACAGAGAATTTATGTTTGGAACAGGTAGCGATCAGGTTTTGTCATTGCGTTTAGTAAACTGTAACCACCTACGGGTCTCTAAGTACCGTCGGGTTTAGGCTGTATTCTATTCCGATTTTGAAGGGGAAATTATTGCAGTTTTCTGAAGTTTTCAAAATTCTTCCATCGCTAGGTTGTATTTTTGAGGTAATAATTGTCTAGTTTTTGAGAAGGAAGGAGGGTTACTTCCAGTTTCAATCCTGTGAAATACCCTTGGTTTGATAGCGTTGATATTTTGACGTGGAGGGATTATATTTGGATATTTCTTTATGATATTTTTTACTGTTATGATTGTAGAATTGTCTGAATAAACATCAACGTTCATTGTTCATTATCGTAGAAGATAGCTGAGCTTTCGATTGTCTATTGGTTGTCGTATCTATTAGTTTACTAATAGTACAATTCAAAGTGGTTCAAGAAGTCATAACCTAGAAGGGGTTTGGTCGTTTCTGCAACAACCTCTTCTGAAGTTATTTAATGCTAATGTGATTACTGCTCGGTCAGAGCATTCTATTTTTACTCCGATATCTGCTAAAATAGAGATGTTGGTTGGGTGGATGATGACACCGTTTAGAAATTGTTTCGATATTACGGATACAGCGGTTCCTGTATCTACCAAAAAATTTACTCTGTTAGCTCCTAACCGTGCGACTAGTTCAAGAAGGGGCGAATATGCGGAAGCTATTACATTACGCCGAATTAGTTTTCCAGATTTATATCTCATACAGGTGAATTGGGTCTTGAACTTGGTTGTGTTTGCACATTTTTCTTGTTAGACCATTTGCACCAGGGTTCGCAAAATTTTGCACGTTCAGCGAAATAAATTTGTGATCGACAGACTTCTGAGCTCTGGGCTTCTGATCTCTGGGCTTCTGAGCTCTGGGCTTCTGAGCTCTGTGAAACTGGCAGATAACAAGTGACTTTTCCTTCGTTGCATTCTGGTATCTCTGCGGTTGTCGTTGGTGTTGTTGTTACTGGCTTTTTCTGGACACTTGTTAGATATGTGTTGTTTTTTGTCTGTTGAATTATAGAAGAAAATCATCGAACATTTTTTTCTAACTGATCTATATCCAGATGTGTTTGTGCGGCCTATCACTGGTTTTATAGAAAGCGGTAGCGCTTGTATAAATGTGTGTCGGACAATATCTCCCTTTACTCCTATGTGACTGGCTAACGACATCAATTCGTTTAAGTAAGTCCAAGGTCGTCTTGATATTGCTAAAGATGACATCAGTTTGTCGAGAATCTCTGGTTTTGACTTTCGTATGCATTGATTACGGCTTCCTTCAAGGTATCGTAGTCTTTTGAATATAGTATAATTGTCGTTATTCTTCCTACTATTTCTAGAGGAAGAGTTGCCAAAGTGTGGTAGAATTTTTGTTTTGTTGTTTTGTGTTTCTAATGTTTAACTGTGCTTCCAGACGATTACATTGGATTCAATGAATACGGGTGTTTTGATGGTCACGGCTTGTATGGATGTATAACAATATTTTGAAGCGGATCGAAGATAATTAATTTTATTAATTAATTATTAACTATAACCGGAAAATCTTCTAATTGCTATTATAGATCATAAGAGAACATACTAAGAGAAATTTTCTTTATCCTCCGAATATGAGCAAAGGAAAACGGAGGTGATTAATTTTATTAACTAATTATTAACTATAACTGGAAAATCTTCTAATTACTATTATAAGTCAGGAGAATGCACTAAAAGACATTATCGTTATTCTCAGAATAGAAGCGGAGGAAAAGAAAAACAAAAACGAAAGATATCAGATGGTATTTCTCGGTTGTTGTTTTAAACCAGAGAAAGAAGAAGAGGAAGAAAAGAGAAATGGATTTGTTTAATGTCATAAAGTCGATTTCGGGATAAAGGCTAACAAGTGTCATTCCAAACCTAAAAGAAAGATAGATTCAATTGTTATTTTTTTGCCGGCAAAAGAATAGAAAAAGAAGACCAGAGAAAGAAGAAAAAAGAAAGAAAAGAAAGAAAAGACTTAAATTTGTTTCAATGCCACGAAACAATAGATTTCGATTTCGGCCCACCCAGGAAAGCTAGCAATTGTTATTCTAAACAGAAGGGGAAAGATAAATTTAATTGTTATTTTTTTCTGGGTAACGGAAAAGAAGATTTCATTTTGTGTCCGATTGTCTCGCTAGCATGAATTGTGAAAAAAATGAGATAACAAATGTTTTGATTCCGAGTCGAAGTAATTTAGAGAACAGGTATTTCCACTTAACAACAGGGTAGGACAGATAACGAAGGCATTCTTGTCGCTTGAAAATATAGGTGACTCAGAGAATGGATATTAAAAACACAGGTGCGGAGAAATTATTATCTGGGTAACTTGTTTTGGGCGAAGTCAGTTCAAAAAGGTTAATACCTATTGTTTTAAGAAAAAAATCCCCGAAATTGTTTCGTGAGAAAGAAAAGTTTTGAGAGAGAAAATTCGGTTAAGTCCAGCCCAGAAAAGGGGTATGGGAAGATAACGTCATAAGATCGAGAGAAATCCCATTGATCCTGTAAATAAGCCCTGAAAGGGGTAGACGACTAACAATTGACGTCATGGAAAGAAGACTAATCCCATTGGGTAAACCAGAGGCAACAACGAGTAGCAGCTAATCCCGGCATCCTATTGGTCGCCGAGACGGGGGATTAGACACCCAGCGACCGTCGGCCCCCACACCATGGCGTGTGCATAAATACAAGGTCCTGAGGGACCAAAATCAGTTGGATCGGAGGAGAGTCCGGAGACGAGACCAGTTGGGACTCAGCGGCGGTTCGAGGCAGTTCAGTTTCAGTTCCAGTTACCGGCCTAAAAATGTAACGACGAAGATAGACGCCATGTTGTTGGGCGCCAACCACAGAGCCTACCGGCCAGCTAGAGTTAAAGAAAGAAGACAAGTGATTTTACAAACAAAGTCTTGAGTTGCAGTTGCAGAGATCGACAGAGAAGTCTTGAGTTGCAGTTGCAGAGACAGACAAGAGATTTTGCAGTCAAAGTTTTGAGTTGCAGAGAGCGACAGAGAAGTCAAAGTCGGAGTGGCAGAGATCGACAGAAGAGGCCTGATACCGGCCAACTAGAGTTAAAGACAGACAAGAAGAGAATTTGCAGACAAAGTTTTGAGTTGGACTTGGAGAAAGTTCCGGAGATATAACGACGAAGATAGACGCCACGTTGTTGGGCGCCAACCGCAGAGCCTGCCGGTCAACCAGAGTTAGAGAAAGAAGAGAAGTGATTTTACAGACAAAGTTGCAGTTGAAGTTGGAGTTTGAAGTTGAAGTCAGAGTGGCAGAGATCGACAGAAGAGGCCTGATGCCGGCTAACCAGAGTTAAAGACAGACAAGAGATTTTGCAGACAAGTAGTTGCAGCTCGAGTGGCAGAGAGTTCGATTTCCCGGTCCAGAGACGTAATAACCAAAGACAGTTCCCAGCCGAAGAAGTAAAGAGACAGAGAGATGATTGCCATGCCGTTGGGTGCCGACCGTAGAGAAGCCTGTCGCCAGTCAACCAACCAGAGTTAAGAGACAGACAAGAAGAGAATTTGCAGACAAGTCTGAAATTGCTAACTGAAAGAGAGTAACCCAGCACTTTGGCAATTTCAATAACATTCCGTAAAACAAGCAACAAGTTGACTAGACTTATAACGAACTTAGACATTTGTTCGGAGCAGTGAGCTGCGGCCAGCCAGATTTCTCGTTATTGCTTAGGAGAATAATTCGATTTACCTAAGAAACGTCCGTTCTGCTACCAGTTGATAGAAGCAGGGATGGGGAATTATTCAAGAGACTATTGTGTATAATCTGTATATAAAGACGTTATTTTACAACACGTTTCAGCCACTTATTTTCCTTGATGCTATATTTCTTTATTTTATTTTATTTTTAATCATATCACCTCGAGCAAGGCGGTAACGCCACTGATGTGTAGGGGGCTACGTAAGAGTGACAAGATTGGAAAAGAGAGAAACGGAAACCACATCCTAAGCAGGGAACAAGGAATGAGCCTCTTCACCTGTTCAATAGACATGGGTGGTGTGTGAACCGGGAGATAGCTTAGTCTATCTACTCCAATTGAAAAAAGAAAAAAAAAGAAAAAGGAGTGAAAAGATTGGAAAAAAGAAAACCGGAAACCACATCCTAAACAAGAAACAAGGGATGAGCCTCTTCACTTGTTCAATAGATGTGGGTGGAGTGTGAACCGGGCGATAGTTTAGTCTATCTACTCCAATTGAAAAAAAAAAGAAAAAGAGTGAAAAGATTGGAAAAAAAAGAAAAAATTGGAAAAGAGAAAACCTGAAACTACATCCTAAACAGGGAACAAGGGATGAGCCTCTTCACCTGTTCAGTAGATGTGGGTGGAGTGTGAACCGGGTGATAGTTTAGTCTATCTGATCCAATTGAAAAGAAAAGAAAAAAGAGTGAAAAGATTGGGAAAGAGAAAACCGGAAACTACATCCTAAACAGGGAGCAAGGGATGAGCCTCTTCACCTGTTCAATAGACGTGAGTGGAGTGTGAACCGGGCGATAGTTTGGTCTATCTGCTCCAATTGGAAAAAAAAAACAAAAAACAAAATAGGGTGGTGAACTGTAACTTAAAGTCCGACAACCAGAGAAGTTCTTGCCAATTTAAAAAACAAAACCAAACGTTCAATTAAGCATGGGAAGTTTAAAATTAAGCATGAGAAAAAACTTGACTTTTGAGAATATTTTACTCAGTTATGTGCACACTTCCCGGTTTGGTTTAGTTCGGCAGAGTGGAGCTAGTGGAGAACTCACGTGATTACCTTGTGATTAATCAACACAACGTGGGATAAGGGAAAACACCGTGACAGAGTCAATCTACGACCAGCTGACTGGATCGAAGCCAACAGCGACCGGCCGGGTAGTTTTCATTTTATTCTTTAATATTAATTATCATTTTATTCTTTAATATTAATTATCATGATGTTGGCATAGATGGATCTTGGATGATGATCATTTGTTCTGTGTCATTTCCTTTTTCTGCCATTGTTTTGTGGTTGAAAAAAAATTTTTTTTGACGTTGGGGTTTTCCAATTTATAGTGGGTTATCAGTTATAGTGATATATGTGTGTGTTGAAACAGATTAGTTTGGTTTGACCTTGTTAGTTAAATAGCTCACCATAAGAGGGGTAATACAGCAAGAAAGTAAAAATTGTAAATTAAAATAATTTATATACATATAAATTAATTCAGGTTTTACAAATAAAACTAATATTCATTTTGGTTGATACAGGATTGTTAAAAGATTCGTAGTAGTCCCTGTAATAATGAGTTTATGTGTACGTAGGCAGGAACTATGTGTGGGCGTATGTATGTATGTATGTATGTATGTATGTATGTATGTATGTATGTATGAGCGTTTATAGTTGAGTCGGAATGTCTTTGAAGTAATTGCTCATTCTTAAAATGTTCTGTTCTTTTATCAAGTATAAAAGGAGGTAGACGGCTTGGAAGAGGGTAGGTGAAAGCGAAAAAATAAGAAAAGAAAGAGGGGAAAAGAGACAGAGATAATAACGATCGTTAAGGGACGGATTAAGACGCTCGCTTTTATCTTTCTCTGGCGACAAGCGAACTTACCCGTGTTTTTCAGTTTTTGAGATTTGAAAATATCACTTGAAATTCACTCCCGGACGTGATTCCAGCTTTTCCATTGGACGACAAACAAACTTCGTGTCAGCTCGCAAAAAGGTCCATAAAAAAATTGTTTTTGAGAATTGAAGATTATTTGAATTTTTGCTTTTAGATGTTTCCTGGTTTTCTATTGGCCGAAAAATATTTCGCATCAAGATGTGAAATATAGAAGAAATTTCTTGGGTTTTGTTTTGGATCTACTTTTGCGTGTGTGCTAAGAAAGTTTGTAAATTCGATTCTTTTTAATTTTTAACAAAAATCAACCAATCGGTGCTTAGCATTTGAAGTTTAAATTGGGATCTTGTCTTGTTCGCTACAACAGTTGACGAAGAGCAAAAAGGATAGTTGAAATGTTTTTCCTGAAGAGTAGTACATGACCTTACTGAAAGGATTGTCATTGTTGAACAGGTAGACCACATATGACTATTTCTTTCTGTATAGTCGCTTGATATCTTTCAACCTGGCGATTGTCTTAGCATTATACTGCATACAATCCTCTATCAATCTTTAAATTCTTTGTTCATGAACGAGCTCTGCACCACTACAGATTAAAGTGAATAGCTGCTTACATTCCCAAATAGGCAGTAGCTGATATAAACATTTTATGACTTTGTAGCACTTAGAAGACAAATGTAAATGTAGAATAGATATTATTTTTTGTCAATGTTATGAAGCGGCTCTTTAAATGACTGAAATGATTGGACAGTTTTAATAAGCAGTACGAATAACACACAATCTTGGTATACACTTATGGAGACGTCGATTACATTTGTTAAAATAGCTTTGTGCCAAATACAACTGAAGTTCTTACAAGTTAAGATTATCTGAAGGTTGGAAAGATAAAACTGTCTTGTTTGTAAAAACAAATGAAAATCTATTAATCGAACAGCATAACATCAATTTGTTTGTATGAAATTATTAACTGTGAAAATGTTCTAAGAGAAAGTGTAATAAGGAGTTTAAAGAATTAAAAAAGTTCGTCTGTTTTAGCGAAATGTGAAATTTGATTTCTATAAAAAAAAGATTAAGTTCATATTTTCACTGAGTGTATCAACAAAGTAGTAGCAATGTTTTGTTCCTCGCTTTCTTTTTGTGTATGGCAGGCAAGTGAAGAGGAAGGAGAGGAGAGATAATGAAAACAGAAGGAGAGAGAAAGTGAGAAGGTGCGAATATAGGTCGCCGGGGGTGGCTTTATTACTTTCTTGCGACATTACATTATGTTCATCATGGACTGTCTGGTGCTTCCTCGTCCTCTGCTAGCATCGGCCGGGAAACGTGTACAAATAGCCAACTTAGGTCAGCTCCCATCGCAAACTCATTTTTCAGTGGAAAGAAACATAGCACGTGTCATTGAAAGTTCAATAAGTTGTTTTCTGCAAATCACTCCTCTTTCATTGGTTAATAAATATTTTCACACTTGCTCGTGAAATTTTCCTTGATCTTTTTCTCAGCACGGAGGCAATCTCTTTTCCTACCGGTCAAAAAATAAATTTTCACACTGACTCGTGAATTTGCAAACAATGAAGAAAAGAAAGCTATTTTTATTTCGTACTAACCACAGATCTCTTTATAAGATTCTATAGCTCGTTTAATCTCACCACTAAATTTCTAAATTGAACAAAATGGTAAAAACGTGTCAGATCGACATAAGAAGAGGTTTTGTAAAGTTTTTGTCGGAATTTCTGGGATTAAGAGCTATCATTATTTGCATTAAATACCTTCATCTTTCGTTTCGGTGGTTGTGTTCTCCTACATTCTTCAGATTCTGTTGATCTGGGTAACAATCAGAGAATTTTAGACTGAACATTGTATTTTATCTATGGGTGCAACAACCTAGTGGATTAAGGAATTAACAGAAATTATTTTAGAATCCCTTCTTGATTGGTTCGAGAAGTTTTCAGCACACTCTCAGATCACTTCGTGATACAGTCACGGAAAAGGTCATGGAAAAGAAAGTCAAGAAAGGGAGGTATTTTAAGCGAAGAGATATAGGTAGAAGAAATGAAAGAAAATGTTCTGAGCGAGTGGTTTTAAGGAGAAGACAAAAGGGAAATGTATTTTGAGTAAGCACGCATAGGGTGAAGTCAGTCAGATATGAATGGTATTTCGAGCGTGGGATATAGACAATAGAAAAGAAAGAACGTTAGGCAGTTTGAGTGAAGGAAATGGGAGTATAGTAAGTATGGTATCAAATAAAACATGAATAACTTTAACCACTTTGCACAAAATGCAACAAAGTTTTCAGAATTTTCTTTTAGTTTTTGTGCGAAATGGCTTTTCTTTTCTTTTTTTTTCTTTTTTTTTGTTACGTTTTAATAAAGAATTCAGTTTCTACCTAAAGATTCCATTAAGTGAATAATATTGAGTAAAAATATATTTGTTGAGTTCTAACAGGATATTCGTGGCACATTGATTAAAGCTTGTTGCCAAATGCAACCAATAACAATATGTAAGAACCTAATTTGCGATTAATAATTTCTGTAGAAAGAGCTTTCATTTTTTTTTTCAAATCATTAAATATAAATTAGGTACCTGTAGTGAACAAAACGAGTTCTAGATTTAAACATTCAAATACTAAGCACTGATTCATTGATTTTGTTAGAAATAAACGAATTTACTCATTTTCGATATCTACGTTTTAAAGTAAATTTTAATAAATGAAAAAAACTTTATTAATGCTTTCATTTTAGCTTTAATTGAAAGCTAAATAATTAAATTTACTATTTCCTGTAAAATCTTCTGATGTATTTCAAATAGAAATTGTATTGATTAGAATCCATATTATATTTTTAATATCTAGTTTTCATTTTATTCTTTAATATTAATTATCATGATGTTTATATGTTTTTTAAAATTCCTCTATCATTCATTCAATTCAATTTAAAGTTAAAAATAAAAAAATGAAAGCGTCTTCAATTTCTAAACCTTAATTAATGAAGGCATCTACATCCACAGTTAATTTAAAAATGAGACAATTAGGAATTAAAAAATGAAATTTATGTTATGGTTTATAAAATGGCGAGTGTTCTAAAAATAGAAAAAGGTAGACACACTTATCTACTAAGAATAACTCACAAACAAATTATAAAGGAAAATACAGCCAAGACACTTCAGTGCCACTAAATGTCAGGCCGTATCGGAATAACCAACGGACAAAAATTTGCAGAGCACATATTTATTTCGCCAGTGAAGCAAGAACATGTAAACCTTGGTGCAAATGGCCCAAAAAGAACAATCTACAAATGTTGCCTAGTTCCCGACCAGCAACACCTACTGGAAATGATTCGGAAAACTAATAGGGCGAATTTTTTCTCTAAAAAATTAACACAAACGCAAATAAGATATTCTACATTCGATCGCGAACTTTTAGCAGTTTATTTGTCAGTGCTGCACTTCCGTCACCTCATAGAAGGTCGCCAAGTGCTACTTTTAACTGACCATAAGCCATTGTGTGGTGCATTTTATAGTTTAAACCCTGCTAAATCAGACAGACAACAACGACAATTAGCTATCCTGACAGAATTTATTTCAGATATTGAACATGTAAAAGGTAGTCAGAATATAGTTGCTGATTGACTATCCCGACCAACTCTTGCTGTACAAATAGATGCGTGTGATTTACCTGCACTTGCAGAAGCACAGCATCTGATACAGAAATTCAATCTTTTCAGGACTTAAAAAATTCACCATACCTGGAGATAACCAATTTATATGGTGTGACTTATCAACGTCTTACCCCAGACCTTTTGTTCCATCTAAATTGCGTGAGTCCATATTCTATAGTCAGTTAAGTGCCATACGTGATACACGCTTGGGCGATCATGTCTCGAAAGAGACATGACTGACTGGGCAGAAGATTATCCCGCAGTAGGTTGCCATTGCTTTCTGCGGTAGACTGGTTGCCGACCAAGGGTATAGAACCCAATCTGTCCTGTTATTTAATCCATAACTGGAAGGAATAGACGGATAGTATCCATTCCATAAATCACCCTGGCATTAAATCATCCATTAAGATGATTAAAGCTAGATATTACTGGCCAAATATGTATAAATCAATCAAAGACTTTTGTACATCATGCACAGCCTGCCAACAAGCAAAGGTCTACAATCATACAAAATCACCTATACATACATTAGAAATACCATCAGCTAGATTTCACACAGTCCACATAGATATAGTAGGCGAACTCCCACCAGCAAAAAGCCCAAATAGCAGTTACATCAGCCCGTATAGATATATCCTCACATGTATTGACCGCACAACTCGTTGGGTAGAAGCACAACCCATCAGCGAAATCACTGCAGCTAGCGTAGCTGAGGCTTTTATAAACACCTGGGTCACACGTTGGAGTGTCCCGCTGCATGTTATAACCGACAGAGGCCAATAATTTGAAAGTGAGTTGTTTAGTGAAGTCGCAAAAATAATTGTTTTTTATAGACTACGTACGACAGCTTATCATCCTCAATGTAATGGTTTGATTGAGAGAATGCACAGGACCATTAAAACTGCTATTATAGCACGAAACGAGTCCTGGCTCTCAGCGCTTCCAGTAGTACTTCTTGGGATTCGCAGTATGCCCAATAGCTCTGATTTTTCTCCTTTTTATGCTGCTACAGGCACACAATGTTTGCTACCACAGCTACAAATAGATAG
Source organism: Ascarosepion bandense (assembly GCA_037127315.1). Taxonomy (NCBI): domain Eukaryota; kingdom Metazoa; phylum Mollusca; class Cephalopoda; order Sepiida; family Sepiidae; genus Ascarosepion; species Ascarosepion bandense. The sequence goes on from JBBBDQ010002509.1 coordinate 179,515, forward strand.
CACAAGTGACAAGGCTATAACTGAAAATTTCACAAGAGATTTACATAAAACCATGTCACAAATTGATGTGTGAGACTTCATCAAAAGAGTTAATAAGTCCGCAAAATCTTATGTCCCAGACAAACTTCAAACTTGTGATAAAGTTTGGATTAGAGTGGATCGTGTTCGAAGACCATTAGAGGCACCCTATTCAGGTCCCTACACAGTCCTTCAGCGAACACCTAAATATTTTCTGGTTAAAATAAATAATGATATGGAGACTCAAGTTTCTGTGGACAGGTTGAAACCATATATAGAAATACAAAAACAAATAGTAGAGAAACAAGTAGAAGAAAAGATGAATAAAAACAAAGCTCTTAGTGATTCAGAACAAGAAATAAATACAAGAAATAAAAAAGAATCTCCCATGATAAATAAATTTCGTTCAGGTCGAAAAGTTTCCTGGAAGAAATATAACGAGTACTATTATTAGTAGTACACTCCGTTCTAAAGGGGGAACTTCTGTTATGGTTTATAAAATGTCGAGTGTTCTAAAAACAGAAAAAGGTAGACACACTGACGCCAAGAATTCAAAATTGGGCGGCAAAATAAGGAACCGTTTCTTTTTGGTAGGAGTATGAGTAAGAGCAGGAGTAAGAAGTAGGAGTTAAGGACAGTAGTTTTGTGTAGGAGATTTGAAAAGAGGAAGACGCTAGTCAGTTGACCACTAGAGTTCAGAAGGGATAGGCTCGTTTACTACTAGCATCCCACAGTGAAGAGAATTTAGCTAGTCTGCTCCTGTATTCACACAAAATTTAAAGTTTGTAACTTGATGTAAAAACCTAAAGTTTTATACCAAAAATAAACATCATTAATTCAAGTTTGTGTTATCTTCTAATTATACCAAAACAAAGCAACACAGCACTTACTCTAAATTTTGAAAATGTAATTTGAGAAGCCTGTTGAGTATTGAAACACACACACGAAACATGGAAGCGAATTGAAAGAATTGTATCCTGCCGAAAAAAGTATATACAAGGAATTATTATCATTATTCATTAGAAATGTTTTTTCTCTCCGATTATGATATCCGTAATATATATTGTTTATAAGAGTTATTAAAAGTTTATCTAAGTGGCATAGCTTTATTGCATTTTTATTTTCACTATTTAGATCAGATTTTCTGAAAAGAGCAACTTCTTTCCTTCTCCCGATGATATGTTGGAGTCCAAACATTGAAACAACCATATGATTGTAGAGAAGAGGACATATATAGAAAAAATTATGTACATGTTATAAAACATAATTTATAATATATATATATATATGAGTGTGTGTGTGTGTGTGTGTGTGTGTGTGTGTGTGTGTGTGTGTGTGTGTGATTTATATTCCCCAAGGAGTCCTGCATTTAACTAATAAAATAAAGTTTCACGACGGTAGTCAATTTCTAGCAATTTCAGAAAATTAATTGAAGTGGAGGGAAGAGTAACATATGTAGTAACAATAATAATAATAAATTATCATGATTTTATAAAAGTAATGATTTCAAAAATAATTTCAGTCATTTGTGAATAAATCGTGAAGGTTTCATCAAAATCCGACTATCGGAAGAATTTTCAATGTCAGTTCTTCAATGAACAATATCATCGAAGATGAGGAAAAACATGGAGCTGCAGAAATGTGGTTCTATAGAAGGATACTGAGGATATCGTGTACCGAGCATGCGAGCAATGATGAGGTGTTAGAAAGAATGGGAACAAAAAGAAAATTAATAGTTAGCATCAGGAAGAGACAACTGAAGTTTCTGGGACATGCATTAAGGAAGGAGGGCTTGGAGAACCTGATACTGACAGGCCAGATAGAAGGAAAAAGAGATAGAGGAAGGTAGCGGATAACATATTTGAAGGGCCTGATCAGGTAGATGACGGAACGGGGGTTGCTAGGTGTAACAGGAGAAAACATACTAAAAGCCACCAGGGATAGGGAGACGTGGAGAACCATGATCGCCTACGTCCTGAAAGGACAGGGCACATAGAAGAAAAAGAAAATTATTACGTTTGATGTAATAAACGCTTGTGAAAAACTGGTCACTCGCTGACGAAAAAATTTAAAATAAAATTCGAACGTGTTAGAAAGGCTTAAAAAATTAAAAAGTAGTTTGATCTTTCACCTTAAAACCTTAATAATAACATCAACATTTTGACGATAAAACTTTCTTTTTATTAAGTTTTTGGGCCGTTTATCATCATCCTTTCCTTTTTTTTTTTTTTTTTTTTATTTCAGCGAATGTGTGTAGGTACCTATTTTAAATATTGGAAAGAAATCAACTCAATTATAAAAATACTTCGCTGGGAATGAGAAGTTCTACAAGTTCTTCAGTATTTTCTTAGATCTTTTACTGCTGTACTCTAAATAGATAGAGAAATGGAGTGTGTAAAGAACAAAACAATTGTTTTTCCACACCTGTCCGTGAAGACAGACACGTAGGCAAACGTAGAGAGCTGAGTTTTATTAGCAAAATTAACCGGATTGACTTAATAATAAATTCTTTCTTTCTTTCTTTCTTTCTTTCTTTCTTTCTTTTGTTTTCACATGCTTATTTATTTCCGAAAATAATCCAAGAATTAGCAAAGTTTAAATTTATAATCACGTAACCATATTCTTGTTGATTTGTAAATAAGATCGTTATAAATCATTAGTTAATAACGCATAATAATAAAAAATAATAATTAATAAAAAAATGTAAAAAACAAATGAATAAATTATCCTCTTAGGTTTTTCCTATACACGTACTTTTTCTAGAAGTGTATTTTAAGAAAACAAAATCGTTTAAAACTTAAAACTATTTATGAGAAAAAGCATTTATGTTTGCAAACATTTTTCTATTCTTGGAATTGACCGTTGTTTAAAGAACCACTAAAAATATTTCAATCAAGATGCATTGTTTCAAATTCATTTTTTAAATTAATATATATATATATATATATATATATATATATATATATATATATATATAGTTATGAATTAATTGTGCATTGCGACACGGAAATTTCTATGCTTCGAGATAGATTCTCATCATCAGGCAATGTTACTGTTGGTTGTGCAGATGATTTACATGTAAATGACAAAAACTTTGGTTTGCTGTGTTTGATGTGTGCTTCTTTTGGCTAATCAGAGTGGAGATTCATTTTTGGATTTGGCCCCAAAGAATACATACTAACCAACTTTTTTTTCTTTTTTTCCTTTTTTCCTCCCTCATCCTACCCTTTTCCCTTGTTTTTTCCTCTTTGACCTGCCTTTAATCTGATTTTATCATTTTCCCTTCTTTCCCTTCAGTTTTATTACTTTTGATGTGGTATTCTCATTCAGCACCAAGTCTATATTTTTTTACTTACTTATCATTTTTAGTCTATTTATTTATTTGTTGTAAAGTTTTTATTTTGTTTTTTGTTTTTTTAATGAAAGATTTTTTTTATAAAATATAATTTTTTGGTCTATCTATTTATTTGTTGTAATTTTTTTTATATAAAAGGAAAGATTTATTTTAAAAAATAATTTTATGTTCCAATTTATTTTTATATAGTTTATAGAAGCTATCTCGAAACATAGAAATTTCCGCGTCGCAATGTACAATTATATTAAGCTCTATAATACTCATTATTGAGCACTGTTCATAATAAAATAAATGCCAGAGCACTCAAAATAGAAAAAAACTTTGAGTCCTCTTCACCTGGAATTATATATATATATATATATATATATATATATATGTGTGTGTGTGTGTGTGTGTGTGTGTGTGTGTGTGTGTGTGTGTGTGTGTGTGATGAATATATTATATATATATTTCTAATTATTATCCATTCAAAAGCGTGAGATTTACGCGTAAAGGTCTATTAAGCCCCTTTAATTGTTATATAAAAATATAAAGGCCAGCAGATAATCTTCAGAAGATAATCAAATTTCAATGTAGAAAATAATCAGATTTTTACAGAAGGAGATCAAAATTTCACAAAAGATCTGAATATTTCGATCAAAACAGAAGTTCCTTTTTCATTTTTCGAAGATTGTTTTGTAAAATTTGTTTATCATGTTTTTCTTTATTCATTTGTTTATGCACTATTTTTAATGGATATTCGTATTTGAGTAGATATACTGTTTGTTTTATTGTAGTTTTTTAAAAATATCTAACGATCTGTAATTATATAAAAAACAAAGCAGAGTATCTACTCAAATACGAGCATCCATTAATAATGTTTAAACAAATAAATTAAAAATATATCAGGGTTAATCCATTTCGTAAATAAATTCTCTTTGTTTACATTTGCTTACATTAGGATACGAAAACAGTGCAGGTATGAATAGTATCATTTTGTAAGATCATTTACATATTTTTTACGTTATCTACCTAACAGAATTGCGAACTAACGGGAAATTTTTGTGCAGCCACTCTTGTAAAATATTGTAGTTTTTTGTTATATTGTTTTAAATGTTTTGTAATAAATATTTGTTCCTTTTAAATGTGACGCAACAGGTTCGTGTCTTGTTTGTATGCGCCTTTTTGTTACTTCGAGATGAGAGAGAAGACGTTCTCTCTTCTCCTATTCCCTTCCTGGAAAAAATTATTTTAAAGTTACTTTTCCTAAAAAACGAAAGATTTTCGAATGAATCAAAGATAAGATTCAGTTACATGCTGATTTATCTTTAAAACAAATTCAGTAATTTCAGAGAGTAAGTATTTATTTTTATCCATAAAATATAATAATTTATTAAAATAGAATTGGAAAAATCTCTTTTAAATAAAACATTTTAAAAGTTGTATTTCGATATTCTGATAAATGTGTATCACTAGCACCTTGAAAGGAAATCAACGCCAAATATTTGCGCCAAAAACTAACCGTTTATATTCAAAATTTCCATTTTTGACACAATCCGTGCAAAAGGTAAAACGGAGTGACAAAACTCAACCTGATTTATTAATTTCCTATGTTTTAATAATTATTTCTATAAATTTTGCGCTACTTTCTGGAGAACATCACTTTCCCAAAAATTTTGACTGCATTCGAAAATATTGGCAAGAAGACTGGCTCAACGAGAGGTGAAACATCAAAATGGCTTTGTTAAAAGACGGGTTGTCAACGCCGACGTTCATTTCTGAAGGGGACTTACTTACAAAAAAAAAAAAAAAAAAAGAAGAAAAATCGAAGACGACCACAATTCTTCGCTTATCTATCGCCACTGTTCAATTTTATTGACTTTTTCATTCAGAAGAAGCAGTTTCGACGAAACAACATAACTTTCGTCTTTGTTTCTGGAAGATATTTATGAAAAACGAGAATCGTTCAACAAATCGTCGTTGCTGATTCACTTTTTAAGTGTTTTCCTAATTTTTTTAAAAATAAAAGTTTTGAATTGTGCATAAATTTTTCAACGTTATACATTAGGACACATGGTTCTTCATTTCGCCATTTCTTTGCTTTTTTTAATATTATCCTTGTATTTTACAAAGGTCTTTTATATTTGAAATGATATTTATAGTTAAAGCACTATAAACTGCGTAGGAAAGGTACGTTTTCATAACTTTTTACTTAATTTACTTTAACGAATTTTAACTAAAATCCTATGGGATGTTATGGCTATTACTGCTTGGTTGGTTATTTTGCCTAAACATGCAAAACTTGTTGAGTAGCTTTCGCCGTTGAAATAAATAGGCAAAGAGAAAAGGAAAGATACAGGGACACTAGAGGGACAGTTTGGACACTGATTTTATTTTTGGTTCCAACAACCTCTTGTTGGGGAAATTCCTTCCCGAACAGTTTGGCACGTCTTTGCCATCCAAAGTCCAACAGAGAAAGAGAGCGAGTTTATTTTTGGTACCAGGAGGCCTCTCTTTTGCGCATGCGTCAATTGTCTTTCCTGTCAGAGGACTCCTGGGAGATTTTTATGTTTATTTTATTTCGCACTTTTATTTTATTTTGTATTTTTATTTTATTTCGTAGTTTTTATTTTATTTTATATTTTTATTTTATTTAGTGTTTTTTATTTTATTTCGTATTTTTATTTAATCCCTACAATCCTGATTAAAAAAAAAACGAATGAAAATAGAGATAGCCATCTTAATTTCCAGTTCCACTTTAATTTTTACAGCTCGTTGCTATTCTTTACATCTGATTCGGAGAGATAAGTCGTTGAAAATCGAATCAAGATTTGCTGAGCTTTAGAAAATAAGAAACTATTTTCACTGATATCCCAAACTACAATGTTACAAAAGTTTGTTTTAAATATATTATTGCAAAACAACTGAACAAGATTTTCTTCCAGCAAACGCAAAGTCAGTTGGAGGGTTGGTCCTTGAACGGGTCTTGAATCCATAGGAATTTCTCCATATATTCTTGAAAATAGTTTTGAAACCAGTTGTCAAGTTGAGATAAACATTCTTTGAAACCGAATTTTATACCCCGAGTGAAATCAATATCATTGGATGATACTGTTTTCCACTGTCTTCAACCATTTTTCTTTTTCCATAAATAATAAAAATAATTAAGACTGCAGTTTTCTCTACTAATGGCCAACCTAAATGAAAGTCTATATTGAAGGCAAATATATACAACATATATTATATAATATATAACTTGGGTAAAAGTCTTTATTTAAGGCTAAACTTGGTGAAAATTTAGATTTAAGGCTAACCGAGGTCTATATTTAAGACCAACCTAGGCGAAAATCTTTATTTAAACAAGCCAAAGTGTAAATTTATATTTAAGGTTAACGTAGGTGAAAGTTTGTATTTAAGGATAACCTAGTGAAAGTCTATATTTAAAGCTAACCTAAGTGAAAGTTTATATTTAAGGCTAACTCGTGTGAAAGTCTGTGCTTAAGGCTACTCTATGTGTAAACTTGTATTTTAGACTTACCTAGGTAAAAGTTTATATTTAAGGCTAACTTAGGTGAAAGTCTAAATTTAAGTCTAATTTCCGTGAAATTCTATATTTCGATACAATCTATTTGTAAAAAAAATGTACTATTGTCATTTAATTTTTGGACATTGAAAAGTAAAGATAGGCTCAATAGAAGTTAATATTTTCTTCAATGACTCAATAAAAGTGATCTTATTTGTTTTCTTACAAATATCTAATTTTTAGTGCATATTGATATTCGAATAAACTTACTTAAAATACTAATTTTTAAAGACAAAATTCAGCATTGTTTTCAAGAATCTGTTTTGTTTTTTGCCTGGTTAAAAATAAAATGTAAATGGCTTTGTAAGAGAGTCTTTTAAACACGTTCTACAAGAAGTATACTGATAAAGTCAAGTAGAGTTTATTTATATAAACTAAGCAAGTATGTGTCAATTCGTGTCAAGCCTCGTGTGGTCTACAAATACATATTGTGGAAGATAATAGAACAGACGAATGTAGGAAGAAAATATGTCAAGTTGTGTGACAGAGTCGTGGTCATTAGTGTGAGGTATTGGTCAGAAGAGTAAAAAGGGCTTTATACGAAAAAGAATTCTGTCATCTGTACACACCTAAAACTTGTCAAGCGAGTTATTTAGCAACAAGGATTGTGTGTATAATAGAAATATAAGACAGAATATGAGTGCGATTATAATTGTGTATAGTATCTTTATCTACAAGGAACATAAAATACTAGTTAAAATAAATATTAGTGACACTTATTCTTTTGTTGATCCATTATTAATTTCAAGGAAAAGCACTCCTTTTTGATAATGTGTTGCTTTCATTTCCTCTCAAAAGTATTTTCTTATTACGCTTTTGATCGTTTATGATAGTTATTGAAAATGAGTGGAGGTACCTAAAATTGAATTTTTTAAAAGAAAAGTTTTCTTGAAACTTTCATTTTCGGTTGAATTAAATGCTAAATTATTAAATTTACTATTTTTAATAAGCAAAATACTCTGGTGTATTTCAAACAGAAATTATATTGATTGGAATATAAAATTTTAATTTAATTTAGACTTTGTTTTTTTTTTAATTTTTCAATTTTTCGACCATTTCTGAGCGATCGACATATTTGTAAACAAAAGTTAATCTTTGGTTTTAAAAATCATGAACTTAAATTCAAATCTTTTAAACCGTCAGTTTGAAATATGCACCTGATGATTGCATGACACATGTATATATATATATATACAAACAAAGATATGTACCCACAGAAAGAACTAATTACTTTAAACAGAATAGTGGTCATTATACTAACCCAACCTGAGGAACCTTTCGGCCAACACTCTTCAAAGGCTAACGTTGGCTTTATTGTAAATGGTAAATACAGGACAAAGAAAACACCAAAGGCTTACTTACAAAAATGGGGGGAAAGGTGAAGCTCGTCTAAAAAAAAATTTATTTTTAGACGAGCTTCACCTTAAAAAATCAGGAAGTTTATATATGATGAATCTTAAGGCATACGGGAAAGAATACAGGAGGAAGTCACTAAATTTTACAGAAAGTTACTCGCTTTGTATATCAAGAATATCAACAAGAAAGCCAAAAGCATCCCGGCTAAACTGGGGGTAATTGACAGAGTGGAAATGCTATGTGATTTGCTGGGGATCACCTCGCAAGCAAACCAATGGAAAGGTACTAATGAATGCAAGCTCTTGGTTACATAAATTAGATAAGAGTAAATATGTGTTCATAAAATACAACATTAAAGATTTCTACCCCTCAATGACGGAAAAAAAGATGCTGGAGGGATTGCATTTCTTTAAGAACTACGTTGATATACCACCCGAACAGATTGAGATAATTTTGCATTGTTAAAAGTCTGTATTAGTTCACAATGGCGAGGGCTACTTTTGTCTTAGTAAAACACGAAAAACCTACTCGCAAATTGCCCCACAGGCATCTTTGTGGCACATTATTTTCAAGTCCCTTTTACTCAGTTCGTTCTTGAGAAAATTTCTCTAGAAATCCTTTCATTATAGGCTGTCCAATCTCAGGAGAATTTTCACTGAAACTTCCAATTTCTCTCGTCTTTCTGTAACTGGCTGGTAATAGAGCTTTCTCTTACCTTATTTGATGTTGATATGCCTTATTTCTTTGCTGTCAAAAGGTCTTTCTTTCGTATTTACTTACCTGAGCCTGATTTATTAAAAAAAATTAGGCTCACCTCTGTCTCACTATTCGGAATGTTATTAGCGTTTGAGACCACATCTCTCATATATATATGAAAAAAATAATTTCTATAAACTGGAAATAGATTCTTCACAAGTTTTGGCGGGTTTTAACCGATGAGCCGAAAAAAAATACAATTGTAACAATTTCGACCTTCATAAAAATACACTTCTCTTAAAAGAACGTGTATTAAAAACAAAAACAACCTAGACGATTATACATTTATACAAGGCTAATATTTTTAAAATAATAAAAATAAAGATTTTATACTTTCCCCTCAAGAGAATGTGCAATAAAAAATTAGCTTATTACAATTTTTTTGTAGAATTTTATAGAAAAGATTATACACAAAAGTATATAATAATTTATTGCTAGTTTATATTTATAAGAATTGTTTGAACATTATTTTTATCGATACTCATATTTAAGTAGATATGGCACACATTTTCGTAATAAAAATTTATCGTAAATAACCAGGCCGGTAGAAATAAATATTTATAAGAATATATTCATAATATTTTTCTTACATATTTGTTTCATTGGTAGCTGAAAAATTAATTTAAATAATGTGTTATTTAACCACTGATTACTTCATTGCTTTACTAAAATTCTTTAGTATGCTTTTAACACAAAAAGGAAGTAGTGTGTCACCGATTTCAATCTGCGATCAAGTATTACTATAGGCAGATAGAGTTATAATGCCGGGTACTCTGCAAAAGAAAATTCAAAAAGAATTTCACACTGGCTATTCAGGGATTTCGAGAATGAAATCTCTAATGAGAAGCTATACCTATTATCCTAGGATGGATCAAGTCATTTTTTTTTAATCGTGTCACCACAAGCAAGGCATTCCACTGCCACTATAGCGCAGGGGGTTACATAGAGGGATTGGGTATAGGAAATGTCAGAAGAAGGGTGATAGACGACTTAGGATGTACATAGGGAGAGAGTTGGAGAGAGTGGGTGTGAGTTAGTGTGTTAGGAGGTGTCTATTGACCTTACATTTAAACTCCTGGAGGTTGTAGCCGTCGGGGAAGCAAGCATGCGGTAGGGAATTCCACAGGCAGGAAGTGCGAGGAAAGAAGCTGTTGGAGTAGAAATTGCGGTTACATTTCATCGGTTTCACTGTAAAAGGGTGGGACCTAGTTACCAATCTAGTATCTCGTGCAAATTCACATCTAGGGGGCACCAGTGATTTAAGTTCGTCAGAGCAGAAGCCATGACAGTATTTATAGAAGAGGCATAGGGATGCCACGTCACGCCCGTGAGAGAGATACTGCAGGCGGTCAGCCAAGTCTGTATCAATCACATCACAGATTCTTCGCTGTATTTTGTCAAGAACCCCGAGGAGAATAGCGGGGGCACCCGACCAGATGTGGCAGCAGTACTCAATACACGGGCGGATGGTAGATTTATATAATTGCAGGATAGATTCAGGCGGAAAGAATTTCTGGGCCCTGCACAGAGAGCCGACTTTCATAGCTGCGGATTTAGCAATGGATTCGACGTAGTTATTCCACTTGAGGTCCGCTGAAAGTGTCAGGCTAAGCAGGCGTAGTGATTTACTCTCTGGGAGGTAAGCCTGTTCCATGCTAATGGAAGGGAGGTGCGGTTGTCTGTGGTGGTTAATTTACAGCAGCTTCGTTTTGGAAGAATTGAATTTTACGAGCCATTTCTTACCCCAATCCACCACGGATTGGAGGTCCTTCTCAAGCTCGGCAGCGAGATTCGCCTTGTCACCAACACCAGATTTTTGATCGAGGCGAGAGAAAATTTGGTGAAACAGTGCAGATGATATCAACTGGCAGCAAGTGATCCACCGGTAAAGATTCAACCATGGCCAAAGACAGATGTCCCATAGACTCGATTGCATATCAACTATGTAGGGCCCATAAATGGATCTTATTTAATTATTGTGGACAGTTTCACTAAGTGACCAGACATTGTTAAGTGCAGACATCCGACTGCAACAAATACAATAAATGCACTTAACGAAATTTATAGTCGCTTTGGTATCCCAAAAACTTTAGTCAGCGACATCGGAACGCAGTTTACGGGAAGAGAATTCAAGGAATTCTGTTCATCATTGTCCACTGATCACGTGACAACGCCAGTACATCACCCAAGATCGAATGGACAGGCGGAAAAATTCGTGGACTCCTTTAAACGTGCGTTACATAAAAGTCAAGGCATGGACACGAATGAAAGAAGTATTCAAAAATATTTGGCAGGATACGACGTCAGGATTATTACCAACAGTGTTAATGCGGGAAAAATATGCTCTGTCTTCCAGTGGTTGTTACCTAATCCGGCGAGGAAAACTGCGAAAAAGAAAAGCAGATGACTGAAGCGTATAAACCAGGTGAAAAAGGGTTTTAAGAACTTCAGGGCTGGAAAAATGTATTGGGAAGAAGGAATCATAACAAAAAGGATTGAACAGGTCATATATGACATAAAAGGGGAAAACTTTTGGTGTAAAAGACATTGGAGTCAATTGAGACCCAGACACACTTCAGACATCATGGAAAAAACACAGAAGAAACTCCAATGGAAGTCCTGTATGACACATTTGAAATTCTCGTTCCCGAAAGTCAACATTCGCTAATGGAAGTATTCCCGACCTTAATGCCAGAGGTACCAGTATGTCAAACGCCACCACGGCAGGTATGTTTGAGGCGAAAAAGACTAAAAACAAAAGTCAATTGATTATGTCCAGACCCTAAAAAGAGAAACTATGGAAGAAACTATTTCACGGAAAAATTTATCTCAGTGGGAGGTGATGTAATGAATAGGTATTGAATATGTATACACCTTGGTTCCTCCTCACTGGAATGTGATTGGCTTTTTAGTTTTAACTTGTTTTTAATACCTTCAGAAAGTAACCAAGATAATACTATTTGGGCATCAACAACTACAAAAGTATTCTTTATAGAAATATTTGAAAATATTTCCAATATACACTTAATTGCTAAAACTACAGCAAGTAGTTCCAAAGTGGGTAAGGTCTGGGATTTTAAAGGGGCTACTTTTGTCTTAGTAAAATCTAAAGTAGATTTTCCATTTTAAACAATATAATCCATAAATTCATAAGCGTTTTTGGAGGCTTCACAAAACATGTACAAATCTGCAAGATATGTTTCATCCACAGAACATTTGAGAAGTTTTAATAGATCAAATAAAAATAAATCTTTGGATAAACTACACCAACCATTCTGATGTTCAGCAAAGAATAAAAATAGCCCCAATCCATTTTCTGACGCCATAACTCACTAACAAGTATTCACCCTTTAATTCTAATATGATAATTTGATTATCAAATAAAGATAATGGATCATATATGCCAGAAATTTGAGATAAAATGTTTCTTTCTGTTTTGGCATTCTCATCAATAGAATTACTAGCAACATGTATGGTGTCCTTAGAGGGATTATATCTGTAACCTAATATCTTCTCTAACACGCAACCATGTTCAACAACATTTCCATCTTTAATCATTTGATTACTTCACGATTACTATTGTGATATCTCAAATCAAAGTTTCCTTCACTCATTCTATCAATTCATTCTTGGTTAAGATACTATAGTTCTCTTTAAATTAACATGAAAATTCTTTGATATTTTAGTGTATTCAATTTCTGGAAATTTGTTGATAATCACATTATTCAATATAAATAGACAGACCACAAATTCATAAATTAAGATATTGCAATGGTTACAAGTCAAACAATCCATTTTTGTCTTTTTTTTTTTTTTTTTGCCTTCAGTAGAAAAACCTTGTCTGATAGAAATACAATGGTAAATTTGTTTATATGGAATAACAACAATTCCAACATGTTCTGTATTATGTTTATGCTAGGGTAGGCTACTTTATTTAAAGAAAGGGCCTCATTTATCCAAAGTAAACAATTAAAATTATTTTTATATTTGTTTGGTTCAGATTTAAACATAAATTTATGAGATATTCAAGTGTAATCAAATTTATTAGGAGAAACATTATAATGTACATTAATGGATACAGCTTGATTTGAAGGCACATATTTACATTTTTTTTTTCATTCAAAGGCAATTTTCCATGCCATTAGTTTTATGTTTTTTATTACTTTTAATTTATTTATATATTATCAACGTCAAAAATTTCAAAATTTTCATCAACGTCAGAAACTTTTTTCAATTTTCAACGAAATCTTCAGATTGACTCTTTTGCTGTTGAGAATTATCGTTCCAGCAATTAGCCTCTGTTCAAAACGATACGCGATATTATAAAATACTTTTAACGTATTAGAACGATATTCAGCGTCACATATAGTTTCATTTCTAATATCTATCACGTCAAAATCTAAACTGATATAAATATCAATTATTTGATCCGTGAAAGATTTTACAGATTCTAGCCACTTAAACATAGCTTTTTCCTGTTGAATGAAGAAGTATTTGGGGTTTGGTACAGTTGCTTGTTCACAAAATATAACATAAATTTCAAGAAAAAATCAACACGATAAGAAATGTTTTTTAGAAAAATAAAAAGAAGAATCATATATTTCATATCTACGCAATAAATAAACGATTGGCATTTTTAGTCTCTTATTTGTGATGGTAGTAATAGTGTTCTATAGTAGTGTCGATTGTAAACTTTTACCGAAAGGTTTTTCTTTCAATTTGTAAATGATGTCTATTTCTAAAATGTAGTTAGAATTTTAGTTATACATTTCTCCTTTTTAGATTTGAATATGATATTTGTTTCTTCAGTCTTAACACAAAACGCTCTGTCAGGATCTTGGTCGAAATTTTTAACTCTGTGTTTAGCAGAGTTATGTACCTTTAATCATCTAAGTCCTTTCCAACACTTTTGACCTTTTTCAACAGCGTGATCACACCCCTGCCGGAAAAGTTGTTGGAGACCACCGTCAAAATCGGTACAAAGATGTACGACAGCGTCAAGTACAATTCAGAGGATATACCATCAAGTCCCGGAGACTTGCCACTGCCGACCCTCTTCAATGCCAAGTGAACTTCGCCCTCCGTGATCTCACCCTCGCAGCTAGCTGCTTCAGTCGACGCAAGCCGAGGAAAGTCAGCCAAATAGCTGCGAAATTCGTTTTCACAGGAACCAGGCTCCTTGGTAAAGCGGCTCTCGAAATTCCGCCAAAACGCCTCACACATATTGTCAGTCGACCTCAGAGTACGCCTCTACGGGGTATTGACCTCTCAAATATAACGACCGTGACGGACCTCTTCCTTGCGCAATTCTGCGCCCATATTCACGGCTCCGTTAGACATCTTGTTTAACTTAAGCCTAATTACCTAACTACGGACCAACCTATTTAATCCTATCTCTACGGGATCCCCCGCCTGCCACCGCCAGGGATCTTTAAGTGTCTTCACCTTGTTAGCCTTAGCTAAGGCAATTCGTCGGCTATATTCAGCGGTGAAAGACCTAATGTTATCCTTAAGCCAATTTAACAAATCTATATCGACTCTTCTTATTAATATTCTATACAGGTAGCTAACCACCTGGTAGACGGTCAATTAAGTGCCTACGTCTATATCCGCCCCACCGAGTGATCGACCCGGTATCTATCGACGAGACCGAACTCGTCGATCAGATCAACCAAGCTACGATCACCTGACCTCTCGCTAGCTCCCCGCCCCCTTTCTAGCTTCAGATCCAGGATGACATTCTAGTCCCCCACTAAGACTAGGCGCAAAGAATCCACCAGGAACGGTCCCAACTGACTGAAAAACGAGGCGAGCTCCTACTGGTCGATGGGCGCATAAACCACAACGATCCGAAACGAACTACTGTTCACAGCAATATCGGCCACGATCACTCCCTCCCCCCCCCCCACGCCGCGTCGACATGAATAAGGTCCAGCCTCGCACCCAGAGTACTTTAATCAACAAGGAAACATCTCTGGCATGCTGCTTCCCGTATGCTGAATAAACGACAAAGCACGAGCATCAACTTCGCAAACAAAGTGTGTCTCCTGGATCGCAGCCACATCTACTCCGACGGACAAGAGATCACGAAGCAGGCGGGCTGTCTTACCCCGGTCTCTCAGGCACCTCGCATTCAAGCTGGCTATCTTGATAATCATTTTTTAAGCGGTACACCGTAGACACAAACTGAACGGAAATCTGCGGCAGTTAGGACCCTGACGGTTTGTCCTAGACTGCCAGTGCCAATTTCAGACGTAATGTGTCCGTCTACGACAATACCGCCGACGTCCGTTGAAAAAGTTAATTTTAGTGCTCTGTATAGGGAGTCCTAGGGGGAAAAGAGTGACTTCTTACCTTGTCATTATTCTTCTGCAATACTTTTACAGGCAATGCAAGGGCGGATTGAACCTTGGCCCTTTCCACCTGCTGCGAACTACTATTTTGTCTTTTTTTGATGACTTTTTCTCCTTCCTCCTCATCTTCCCTTTTGAGTGAAGAAGACTAAGTTGGAGTCATGTCCTCGCTCTCCATATTCAAATCTTTTTGTGGTGATTGTTGCCGTATCTCCTTGTGTTGTTTTTGGGGGTACGGATTACTTTTTTGGGTGACGTCTCTCTTTTTGGAGCGACGTCTGGCTGAGGAAGTGATACAGCTTTTTTTCTTCTCTTCACAACCTCAGTTCATTCGTTTGAGTTGGTTAACTGGTTGGACTATTCCGACTCAACCAAGTTCTTCACCGTTGTTTTCATTGCTTCCGATGCTACTGGTGTTTCCGGTGTCGCTACCGGATTTCTTGCCGGGCACATTTTGGACAAATGCACAGCGGCCCCACACAGCAGTGGGGTCTTCTTCCCTCCACAACTACAAAAAGCTTTCTTCCCCGACACATGAGTATGTCAGGGATTCTGGTGAATTCTTGTCAATTTAAAGTAACTTACAGACAGAGGTCCTCTGTTTTTACTCCTTGACACTTAGTGCTACTTCTTTAACTGACTCCCAACTGGGCGAAAAATTCTCCCATATGGTCACTGGTAATGTCTAGGGGCATACCGTGAACAACAATACGAGTTCGCCGGGTGCCCATATATTCGGCTTGAAGTCTGACATGTTGTTGTTAGTATACTGCCAGCTAACATCTTGGCTTCCTCCGCCGACTCAAGAAGTACATCCTGCATAGCTCTGGACCTCCGAGCTAATATTTTTGGAACTATCTTTAGACTCTTCATGACCTCCTCTATAGTCTCCCTGCTGACTCCGATAAACTTACGCGTTTTTACATCGGATGTCAGCAGAGAAATTGCCCTTGCTAAAATTACATCAAAAGCTTCTGGAACTGTTACAAGTTCATTATCTTTAATGTAGTCCTTGTAATCGATCCGCATCCGAGTTTTTTTCGGCCTGACTTTTATTCCAAGCTGACTGTAAAACCGTCAGCGTAGCAGTTGGCTGGGGAGACTCAGCCATTTTTGGTTGTCGCCTCCCCGCAATACACAAAATATAAAAAGTCCACAAAAACGTTAACAAAATATATGCACAAAAAGAAAGTCACTCGAAGTTAAAAAAAAAAAAAAAATAACGTGCTTACAAAGTCACAAGCAAAATCAAAATATAATCCATAAAGACGTCGATGACACTCTGAAATCCCAGACTGCTATTAGCCTTTATTTTTATAGCTACCTCGGTCTACACTGAGAAAACTGAGAAAACTGAGTTACGTAAAAAGTTACGTAACATTATCTCTTGTTAACTCTCATAACGATTTGGTTATCCGCTAACAAAAATCAAAACAAGATGTTTTAACCAAAATTTTGAACGGGTTAAAAAGGATTAAATTTTTATAAATAATTTAAAAAAATACTTTGATCTTTCCTCTTAATAAACATAAACATTTTGGTAGAAAAACTACGTTTTTATTAAGTTAAGGGCCTTTTTTCCTTCATACTATGCTGTTTTTGTTTGTTTTTGTTTTTTTACACTGATTTAGTGAGGTTACCTGGTTTTAAGAAAATATTTTTCGATGATAATGAATGTTTACAAGAATTGTTTTCATTTTTGTTTTAAATTAAAAAGTTTTAAAATCTTAAAATTATCTGTTAAGTTCACCCTTTTAGATTATATTATTAAGTAAAAGCTATATTTACTAATTATAAATGTACAACTCATCAAAGACCAATATTTTTAAAATAATATTGAATTCTTTTGTATGCGTATAAACGTCCGATTTTTTAAAAAGCGGACGACCATACAGGACATTATCAGAAAACAAGGCGATAACTATAGTAAGTTTAAAGCCAAAGTATCTACAATTCAATAAAAACATTACATTACGGAGAATATTTTTCTAGATTTTTAAGATTACTGAATACTTAAAAAATATATAAAAAAGGCGCTTACATCATTTTCTTTAATTATGTTTTACAGATCATATACCCGTAAAGCAACATTAGATCTATTATCATATCAACACCTTAAATAACCTACTCTCGGGTTAAAAAAAATGCATTTCTGCGATATTTTAAACTTAAAGCATATAATATTTGTCTCAGCTCAAGCTAATTTAAAACCATATTTTAAATTAGCTAATATTTCTCAAAGTTTTCGAAAAGCATATATTATTTCTGGAAAATGTTTTTAATAAAGAGAATTACATTGCATTAAACACGGTCTGAAAATAGCGCTAAAATCAGATTTTTATGAAAAATAAAACATCTTCTAGTCAATTCAGATTAGTTTTGAAATAGAGTAAATTTTGCTTATTGTACATATTAAATTAAATCTAGTAACTTAAAATTATAACTAAAATAAAAGCTTCAAAAAAGATTTTTCATTTTCAAAAATTCATTTTAAACCTTAGGTATGCCGGATCTGTAAAGGTTATAATTTGTTCTCTTTTTAATGTTGATATATCCCGGGAGATATATTAATAGGGATTTATTATACCACAGTACAATAAAACAATAGACAATACAAGAACACCAACGAATAGTAACGGGTATAAGAATCAGGTAGACAATGTCTATACCTAGAAAGTATGCGTCCATCTAGTAAAGAATGCTTCCGTCTAGAGACGTATGCTTCCGTCTAGTGACGTATGATCTCGTCTAGTGACGATGGCAATATTTATTCGCCTTCCCACTAAAAGCAAAATGCGACACAAGGCCTTTTTAAAGTGGGATCCCCCGGGCCATATAGCCCGGCCAAAAATTTCTGTCTAATTTACCCCAGTCGTAACTCCACCCTTCGGCGTAGTCACGACTGGGTCAATGCTCTCCGCCCGAAGGCAGAGGGCTTGCCAGTGCATGAAGCCGTCAACTGCAAGCGTTGCCCGTCTAGTGACGATGGCAGTATTTACCAACCTGCCCACGCAACGCTAGATGTGACACACGGTCTATTTATTGTGGGTCTTCCCGGCCATATAAAAAAATGTCTGTTTTTCCCCAGTCGTGATTCTACCCTTCGGCGAAGCCACGACTGGGTTAGTGCTCTCTGCCCGGAAGCAGAGAGCGCTCTCTACCCGAAGGCAGAGGGCTGACAGTGTCATAGAGTCGTCAGTCTAGTGACGATGACGGTATTTACCAACCTTCCCACGTAAGGTTAGATGTGACACAAGGTCATTTTATAGTGGGTCTTCCCGGCCATATAGCCAGGCGAAAAAATGTTTGTCTATTTTTCCCCAGTCGTGATTCTACCCTTCGGCGGAACCACGACTGGGTTAGTGCTCTCTGCTCGGAAGCAGAGAGCGCCCTCTGCCCGAAGGCAGAGAGCTGACAGTGTCGTAGAGTCGTCAGTCTAGTGACGATGACATTATTTAGCTGTCCCTCCCAGTAAGGGCAGCATATGACACATGGTCAGCCACAAAATGTCTGTCTATTATTCCCCAGTCGTGCTTCTACCCTTCGGCGGAACCACGACTGGGTTATTGCTCTCTGCTCGGAAGCAGAGAGCGCCCTCTACCCGAAGGCAGAGCGCTGACAGTGTCATAGAGTCGTCAGTCGAGTGACGATGACTCCGTAGTTCGCTCTAGTCACAGTCTGTTATAGACTGGACCATATCCATTCCGGGGTAGGACAGGATATTCCTCTACAACAAATGTTTACACACACACATAGATAGATAGATAGATAGATAGATAGATAGATAGATAGATAGATAGATGTAAAATTTTATGTGAAGTAAATAGTTACAGTATCGGCAGCAATACCAGGCATTGCTCTAGGAAAAGAATATTAGAATATATTTTAGAAAACATGAAAATTATATTAATTCTTTTTATATATCACAACGGATAAAACTAATGTAACGAGGAAGTTTGAAGCGATTTTTCGTCCCCAAAGGCCTTGGGTTATGACTAAAACAGTCACCTTAGTAACAGTAGTAGTAACGGGTCATTCGGTCAGGGTTCTGCCACTCCAGAAGGGAGAGTAGTATGAATTAGGTCACTGGGTCAGGTTCTACTCTTCCCAAAAAGAGATTAAATAGTCTGGTAACTATGGTTACAGTGAAAAGTGAAATGAATATAGGCACCTGGTTCTATATAAAAGGGAAGAAATAGTAGAAAACCCGAGAGTTGTTGGGCTACCGGCCAGGGTAGACCTCTCTCTGGCTAATCGTTCAAGACGTCGAAAGAACTTTCCATCAAGCTACCAGTCGAAATTCTCCAAAAAGACCTTCCTCAACATCCAGTGAATACACCACGTGCTGCCGTGAAAGGTAAAGATTGTTTTGTTAATCACTGTGACCAAACCCAGCTGTGTATAGTTATATTATAGCGGGTATCACTTCTCTTATTCTTTTTCTAGTTGTAGTATGATTCCGCTCTACTGAAGGGTAATTGTATACCGTTGCAGGTTAACGGAATTTGACCTTGTGGAAGATAGCCCACTATAAGTCATAAAATGATTATAAAACCAAGAAAGGCAATTTGAGTAGAATATAACATTTATATATACACATGTCAATTAATGTTTTACAATTAAAGTAATACTTGAAATAAAGGTCCAACGGAGGTTAAAGTGTTCATGGCAGATAATGGGCTGAAAGAGATAAAAGGCTTAAGAATGTGGAGAGCGGAGGTATGTGATGAATGTTTATTTTGAAGTTGCCACTTCTAAGGTCCGTAAGTCAGTAAGTTGGTTTGTGTGGAATGTCTTTGAAGAGGTCACTCCTGAGGTCAGTAAGTACTTTTGAGACAGGGAGGAAGGAAAGAGGTCAGCATAGTAGCCGCTCGACTTAAGTCAAGAGGAGACACTGGTTACTCTAGCCTGTCAGTCCTTCTGTCTGGCGATGCTTTTTGTCTCCGCTTTTTATATCCACTTTTTGGATCAAAAGCTCGTTTCGAATTTCACGCTTGTATTTGATTCCGGGCTTCCCATTGGCTGGTAAATAAAATTCGTGTAGGCTCGCGAAATGGAAATTTGATATTTGATTAATTTTTATTTTTCAACCGGAAATCTGCGCGAACTCGGATGCGCACGACTAGTTTTATTCTTTTGCTTTTTAGTCGGTATAGAGCCAACATCCGATTGATCGCTTTTGTTCGGTCGGTATCACCACAATATATATATAATCTTCAGCCGAGTTTAATGACCTTTTTCCATTCCGCCTAAACTTCCTCCAAATATCTTCTTCGTTAGACTCACCTTTTATTTTCCAGTGAATATTGTGTGAAACTAGAACGAAGTTGAACCCGTTCTAGTGTCCGGTATATTATAGTTCTGTCACCTTATTCCTGTGTGTTTGCTGAATATTTTTGTGTGTTATAATAAATTTCCTTTCTGTATAAAATTATCTTGCGTTATAGTTTAATTCACTCCCTTCAGCATTATTCCAACTAAAATTGTATTTTTATGTGATGCTGACTCAAACGGGTTCGTAACACTGATTATTTATACAATTTAAATATGTAAACGTATCTGTTATAGTAAGATACGCAGAACAAGGTTGACAAGACTTTTGTGTACATAAAATTTGTACTTACCCATTGGATTTAAATATGAAAATGTTGAGGTTGAGGATTCAACCAATGCAAAAATGGCGATGGAAAAACCATGGAGAAGTCGGGTTAATCTCGAGAGATTTTCTATATACCTTGTTGCTGGTCATGATAAAGTGGAATCTCAATGCGAACTGAAATCGCTTAAATTTAAAGATCTTCTCTTTTCCTTAACGGAAAACAGAATGTGGCACAATAGTCGTAGTTTAATGTGGGGTTTCTAC
The DNA here is from genome assembly GCA_037127315.1 of Ascarosepion bandense. NCBI lineage: Eukaryota > Metazoa > Mollusca > Cephalopoda > Sepiida > Sepiidae > Ascarosepion > Ascarosepion bandense. Next base: position 200,778 of record JBBBDQ010002509.1, read on the forward strand.
AGTTAGTCAGTTAAGTGCCATACGTGATACACACTTGGGTGATTATGTCTCGAAAGAAACATGACTGACTGGGCAGAAGATTTCCCCGTGATAGGTTACCATTACTTTCTGTGGTAGACTGGTTGCCAACTAAGGCTATAGAACCCAATCTGCCCTTCTATTTAACACATAACTGGAGGGAGAAGCGATGGATTAATACCTTTCCCATGTTAGTAAATACAACTAATTCAACTGGAATTCCAACACAGCCAATATCCACACATCAGCATGTTTGACATTACTGCAGAAAAATTTCTCAAGACCCGCCTCCCCTACACTTAACCTTTTTCGAGACCCTACCTCCTCTCGAAGGAGAGTTACTGCTTGGGAGATGACCCCTTGAGGCTTAAACTAATATTGCGATAAGAGCGAACTTCTGTGCTGGTCTGATATACTTTGCTCAGACAACTTTCCTTTTACTCAATCCAATTAAGATAGTTCTCTCAGTGATATATTGGATAATGTGCTTGACAGCTAAGCGAGTGCCATATTTTGATGGATTGAGATTTCTAGAAAAACACGACAGACGTTTTATATTTTAATTGAAGCCGATGGAGAGAAAAATTAGTCATCTCAAGAGCGCTGAATTACTGAAGCATTGAATTTTGAAGTCCGTGATTGTGTCAATTGACTTGTACAGGTGAATCCTTCTAGGAATCTGCTGTCAAAGTTTTCGGTTTATTTCTTCGACTATAAATGGGTTATCCGTTATAGTGAAGTGTATGTGTGTTGAAACAGATTAGTTTGATTTGGCCTTGTTAGTTAGACAGCCCACAATAACAGGGGTTTAAAACAAGAAAATCAAATTGTAAATAGAGACAACAAATTTATATACATATAAATCAATTAAGGTTTTACAAATAAAATTAATGTTTTCTGGTTGATACAAAGTCGTTAAAATGTTCGCAGTAGTTCTTGCAAGAAAGAGTTTATGTGTATGCAGGCAGGAACGTGTGTGTGTGTGTGTGTGTATGTATGCATGAGCGTTATAGTAGAGTAGGAATGCCTTTGAAGTAATCGCTCAGTCTTAAAGGGTTCCGTCCGGTTATCAAGTATAAGAAGAGGCAGATGGGTGAATCGTGAGAATAAGGAGGTGAAGGAGAAAGATAGGAATAATAATAATAACGATCGCTTGACATTTGTCGTGGGACGTGTTAATTACTTCCGTCTTCTTTTCTCTCTGGCGACTGTCGTCTTGTCCCGTCTTTTATATCGTTTGAGGGCCCGAAAAGGTCATTTGGGAATTCACTCCAGAATGTGATTCTGGCCTTTCTATTTTGTTTTTAGTTGTTTCCTATTTTTTTTTATTGGCCGAAAAACATTTCGCATCGAGGTGTGAAATTTCGCGAATTTTGTGCGTGCTAAGCAAAGGTTTTTTAAATTCGAGTAAATTCATTTATTTCTAACAAAATCAATGAGTCAGTGCTTAGCATTTGAATTTTTAAATCTAGAACTTGTTTTGTTCACTACACGACTACATCTTACTTTGGAGCAAGAACAACTTTCCGCGGCGCATTATTGAATTAGTTTCATAGTTTTCACAGATTTGGACAATTTGGACATCCAAAAACCTAAGTTTAATCCAAAAGTTTAAGTATGTTGAAGACTTTTTCAGGTTTGCATAAGTTTTACAAACAAAACAGACATTTTTTTATTCAATATTTTGTTTAGTTGAAGAAGGAAAACAATTAATCCAAACAACATTAACCTCATTGACCGCTAAATAATCTTGCAAGTCAACATTACCAATCCTCTCATCACTTTCTGTCCAAATTCCCTATATGGTCAAATTTACCGCCAGAAATGTAATTCTTTGATTACGATACAGATACTAAAGAGCACAAGTTGATTATACCTCTAATGACTTCTAGTGACCTTGGTGGTTGAATTTGACCTTATTTGTGAGGTCGAAAACTCAATATTTTATTTTATTTTGATAAAAGCAAAAAATAACACGCTGTGTTTTTGATGACTTTGAATGTCATCAGAAGTCAGATTCACATAGAACATGTCAGAATATGTCAGAACAGGATGTTTTATGAAATTGGGTTAATGTAATTTATCATCTGAGAGTGATCGTAAGACGGACACAGAAGAATTACACACCCTAACAGAAATCGCGAAAATGTGTTATTTTGCATTTACGTTATATCCATTTTACATTTTCAAGCAATATAGTCAAGAAATACACACACAAATCTGTTTATTATTCTGAATATGTACGAGATACTAAAACGTACCCGGCCCAATCAAGAAGTCATTCAAAAACAAAAAAAAAATAAATAAATAAATAAATATTTAATCAGATTTGTGAAGTTGGGTTTCAAAATGTTGGCCCACAACATCAGAGGCAGATATTGACTATATGACAGTAGCAGGTGAACTTTCCTGGCAAAATCCCATAATTTTTTTACCTTTTTACAGGTAGCAACGAAGCAATAGCCTAATGTATGACACGAAAATGTGTACTTAGCAAAATGTTTCACTGAATGTCAATATTGCTGAAAAATTGCACCAAGTAACTTTCCGCCACACTTGATGAGCTGTTAAGAAAATCAAACAGTATTTGTGAGAACAATTTGGAGTTGGCTTTCAGCAGTAGCGATAATTATGTGTGACTCAGTCACATTTTGGGTAGCCCCGCACAGCTGACAGCCCGTGAAATGAAGAACTCTTGTTTATCACTAGTGAAAATGCATAGTCACTGGTGGTGAGTGTTGTTTTGTAACTGTAACCTTACTCTATCCAAACGGTATTGCTCCACGTATCAATTGCAATTTCTGAGAAAATAATTAGGAAGCATTAATTTCGGAGACATCCTTGTGTGTGTGTGTGTGGACGTACACGCAAACACGCACATGCATATGTGCATTTAGATAAGAATATACATGTTGCACACATAGAGGTGCAGGTGTGGATAGTTGATGTATAGGAATCTTGCTCCGGTGTGCCTTGTGAAATTCTTGTAGCACAAGATAGTCATCGCAGTGGCTTGGAAAAATCAGCCTTTTTGACACAGCAGTATGACGGGATATCTACATAAAAGAGGAAAATTTGATTTTTTGGCATTATTATATTTGTGATATAATAACACCATAGTGAACGGGCGTAACGGAATCGCTGAAAGGAAAAGGAATGGCAAACATGTTTTCTTCTCAGAGAGACTTTTATACCACAAAAGACATACAAAAAACATTATATACATATTTACACGAGTCTCAAACAGAGAAAAATATAACATATATCTACGCAGCAAGCAGAGTGAAAGAAGAATGAAAAAGAGGGTTTACATATGATATAGAGATACTTCTGGGTTTCTGAGGAAGCCATGTTTAAGGGGACCAGAGTCAAATGAGTCGGATTCATCTTCTATGTAAAAGTAGAATTTAAACTAAAAATCTTTAGTTTAGTTTGCAGGTTAACACTATAGCTTCTTTAGTCTCAATACTGAACCATATGTATGTGTGTGTGTTCTTTATATAATTAATTTAATTATACTAAGACGTTTAAAAAAAAAAGAAAAGCATAATTTTACTATGAAAAATTCCACGGCTAGTTTTTAAAATTGATTCATATTTAAGACATTTAAATTGTATCAGTTTCAATATTGAACCAACAAGAAATTGACCCAACTAAAGTAAAAATTTGTGAAATTGACCCAACTAAAGTAAAAATTTTACTTTTAAAAGTTGAATTTACTTTTAACTGAAATTTTCTTTAAAAATCTATTTTATTCACACAGGAGAAATGCTATCTATTGATAAAGTAATATTTTCCTTAGAATTTCACGAAACCGAGTCTTGTATAAAAAATGCAAATTTATCTACTTTGTATTCAAGAATTAACTTTCTTTTGCAAAATATTTTATTTTCCTGAGCATGAATAGATGAAGAGAGAACCTCCCTTCTCTTATCCCGAACAAAGGCGCAGACAAACGCAAACACACACATTTATTTAAGTACTTCAACTAAATCGCTGAAAAAACAGCATAGTGTGATGAAAAAAGACCCTAATCTTAATAAAACAAACTTATTCCATCAAAATGTTCATGCTATTATTAAGAGGAAAGATCAAACTGTTTTTTAATTATTTAATAAAATTATTTAATAAAATTATTTAATAAAAAATCTTAATCGTTTTTAACACATTCTAAATTTTGGTAGAACATTTTGTTTTTGATTTTAGTTGGCGGGGAGCCAAATCATTACGATAGTTTACAATGAAAAAGTAATATTATATAACTCAGTTTTTTTTTCCGGTGAGAAACACAATAATTTCGAAATTCTTGCAAAAATCAAATAATTGTCTGATTTTAATGAAACTTTCAGGATTTATTTGCAAATGAATAAATTATAAGAAAAAAATCTTATAATATATATATATATATATATATATATATATATATATATATATATATATATATGTATGTATACTAGCAGTATAGCCCGGAACTCAGACTTAGCCTAAAGAATATTTGTGTGAAGTTTGGTGAGAATCGGATAAAAATTGTGGATTTGTATAAAGGACATACAGACACAGATACAGACACACACACACAGACAAAGTTCCATTTATAAATAAGTTTATATATATATATATATATATATATATATATATATATATATTAGAACATGTACATAATGTTTTTTATATGTGTCCTCTACAATCATATGGTTGTTTCGACATTGGAGACCCAATATCGAAACAACCATATGATTGTAGAGAACACATATGAAAAAACATTATGTACATGTTCTAAAATATAATTTATAATAAATATTCACAGCTCTATATATATTATATATCGAGCACTGTTTTAAATTAATGCTTTGGACGTTTAGTTCCCTCCACGTAAATTCATGAAATTTTAAGAAATTAAATTTTGTTGCGTTTATTAGCTAAACGCAGGACTTATTGGGAAATGTAAATCATCTATTATTTCTATTGAATTATGTTGCCTTTATTTTCGAAAATCTGCTCCTAATAGTAAATAAGAAATGCAATAAAACTATGAAATCATTTAATTTGATAAGCTTTAGTTGCTTTAATGAATAATATATATTAAGGACATTATAGTTTAAAGAGAAGAGGTTTTTTCGATTAATATTGAAATTTTAAAATAATTATTTACATTTTTTATTATAATAATTTATAAAGTTTCGAAAATATTTTTAAAATACTTCAAAGTTTTGTTGTCATTAGGTTATTAAGTTATTAAGTGAAGATTATATTACTAATCGAAAATTGAAAAGTTTAGTACAAATCGTCGTGCCTTCGTAGTTTAAAATGTTTTGTGTGTATTTGAAGTTTTTTTGTATGGTAATTTCTATGTATACATTAAATGGTGTTTCACAGTTTCTTCCCCTTCCAGAAAAAAAATGTACAAGTATGTCACTTGTGTTCGCAATGCACTTGTCTTAGCTTGCATCTGTCGAGCAGTCATCACACTTCAGATACTAGGGAAAGGTCCGAAAGTTCAACACTGTATTTAAGAAATAGTTTTATTTTTAATTTCGTGCTATAAATAAGTAATACTTGTGTAAATCAAATTAATTTAACATTAAATTTGGTAAATTTCTGAAACTAATGTGTCACAGATGTATATTTTATTTTTGAGAGCTTTTTAAAACAAGAATGAACTTTTGTTTACAACTGTGCCAATCGCTCAAAAATGGCCGAAATCTTTTTATTTTTTAAAAATATCAAAATTTTAGATAACAATCAATATGATTTATGTTTGAAATGCACCAGAGTATTTTGCTTACTGTAAATGGTCAATTTAATCACTTAGCTTTCAATTAAAACTAAAATAAAAGTTTCAATAAAACTTTTTTATTTTTAAAAATTCAGTTTAAAAGTTAGTTATCGAAAATCAGTGGATGTACCTGAAAAAAACAGCATAGTATGAAGGGAAAAGGTCCCAAACTAAATAAAAACAAAGTTTTATCGGCAAAATATTTATATTATCATTGAGAGGATAGATCAAAGAAATTTTTAATTATTTTTTAATTTTTTTAATTATTCCGTCACGTTCGAAATTTTTGTAGAAAGTCTGTCTTTTTTCTTACGTCAGTGCGAGCCCTAAATTTCCGCAACGTTAATAAGTAAAAAAAAAAAATGTAATATTGCACAATGCACTTTTTTGACAGTGAAAGACACATTCATTTGGAAATTCTCGCAAAAATCAAATAATGGTCTGATGTTAATGAAAATTTCAGGACTTATTCCTAATTGACCGAAATCAATGGTGAAATAATTATTTTGTATAAAATATTGGTAAAAATATTTTTTTACATATGTTACCCTCCCACCAATTAATTTCCACAAATGCTTAAAAATTCGAATTTTGTCCACAATAAGCCTAACATAATTAAATTCAGGAGTCATTGGGGAGTTGTTTTTTTTCTCCAATAGTGCCATCTTTCTAAAAAAATAGGTCCGAATTGCGAAAAACGCAATAACTATGCCAATTTTTATGTGGATAAACTTCTGATTGCTTTTATGAACAATATAAATTAAGCGTATCATAGTCTGAAAAGAAAAAAAAATTCAATGAATAATGAATTTTTACAAGAATTATTTTCATTTTTTAAAATTTTTTAATTATATATAAAAATTATATATAAAAAGTTTTAAAATTATTGTTAAATTTCTTCCTCAACGTGTTCGGCTAGGGTATGTAATTAAATGCATGAAGACTACAATTACTAATCGAAAATTTAAAAGCTTAATACAAATGATTGAGCCAATGGATCTTTAAAATAATTAAAACATTTTAATTGTGTGCATTTTTACTGCCTGTATTTTTCTTTGTACGTGATATTTATCATTAAAAGGTCACGTGATTCAAAGGTAGTCTTCCCTTACATAAAAAATTACATTCGTATATTTTTGACACTTTCGCCCTCACTACTTTAGCCTTGTTAACAACTTCCGGTTGTCATTATGTCACTCGACACTTGAAATAGGCAGTGTAGATCGGATTACCTTAACTGATAAAAAGTTATAGCGAATATTTCAGAGAGTAAGCAAACAGACAAAGGTAAGTTTTAACTTTAAAAAAAATGACTTCAATAACGTGTCAGCGACGTATATTTTATTTTTACCAGATTTTTAAAACAGGTATGTGGATACTGTTTAAAAATGTGTCGATTAATCAATAAAATGGCAGCACTTTTACATTGTTTTTAATCTGAAAAATTTTAGATTCCAATCAATATAATTTCTCTTTAAAATAGTGTATTTTGTTTACTGGAATTACTAAATTTAATCTCTTGACTTTCAATTAAAACTAATTTTAAACCTAAAATATAACTTATTTATTTTAAAAATTTCATTTTAAAATCAGGTATTGAAAATTTATACTGAAAAGTGGAGGTACCTACTCCAGACAGACCTTAACGTCAAATTTATGTACGCGTAATCTCACGCTTTTGTTTGAATAATGAATAGAAATAGTACTTTTTTTTAATTTAGAAAATTAATTTAAAATAATCTCACTTGACCGAAATATTTTTGTGCATTCTTTAACAGTCAATTCTAAAAAAATAAAAATAAAAATAAATAATTACACAAAAATGTAAGAACTTTTCAGAAACAGTTTGGCTTTTGTAGGGAAATAAAAATAGAATGGTTGAAAAATACGTTTTTCTTTCTCCTTAAATCGCCACATATTTTCTTTGGCACAAACATAGTCCGCAAAAAAGTGACCATAAGAGATTTCATCCAGCAAGCCGATGGGATCCATTCTCGCTCGAGACAACGCTCCCTACGGGATGCACACGCGCGTTGACAGCCAGGTCAAGAACTGGTAACAATCCATTTCAGCAACTCCAGGTCCTCCGGCTCACTTCAAGTAGAGAGATATAAACTCTTTCCCATGCGCAGACACACATACATGGGTTGCATGGACTCTTATAAATGCTAACGCACACACTTTGTACATACACACATCTCAGTCCGACGCAAACACGCCAAGGTTTGCGTATCAATAAATGTATTTTGAATTTCGTAAATAGTATTTTTGTCCTTGTTTCAAATTGTTGCTTATCTAAATGATATGAACTTATAACTATGTTCAACACTTTCTTTAAAACATACTTCTCTAACATGTACGAGCATAAACCAAACCTAGAGGGTTATAATATTTATTTCTTTGTATGTGTTATGTCTTGAAGGCTGTCACAATGCGTTGAATGAAATAAAGGAAGGTCGGGAGGTGTTTATATGACCTATTTATTATTACATTGATATTTCGAGCCTATAATCTCATCATCAGAATGGCAGAAAAATTTCTCAGAATGTCCGTGTTTTTTGGCAGCCCATCTATGAATGGCTGGCTTTGTCCACTGCTGCTGTACGTGTGTGCGTGTATGTATGTGTGTGTGTGTGTGTGTGTGTGCGACTGTGTATGTGTGTGTGTTCTAGTTGGGTTTTTTATGGTGTGTGTGTGTGTGTGTGTGTGTGTGTGTGTGTGTGTGTGTGTGTGTATTCAAGTTGGGGTTTTATTGGTCTGATGGAATCAGTTCGTAGGATCTGGGAGTTGATGTGATTTGACCGGGTCAAGGAGTATCAGTTTCATTGATGTTGTCTTATCTATCTGATTTATCTGGTGGTGTTTGCTCGTTGTGTGTGCTGTAATTGAATCTACTTTATTTTGTATATATATTTGTGTGTGTGTGTGTGTGTGTGTGTGTGTGTGTGTTCTGTCCTGGTAAGTGGTTTGTTACGAGCGCCTCTGCTACTACAACCCGGGGGGGGGGGGAAGAAAATGTGTTTGCGTGGTTATTGTAACTATTTTTTCTGTGTTTATAGGCTATGTGTAGTATTGTAATTAAATCTACCTTATTTTATTTATCTCTGTGTGTGTGTATATGTGCTTTAGCTTGGTTAGCGGTTTGTTATAAGGGAGGAAGAAATGTGTGTGTGGTTATGGTTACTGTTGGCGTGTGTGTGACCTTTGCTGTTGTGTTAGGTGCATGTTGTGTGCGTCTTGGTGTTGTCTATACTGTTATGTAATATAGGTTTAATTCTTGGGGACTATTAATTGGCGGTTGTAATTTAGATATTATTAGGGACTCTTTAATGCACAGGTTACCTATGTTGCGTTCCTTAACCAAGATATTAACGGTTATGGTTTTGTCCTTATTTTTGCATTTTTAAGTGTTTTTGGAATGACGACGCTTGCGTGTGTAAATGTTCTTTTATCCTGATATGTAGATGTCTTGTAGTGCTGCCGACATAGAATGCATCGCATTTGGCACATTGTATGTGGTATACGACATATACCTGGTGGCATATACCGGTGCCTGCAATAGGGCAGTTGGCTAGTGTGCATGTGGTGTTGTTGTTTGTTCTGTGGTTGGGGTTGAGGTGTCTGCGAAGAGTGGGGCCGTAGTGTGCCAGCTGTATATCTAATGCCTCTCTGTGGATAGCTCGACGTATTTTTGATGTTATGTATTCGCTGAAGTGTGGTAACCTCAGGAAGCAGGTGTTAGATAGGGTGTGGCGCCTTGGGCCCCTACTACCCTTCCGTTCTAGGCGATCCACAAAGGAATGTGGGTAACCGTTAGTCACCAGTGTTTTCTTGAAGAGTGCAGTGTGGGTGTTAACGTGCTCGCCTTTGCTGCATTTCTTTCGGATACGTGCGAGTTCGTTATCGATGTAGCCGGTCTTAGCGCTGAGAGGGAGGGCTGATCGGTAGTGGACAAACATATCTCTGTTGGCAGGCTTTTTGTAGAAATCGGTGTGGACTTCACCTCTAACCGATATTTTAAGCTTGAAGTCCAGCAGTGATAGGCATCCACTGGCTTCGGGGTGCTCAATCATGAAATTAATTTTACCGTCCATTCTGTTGAACGTCGCTACCATTCTGCTTGCCTCGTCGCGTGAAGAAGTAAGGATGAGTATATCATCAATATATCTCGTAAAGAAGGCGTATGAATGGACACATTTTTAGTCATTATTATTTTTAATTCTTTTGCATTATTAATTAATACAATTTGTAATAACTTATTTTTGGGGAAGTGAGTGAATGTGGATATCGACTCGGAACGAGAAACCGGAAAGCCGAGTTCGTATTCCATTTGAATTCGTTGCATTCATTTACGCTCAAAATATCTTTGGAAAAGGTATTAATACGTCTCTTCTCCTTCCAGTTATTATACATGAAATGAAATTTTTTTCTCATATTTAATTTCACTTAATCGAAACTTCACAGTATTTTCTTGTCATATTTATTTATTTTCTTTACTAACTAAACCATATATATATATAAAATGGCTAACTTTGAAGCTGTGAAAAAATCGTTATACACCAAAGGCGCCATGATGCGAAAAAAAAAAGAAAAGAAAAAAGTATCGCTTGATAAAATTTGACATGTCTTCACTTTTATGTAATATTTCAATTCAATATATATTTCCTTTGTAAAAAATGTGTACATGAAAAACAAATTTTGCATTTATATCTTTTTCTTCTTTTTCCAAAGTTAACATTAATAAGATGATGACTCAAAACTTGATATTGTATCGTTAAGCTTGACTTGAAATCCGAGCGAGTGTCTCCAACAAGAAACCAAAAAGAATTGGCTACGAGTTAGATAAAAGTACATGATTCTAAAGAGAAACACTTATTTAACATAACCAACAAAAGTAGGTACCTTCACTCATTTTCGATAACTAACTTTTAAATGAAATTTTTAAAAATAAAAAAAGTTTTATTGAAACTTTAATTTTAGTTTTAATTGAAAGCTAAATGATAAAATGTACTATTTCTAATAAGAAAAATACTCTGGTGTGTTTCAAACAAAAATTATATTGAATCTAAAATTTTTCATTTTTTTTTTTTAAGCTTTCAATTTTTCGGGCATTATAAGCAATCGACACATTTGTAAACAAGAGTTAATTCCCTGTGTTAAAAATCTTACAAAAATAAAATATACATCTGTGACATATTATTTTTGGAAAATTAGCAAATTTAATGTTAAATTAATCTGATTTACTTATTACTTATTTATAGTATTAAATTTAAAATAAAACTCTTTCTTAATCGCAAAGTTGAACTTTTTGATCTGTCCACCGTATATCAAATGTGTTGACAGGTTGTCAGATTAGAGATAAGATAAGTGCATGGCGATCACAAATGACATAATTGTACAAATTTTTTCGGGAGTAAAGAGTGGAAACACTGAATAACATAACCTTTTAATTTACACATAGAAATTATCATACAAAAAAAACTTCAAATACACACAAAAATAGATTTAAAATTATTTTTAAAATAGGGAGGCAAAACGATTTGTACTAAACTTTTTAATTTTAGATTACGAAATATAATCCCTTAATAAGTTTTTAAACTAACCCCAACAAAACTTTGAAGTATTTTAAAAATATTTTTGAACTTTATAAATTATTATAATTAAAAAAAATGAAAACAATTCTTTTAAAATTTCATTATTAATAAAAAAAATTCTTCAGACTATAAAGTCCTTAATTTATATTATTTATTCAAGCAATTAAAAGTTTATCAAATTAAATAATGTTATAGTTATATTGCATTTTATTATTTTATTATTGGGAGCAGATTTTCGGGAATAAAGGCAAAATATTTTTTAAATATAGATGATTTATATTCCCCAATGAGTTTTGCGTTTAACTAATAAATCCAATTTTTCCAACAAAATTTAATTTTTTAAAATTTAATGAATTTACGTGAAGTAGCGGGGTAACAGATGTCAAAAATATATATATTTACCAAGATATTTTAAATATACTAATTTCAAAAATAATTTTTTAAAAATAATTTTATAATACTTTGATCTTTCCTATTAGTAAACATTGATGGAAAAGGTTCGTTTTATTAAGTTTGGGGTCTTTTTTCTTCATACTATGCTGTTTTGTCAGCAATTTAGTGGAGGTACCTGCTATAATTGAATCACAATTTCATTTACGACAAGTTTTGCAGAATTAAAGAAGAAGCATATAATTTTCTTTTCTACCGAAGATGAAAAATTTAAATAGCAGTCTCTTGCCTTCTGATTTTGTTTCAGACATTCCAGCCCCCGATGTCGTTACAAACATTCCAGCCCCCGTTTTAGAATCATGAAATTACACAAAACTTAAATAATCAGTAGTGATTGCTTCCGAAAAGACCAGGCCAGAGCTCCTAGAGAATTAATCAAGGCCACCATATTAGCTAGACGTCCATCATTGTATTTACAAGAGATGTTGGCCATTGCGAGTAGGATTGTGAATTCTACTGCTTGTGAAGAAATAGTACGGCACAAATTTATTAAAGCACTTCCTACACAGATAGATCCGGTCATAACAGCACACAGAAATGCTTCTAACAGTCCTAGGTGGACTATTTGATAATTTGTGGCATTATTTCAAGAGGCATATAGAACCAAAATATAAACAACATATTAACGGTACAATTCCCGTAGGATTGCGTCTTCCGAATGAAACAAAGAACAAAAGTCTGCAGAGTTCATTTGTACTTTGCAAACGTAAATGGCTGCATGAAAGAAAGAATAATGTACAAATGTTGCCCAATTCTCTTCCTTCGTCTTCTAGCCCTAACGACTCGAAAAACTGACGGGGCGAACCGCGCTAGCTCCCATATGTTCGTCGTTATTAACATTACCAGCTAACTAGAATAGGAGTCACAAAAATCAATTATACGGGCGCAAGCATCTCCATCTTGTCTCGTTCAACAATTGTCTGTATACTTCTAAAGCCGACGCCAGTGAAACTTTCATCTGCTGGTGGTGGAAGTATTACATGCTATGGTCAAACTAATTTGAAAATAAGGATACCTTCATTAAGGCGTGATTATCGATGGGCTTTTGTATTTGCAGACTTTATCAATCCAATAGACTTTTTGAAACAATTTCAATTAGTCCTGGACTGTAAAAACAAATGTATTAACAACAGCGTAACAGACAGAAAAGTTTGCAGTAAAAACGATAATCGGAACCATACATAATGTAACAGTGAATGGAATGAATATGGCCGCACATATTAGTGAAATTATAGACAAATACAAAAGTATCACATAGCCACAAAATGATGAAAATAAAACAGATGGTGGCGTTTATAGATACTGAAAGGAACTTATCAGTTTTTTCCAAGGCAAAACAACTTTCTGGACCCAAATTAGACGCCAGTCAAGCGGAATTTAAAAAGATACTAAGTACAGGTGTAATTAGACCTTCAAACAGCGAATGGACATCTCCTTTACAGTTGATACAAAAATCAGATGGTACTTTTCGAGCCTTCGGTGATTACCGCGCCTTGGATAGTATTATAAAGACAAATAGATATACTGTGCTCAATATCAACTCTTTTACAGCACGACTGGCAAATAAATTCTTCTTTTACAAGATAGATCTGATGTTTACCTATCATCAAATTAAAATACAACCCGAGGACGTAGCAAAAACCGCTGTAGCTATACCCTATGGGTTATTCGAATTTTTATAGACGACTTTCGGGTTGAAGACTCCATCTGCTACATCTCTGCGTTACATGGATAAAATATTTTTTAAACTGGATTGTGTATTCATATGCCTGTTTTTTTTTAGCGATAACGAATAACAACACGAAAAAGATTTAGATAACGTGCGACAAGTACTTAATGATAATAACTTCAAAATTTTGATAGATAAGTGTCTATTTAATGTAACGGAATAGATTTTCTAGGTTTTCGTATCAGTGAAAACGTTTTACTACCAACACAAAAGAAAATTAAAGTTGTTAAAATTTTCCCTATACCAACAGATTCTAAAAGCCTAAGACGATTTTTGAGCATGACAGATTTTTACCGAAAGCTTATTCCAAATTATGCAAATATATTGCCGTTATCTGAACACATGCGGTTAAATCCAGAAATCAGTGTTTGAGCCAAATGAACAAGAATCTAACGCATTTGATGATATAAAAAGGAGTTAATAGAGATAACAGCATTAGCACATCCCCAGTTTTCAATAACAAAGTACCAGTTAGTAACCGATAGCAGTCAATATGCGGTTGGCGCTGTCTTACATCAAATAGTAGACAAAATGCTTATACCAATTCTTTTTCAAAAACATTTTCCAGACGCAGAGAAAATATGATTTAGAGTTCCTAGCAGCCCATCTACCTGTGCTGCATTTTCGTTGCCTCTAGAGGGCCGCAATGCAATTCTATTTATGAATCATAAGCTGTTGTGCGGAGCATTCCATAGTCAGACTCCAGTGAAATCCAGTTAACAACAGTGTTGTAACACTATTTTTGGTACCGAAAAAAAGAAAATGGGAGATGAGAATCAAGGAAAATAATAATTTAATGTTTTTCTTTCCTTCTTCTTCGATTGCTAGCGCTAGGCGAGACATATGTTTAGACCACACAAGTGAAATACTTTTTATGACTCTTAGATGCTGTCAAAGATTCTTATCGCAAAAGTCAGAAAATCCATTTTCTCTAAAAATAAAGTCTCTACTGATTGAAAAAAATTAACGACCATTGTTAGAGACGGCAGCCGCCTATGGAACAGACTTGCCTAAAGGCATGGTGGATTTTATGACCCTAATGACAGCCGCAACTTACTGAGAAGGAGACAAAATTTCCGGAAATAAAGTCTCTTGGTCTTTTGTGGAATTTTTCGACGCTGAGAATTAAAGAAGAAGCATATAATTTTCTTTTCTACCGAAGCTAGATAATTTCTTATGACGATTGAAATGTTAAAACATAGATGCGAAACAATCACACTAAAAGCCAAAAAACGATAATTAAAATTTGACCGTTGGGCTAAAACACGCCCTTCGGTAGTAATAGAAAGGAGAGAAAGAGACGAATGATAAATCGTCCCGGTGGATTTCGGGAAGGTCGGATGAAGGTCGGATGAACGTTTCACGCCTCTCGAGCAAGAGTGAGAGGCGTTCACACAGGAAACAGGGAGACGATGTTGATCAGGTGACAAAAAGGAGGATATCTTATTGGTCATTTGAAAATGCTAAGTGTATCCAAAAGTGTGGCACAAACACCTCAAGACTCAATTTAAGCAGATAAGTCAGTTAAGAGAAGACAGTTGAACATTGTAAATATTGAGTTGGACCAGTACGAGAGACGTGTTGTCACTTGACTCCCTGCCTCATAAGAAGCTCAGACTTTAGTCTGGAGCCAGACCAACCAACTTAGATAGTGTTATATCCTGTAAAAGACGTGTGTTTGAATTATACTTGTCTGCGTGCAAAAGTAATAAACTCTAGCCAAATACTGTACTGAACAAAACGTAAGTATATAAAATCCTTTTTTATTGTGACTCCCAGCTCTGTCTGTCTGCATAATCGATGCAATGGGTTTTCGGCGACTTTCAACCAAGACCGTCTTTGTGATGGATGAAGCACAACGTGGGCAGAGCCCGGTTTGGGACGAAGTGATCGACTATCGATCGGCTGCAATATTTTGGGCGTCGACGTGAAGAACTGGTGGCGGAGGGGGTTCACAGCGTCACCTTTCTGTGTTATCTAAGTACATATCTGATATCGTATATATCAGAGGTGAGCAGAACATAGTTGCCGACTGTCTATCTAGACCCGCGCTCGAAGTTCAAATAGATGCTCGTGATTTGTCAGGAGTTAGTATCGGTACAGAAGCAAGATGAAAATCTATATATATCTTTTTCCCTATAATCAAATCCACACTATGCGATATTCCCACTATACATCCTAGGCCACTTATTCCTAGGGGTATATATAGAGTAAAATTTCTAGTTTACATTGCTTGGCGCACCCTGGAGTAGGTGCCTCTTTGAAATTATTAAAATCAAGATATTGTTGGCCTGAAATAGTCAGTCAGTTTATTAAGTGCTATACACGATACATACTTGGGTGATTATGTCTCGAAAGAACATGACTAACTGGGCAGTAGATTTTCCTGCAGTAGGTTGCCATTACTTTCTGCTGTAGACTAGTTGCCAACGAAGGCTACAGAACACAATCTGTCCTGTTATTTGACCTATAGCTAGAAGGAAGAAACCGATTTCCCAAGGGTATTTGTGCATATCTTTCCTAAGGGTATTAGCACGTAAGTGAATGCAGCAAATTCAACTGGAATTCGATCTCGGCTCTTCTATTTCTCGTTCCCATCCAATATTCACTGAACCATAACGCACATCCGCCTGAAATAGACAAATCCATAAAGAAATTCTAAGCAGTATGCGTGATCTATAAACAATCCAAGATTCACAGACACATCAAGTCTGCTGTGCAGAATTTTGAGTTACCTTCAGCAAGATTTCAAACTGTAAATATCGACATTGTCGGGCAGTCACCGCTAACATGAAGAGAATCAAAACAGTATATCAACCCTTATCGATATTTATTTACCTGAATAGATCGTGCGACACGTTGGATTGAAGCCCAACCTATGATAAAAATCATTGCATAGTCAGTAGTGCAAGCTTTAATTGATGTATTGATATCACGATTCGGTGTACCGCTGTAAGTTCGGTGACGATCGTGGTCGCGAATTTGAAAGCGAATTATTCCAAAAATTAGCAAAAGTAATAGAATTCTATTGATTAAGAACAACTGCATATCATCTACAAACAGTAATAATGGCTCGAAAGAAATTGTGGTTAACAACTTTTGTACTTTTAGGCATCCGTAGTACTTCAAATGAATCTGATTTTGCACTATTCACGGCAGTTACTGGAACACCCATACTAGTTAGTTAACAATGCAAATGTTAAAAATGATGCCCTTGTACAAGAAGAATATATAAAAGATTTAAAAGCATCTATGTCACAATTAGATATGTCAAATGACGACAGAAAACATTACCCGAACAAACACTTATAATGGGTTATCCGTTCTAGTGAAGTGTAGTTGTGTGTTGAAACAGATTAACTGAATTTGGCCTTGTTAATAGATAGCCCACTATAAGAAAACAAGAAAATCAAATTGTGCATAGAAACAACATATATTTGATATATATATATATATATATATATATATATATATATATATATATATCAATTAAGGTTTTTTTTACAAATAAAAGTAATGTCTTTTGATTGGTACAAAGGTCGTTAAAATGTTCATAGCAGTAAATGCCGAAAAGAGTTTGTGCGTATGTATGTGTGAGCGTTTGTCAGTTAGGAATGTCTTTGATGTCTCCGCTCAGTCCATCGAGTAAGTGGCCAGGTGAATAGTGAAGAAGAAGATGAGAGAGAAAGGAGAGGCGAGCATGATGTGACCGCTTGACGTGGTCAAGGGACGTGCTAATTATGCTCGTATTTTCTCGTATTTTCTCAACTCGCGATGCTTCCTATGTCGGTTTTTTTATTTCGTTTTGGGGGTCCAAACAAGTCATTTGGGAATTCACACCCTGATTTAATTCTGGGCTTCCCATTGGACGATAAACGAAATTCACGTCCGCTCGCAAAAAAAGAATTTGATATTTATTTATTTTTGGTTTTCTGCTGAAACATTTGCGTGGAGCCAGATGCGCAAAGACCAGTTTTGGTCATTTGCTTTCTGGACCTCTGAAGGCAAACAGTTCAGAGAGTGTTCAGTCTTTGGTTATGGTTTGTCGGTTGTTGGTGGGCTTTTGGCAGCTAATGCACAACTTTTACGTGATTCCACTGCGTTGATGATATCCTTATCCATGTCTGTTCAATAAACGTATCCTCTCATAAAGCTTTTCATACAGTTCTTCCCTGGATGACCGGCATGAAAATCTTTCAGAATTTTCTTCTGTAGAGTTTTAGGGATTACTACTCGATCGTTGTAGAGTAGTACCTGGTCACATACTTCCGGCACATTTTTATCCTTTATTTAATTTTGTTTTTTGTTGATACAATAAAATCATGTGACAAAGTTTCACTTTTAATGTCTGACGAAGAGACTTGTAATTCTCTCATAATGTTGGCTATCACGCCTTTTATTTCCCCGTCCGATCTCAGTGTTGCAATTATTGAGTCCTCGAATACTTCCTTGTTTTCCGGGACCAATCTTGATAAGCCGTCTGCATGGCGGATCTTTTTCGATGACAGATGTTTTATTTTAAAGTTGTATTTGAGTAAGATAGTACCCCAACGTATCAACCTGTTGGCTGTATATACAGGTAGTCCTTTTTTATTTCCGTATACTGCTAACAATGGCTTATGATTAGTCTGCAATATGAACTTTCTTCCGTATAAGTATCTATGGAACTTTGTAGTAGCAAAAATAATGCTTAATGCCTCTTTTTCAATTTGTGAGTATTGTTTTTCTGCTGGCAGTAGGGATCGTGAGGCGTGAGCAATGGCTTTTTTGTTCCGTCTGGGAATTTATGCAGAATACATGCACCGACACCGTAACTAAGTTAGGGTCGTACTGTGTTAATGCTAGATCTGAGACTAATGTCTTTTTAATTTCGTTGAACGCTGACTGACATTCGTCAGTCCAGTTCTATCGTACATCTTTCTTAAGCAAGTCATTAAGCGGTACCCTAAGATCATGCATATTTTTTATAAAACTTTCGTAGAAATTAGCTAATTCTCTCTGGGTTGGAACTTCGCCCTTCTTTGTCTATTATAAACCCTAGATATTTTATTTGAGGTAGAAAGAACTCAGATTTTGACTCTTTCACTCTGAAGTCGTATTCTTTTATGTTCCCAAATACGCTCTTGATGTGTTCTTTATGCTCTTCAACCGACTCACTTCGGACTAGTATGTCGTCCAAAGAAGCGGTCGCATATTCAAGGTCCCCTAGCATTGTGTCCATTGTTTGTTGGAATATAGCCGGGGCAACCTTTATGCCAAAGGCTAACCTATTCAATTTATAGAGTTCCCTATGCGTGTTGATGCATAGCAGCTTTGAGCATTCATTATTTACCTCGATTTGAAGGTACGCATCCGACAAATCGATCTTCGAGAATATTTTACCTCCGTTCAATCGGTTAAAAAATTCTTCCAGGTAAGGCAAAGGATAATGGTGGTCTTTGAGAGCTGCGTTTAAACCAGCCGAGAAGTCTGCACAGACTCTAATTTGATTAGTTTTCTTCTTGACGTAGAGCACTTGAGCTGCCCATTCAGAGAAATCTACTTTTGTTAATATTTGTGAGTCGACTAACCTGTCCAATTCCCTGTCGATCTGTTCTATGGCAGCGAATGGCACGTTTCTTTTCTTTTCTTTCTGAAGACTGGTTTTACGTTATCTTTCAGCTGGAATTTTGCTTTTATCTTGGTACACTTTCCCAGGTCTCCTGAGAAAACATCCGCAAATTCGTTTTTAGTTCATTTTTTAATTCTTCACTTGTTGAGGTAATAGACTGAATGTTTTTACAAAATGTGTTTAGCGGACAATTCCAGAGGTCAAATTTTTCGATCCAATCAGTGCCAAATAACTTCGTGGTATTTTTTATGGCGTACGCCTTAAGCTTTGTTGTTGTTCCGTTTAGAGTAACGGTAAGGCTTACTTCACCTAAGATATCCAGTTTTTCTCCCATTACAGACCTTGCTGATTTTTTCGTTTTTAGTAATGTTGGTCTTTTTAATCTACGCCACGTATAGACATTAATAATCGTTAGATCAGATCCACTGTCTAATTGAAGTTTAAATTTCTTATTTGCTATTTCTACAGTTACGTATTTACGCAAACTGTTTTCTTCATTGTCGCTGGATTGCGTTTGCCTGGCCCGATTTCTTGGTTTTCTTAATCGTAATTCATACCAGCAGTTATTTTTTTATAATCATATCACCCCGAGCAAGGCGGTAACGCCACTGATGTGCAGGGGGCTACGTAAAAGTGAAAAGATTGGAAAAGAGAAAGCCGGGAACCACATCCTAAACAGGAAACAAAGGATGAGCCTCTTCACCCGTTCAACAGACGTGAGTGGAGTGTGAATTCGAGCGATAGTTTAGTCTGTCTACTCCAATTGAAAAAAAAAAAGTGGAAAAGAATGGAAAAGAGTAAATTTGCATAATGACCAGTTTTGCCACAGTTTCGACATACGATTTTTTTCCTAGCAGGACAGAATTTCCTCCAGTGCATTTTATTACATATATCGCACGGCCCTGGAGGATATTTTTTCTGTTTATTAGTATATTTGTCGAATTGTTTTTTATTGCATCTATCAGGGGAGTAATAATTTGGTCTGGTATAACTTTGATAAAACTCTTTTCCCTCGTTCCGTTCTGGGGAGTAGCGCTTTTGATTAATTGTTTTAATGTGGCTGACTGCAGCCTCTTCGATATTTTTAGAGTCGCTTTGTGTTGAAATGACTCTTTGGCAGTCTTCTGCCAACTTTTACAACGTAAGTTCGGGTTCATTGTTCAACTAGCCAAAACACGACGGACGCCTTATTTCCGCGTCTTTTGCAGATATCAGGCCTTGCACGAATACGAGACACTTAAAATTATCGGCTGATAATTCGGATAGTCTAAAATCGTTACAATGCTTATTGACTAGCAGCAAAGGTTAAAAAATCTTGCTGTTAGTCTTTCGTCAGATTTAAGAATTTCCACCTTTTGTGGAATAAGGATGTATTCGACCCGAACAGTTCTGATAAAAGTTTCACTGCCTCCGAGAACTCTAGATCGGTTGTCTTTTTTGGTAAAATAAAGTCAACAAATTTACTGTACTCTGTAGTGCCTAATTTTTGAAGTAGCAATCGTGTTTTCTGTATATTCGACCAACTGCTGCAGTCGACTTGGAAGACATCTTCGTATCGTTTGTAATAAGCACGAAGCTTTTTTCATTGCCTGGCACATATTCAAATATTTACATCGAGTTCCAAATGTTACTATGTGGAAATGCAGAGTCATTCCCGGTTTTCTTTCTCTTGCAGTAATTTTATGAGTAATTCTTGTTGTTTCTGTAATTGTTGGTCAGTTTTTTGCTGGTATTGTTGTTGCATTTCCAACTGGATTTTTATGAGTTTGTCCGTTTCCTACTTCTGTTCTAACAATCGTTCCTCATTTTTCTGTTGCTGTTCGAACTGATTCTTCATAAGTTGAAGTATCGCCCTTGAAAGTTTTTCCATTTTACGTGGAAAAAATATGTATAAAAAAATATCGGATGAATTACTTACAGTTTTTCTGTAATGTTACCAATTCCGTTGGTTATTATTTCCCAGATACTTGATTGTGTGACCGACTTGTCAGCGTGAGGAGGGTCACTTGAATTCTGGTAATTCTTTGTTGAGTAGTCCGAAACTTTGGTAACTTTCGTTTTTCCTTGTCTGATGTTGGAAGACCAATTGATGTGTTACGGGTTTGTGTGTTATTTCCGTGAGAATTACGAACCTTCGTTGCCAATTGATGTACGGCGATTCTGTGTTTTTTTTTCCGTGTGAGTTACGCGTCTTCGTCGCCAATTGATGTGGCCTTGGTTTTAAAACGAACGCAACAGATTGGGTTAAATACATATATTGACAACAATACAAAGTACAATACTACATATATAAATACAGATAGTCAATCCAATATAAGCGCTTAGCAGAGTCTTGAAATATCGCAATAATGCTACTACTACAGTTACTTTTACTGTATAAAAATACAAATTATAGCACAAGGCCGAAGAGGGGAAGGGGTAGAGGGTGGTACTCACTGAACTATCCTATCCCTAGCTAAACACTATCATGACTCAATCACACATTACAATTTACACATTCACCACAAGAACCCATCCATCAGCTCACCAATCATTCATACACCACAATACCACAAATTTACAAGGGGCACCTAAAAAGGAGGAAATCCCGTGACAATGAAAATGCATTTCTATACAATATAATATATAATTTAAAACATTTAATGAAAGATAAAATGATGGGAGAGGGAAGAACTCAAAAAACAAATTAAAATTACAACACATTTTCTTAAAATAAAATAATAAACAATGTTAGTAAGACCCGTCCATCCCAGAAAATGAGTGGCCTCTCTATTCCAGCAAAAGACGAAATCAAGAAGCACACTCGCTAAGGGAGTTGTGGAGGGGGGGGGGTAAAATAATTAATGGGATGGGACAATCAAAAGGCTGAAACAGCCGAGATAAAAGGAGGCTAAAATAAACTGGGGAGGTTGGGAATCTCGACTTGAATCATAACAAAAGAGAAAGCCGGGTACAGGCTAGAAACACATTCATTCACATTAACTAGGTACACAAAAGAAAGCTACCTTAACCAGGGTAGGGTTCCAAAGGAATCCCCCCGATGTAATCAGCAGATCTAAAAGAGAAAATCAAGGATAGCCCCGTTCACGCGTATCAGGCTTGCCACATTTACCCACCTTTTGCTGAAGTCTGTCGAAGTCAAACGTTTCCAATCAGTTCTAATTCTTATTTTGAGCATCACCTCAAAATATCGGATCAGATCCTGATGTGAAAGACGCTGACCTCGCAAGACTTCCTCCATTCGTGTCGTCAAAATCACCATTCGAGCCGTGGCTATTAGCGACAGAAACACCATACGCTTCATCCCATAAAACGGGGGAGACACATTGTCGTAGACAAATGCACGATCAATGTGCACAAGCTCTCGCGGCGTGATACGAGCAGTCAGCTCGTCGACCCGGTCCCATAAAGGGCGCGAACAATGGTAGAAGGTGTGTGAAGCCGTTTCTTCCCAGCCAAGATTGCAGCGTTCACAATCTGGTAAATCCACCAGGCCCCATATGAAAGCCTTGTCATTGAGAGGCAACCGATTTCGAGCCAATCGCCAGGTGAGCGAAAACTCAGAGTTGCTGAGATAATCGGCACCTGGCGCCCAAGACCAAAACGAGCGAAATTCATCCTCCGACAAGCGGAGCACATCACGTAATGAATCCTTCGCGACGCTCTCAACTAACCCAAGATAGAAGACTCTCCTAGGCTGTAAAAGGTCACTGGACCGTGGAATGTCCCGCAAGGCCGCCAGACATTCGAAGAGAAAACTCGATTGCCCTCGAGGCTTACGGCACCGCCTCGAGATGGAAGGAGTGATAGTAAGGCTAGGGAACATGTCCCTCACTATCCCCGCCAGCAATGAGTTTTCCAGAATTGCCCGCCTGAGAAAAACCAACCTTGACGCAACCTTGTGGCCCATCAAGTACGATATTCCCAGACCCCCATGACACGGACGTTGGTAACAGACACGTTTGCAGACGTAGTGTTTGCGTCCTCACCACAGAAGGGAGAATAACAAACGCTCGATCGCCTCACTACGCATCTTACAAAGTGGAAGTACCGACAACTGGTAAAGGATAATGGGAAAGACGTATGTAGCACACGCCTCAGCCAAACACTTTAAGAACAAATTCCTTCGACGCCAAATCTCGACCGATGCGCCGACCTTTACCAGTACTTCAGAGGAGTTTTTCTCCAATTGGAGGTCGGGCCCATACCACACTCCAAGAATGCGGACAGGACAGGGCCGTCCATCCAGCCGAAGAGCCCAGGCACCTAATCGCAAGCCGGACGACTTGTTGCAGTTAATCTTGGCTCCTGTCACCTGCTCGTACCGTTCAAGCGCCTTCTGTACCATCTCGATGTCACTCCAGGAGGACACGAAAGTAGTAACGTCATCGGCGTACGCGGAAACCCTGGCTCGAGCACCACCAGGAACAGCGATTCCACATAGGGCCGGACTGCACACCCTGTCTCTTAGCCGGCGAAGGAGGGGCTCGAACGCCAAAGCATAAAGTAGGGGTGATAGTGGACAACCCTGTCGGACCAACCTAGACAGCGACAGAACGCCCGACAACTTTCCGTTCACTTGTACCACACCCGTGGGGGATTGATACAGGAGGCTAATCCAGCGGCGGGAGTTGATTTTGAATCCAGTGGCCAGGTAACGATGGTCAGCCCTATCAAATGCCTTGGACTGATCTAAATTGATCAGCGCGGCTTCTTCGTCGTCTTTTATCCCCTCTATGATCGTGCGTATCAAATGCAGGTTGCTCTGAATTGCTCGGCCCTTCACAGCACAAGTCTGCTCAGGTCCCAACAGAGACTCGGCAACTAATTGCAAACGATTTTGCAAGATCTTGGCCAAAATCTTTAACTCTCTGTTTAGCAAAGTTATGGGCCGGTAACCCTTTAACACCTTCCCCACATCCTTGCCTTCCCTCAACAGCGTGATCACACCCCTGGTGAACCGGTTGGGGATGGAGCCCTCCCGGAACCAGTTGTTGAACACGACAGTCAAAATCGGGACAAAGATGTGCGACAGCCTCAAGTACAATTCGTAGGGCAAACCATCGAGATCCGGCGATTTGCCTCTGCCGACCTTCTTCAACGCCGCGTAGACTTCGCCATCCGTAATCTCTCCCTCGCAGCTAGCTGCATCAGAAGGCAAAAGCCGGAGAAAATCAGCCAAATAGCTGCGAAACTCCTCATCACAGAGACCAGGCTCCTTGGTAAACAGGATCTCGAAATACCGCCGAGATGCCTCGACCTTGTCGTCAGTCAACCGAAGAATATGTCCCTCCGGGTTGCGAACCTCTCGAATGTACCGGTCGCCGCCTCGGCGAATCTTTTCTTTGCGCAGTTCTGCGCCCACGTTCACAGTTTCAGAAGACATCTTGCTTAACCTATGTCTAATTAAATTATGTCTAATTAACTGGCCCATGTAACGATCGCTATTCGACCGCTCCAGGGTCTCCTTAGCTACGGCTATCTCTAGGGGATCCCCACCAGCCACTGCCCGGGAGTAATTGTGATCCGAGTAGCCTAACCAGTGGGACAATCTAAAAGATCTATGTCGGCTTCACGAACTAACATTCTATCCAGGTAGCTAGCTACCCGGGTAGAAGGCCAACTATTAGCCCTCGTCCACATTCTCCCACCCTTGTGATCGACCTGGTATTTATCGACGACCCCAAACTCTTCGATGAGATCAACCAAGCTACGATCACGTGCCTTACCGCTAGCCCTCCGCCCTCTATCCAGTTTGGGGTCCAGGATGGCATTCCAGTCCCCCACTAAGAAGAGTCGCGTTGAATCCCCCAGGAAGGGCTTCAGCCGCCGAAAAACAAGACACGCTCCTCCCGGTCGTTGGGCGCATAAACCGCAACCAGTCGAAACGCATTGCTTTTCACTGCAATATCGGCCACGATCAGTCGGCCCTCGGCACCGACATGGACAAGATCCACCTTCGCGTCCAGGGTACGCTTAACCCGCAAAGAAACTTCTCTGGCTAGCCGGTTCCCATATGCTGAATAGACGACAAAGTCGTTAGACAGAACACAGGGATCAGCTTTGCAAACAAAGTGAATCTCTTGGATCGTGGTGACATCCACACCGAAGGACAAGAGGTCCCGAATCAGGTGGGTAGCCTTCTCTAATCCCTAAGGCCCTTCGCATTCAAGCTGGCTAACTTAATTGACATCTTTTAAACCTGAAACGAGAAATCAAAATATTACTCCTGGTCACATACAGGACGGAAATCTATGGCAGTAGGGACCCCGACGGATTGTCCCGGGCTTCCTGTTCCAATATCGGACGCAATACGTCCGTACTGGACAATGCCGCCGACGTCCGTGGGAAACGTTAGTTTTAAGGCCCTGTAAAGAGAGGGGTGGAGAATTACAGGGACCCTATCAGCACAAAAATGAGATAGTTTTTGAAGATACTTAGTGCCTGTCTGCACCATTTTTATTTTTGGAAATGCATCCACGGCTTCCTGTACATCATCCCAGACTTTTACGTTACCCCTAGTGTTTCTAATTAGTGTAAGCACCCCGGGGGCGTCTGGGAAATTTGCCGGATCCTCGACTGCTTTTCCTTCGATCGATGTAAGTTTGAATAGTGGCCTTAGGAGGGGTTTCTTCTGTGAGGAAAGATCCCTCTCTAAGGCCTGCCTGTCTATCTTACAAGTGTTTTCAAAAAAGTTTTTTTTTTCCTTTTTTCTTTTGGAGGGGGTTTGTCTAGATTGGGGGAGGGTTTGTTTGTTCGTTTGTAGGGATGGTGTCTCTGGTTGTGGGAAGGGTGTCTCTGGTTGAGGGGAAGGTGTGGGGGAAGAAAACGAAAAGGATCTAACCAGGGAGACGGATTGGTCCCCCCCCCCCCACTATATTTTGGTGTCTCACAGGCGAAGCAGAAGCAGATTGGGTCTTGGGGGTTTCCATGCCTCGTTCAATCAGTTCTTTTTTCCTATTTTAGTGGTTGTCTGTTCCTCCTCTTCTCGTCCTCTTTTCAAAGATGATAAAAGTGAGGGAGGCATTTCCTCCACCTCCATCTCCGCATCTTTGCTTGGTAGCTGTTGTTGTTTCTGTTTTTGTTGCTGTTTTTGCTGTACTTGTTGCTGTTGTTGTTGGTTTTGTTGCAGTTGTTGTTGCTGTTGCTGGTCATCCCTCCCTTTCTTTTTGGAGGGAGAAGCCGCCTTCTTTGTTGGAGAGTCCTGTTTTCTCCTCCCTTTTACTACTTCCGTCCATCTGGACTTTGTGTTAGGGTTGGTCTTTTCCCCCTGCACCGCAGGTGCCTCCTTCGTCGCCGATGTTGCTGGCGTTTCCGGTGCTTTGTCTCTACTTTCTTCTGTCCTTCCAGCGTTCTGGAAGGGCACACTTTTGCAAGGCAGCCACAGGACCAACAATGCGGCCCACGTCCTTTCACAGTGACAAACAGCCCTCCCCCACTACACAGGAGGACGTCCGGCACCCGAAGAAAATTTGTCCTGTCCACAATGACACAGGCACTAACGTCTTCGGCGGCAACTCCAGCCTCGCTGACAACCCTATTCACCTCCTCGACCACGCCAAACTGAGTCAAAAAGGTTCCCACATGGTCGCAGCTAACCTCCAATGGCACCCCGTGTATCATCACGTGGATGCGTCTTGCGCCCATGCATTCTGTCTTCAGCCCCACTCCCCCGGTCGGAAACACGCTCCCACCAACTTTTCTGCCTCCTCCTCCGCGCCAAGGAGGACACCCCACATAGCACGGGATCTCCTGGCCAGCACCCCTGGGCAAACGCCCAAACTCCTCAGTGTTTCCTCCATGACGCCCACAAACTTTCGTGTTTTCGGGTCTGATGTCAGCAGGGAAAGTGTCCTTGTGGCTACCCACCACCTCCGAGACGACGATCAGCTCGTTTTCACTCTAAAATTCTTTATACTTTTCCCGCACTTGCCGGTAACAACCTGAATCCCTCTTCACGGAGGCACCCCTCCACACAGACGGTGAAGGAGTCACCATCGGCACACCCACCGAAGAAGCAGACGGCCGGGGAAACGAAGCCATAATTGCCCCCCCCACCACCTCATGACGCAAAAATCTTTTTCAAAAAACGTTCAAGAACAACACAGACGAGCAACAAAGACAAACAAAACACTGGTAACAAAATGACGCACTGACAGGCAACAAAGATTCCACGTTACAAAATTCCAAATGCAACTTTTTGTACAATGTCAAAAATCAGTTAGGTGACTCAGTTCCTCGCCAAGTACTGTCTCCTGGCTTAAATAGAATCTGGATGAGTTCGCTCTGATATGTGGGTAATGCTCCTACAACACTAATAAAGTCTGTGTTCCTATCAGGGTACTAATAAAGTTTGTGTTTCTATCCTTTTTTATGCCTTTATAATAAAGGAAAATGGTACTTATCAAAGTTAATATTTAGGAGTCAGTTGAAGTATCTTTTTGTTGTTGTTATTGTTGTTGTTGCCTTCTTTGTTGACGGCGAGAATGGTGGAATCAAAGAAAAAGATGTACGGATCGGTAGTTTTAAGTTTCTTTTGTCACATCTAATTTCGCTTTCATCTGACTGTGATTGATTCGACTTTATTTATTTCTTTTTATAGCTAAAGACTTTTTTTTCATTTAGGCTTGTAAACTTTTCTCTCAGTTTTGCAAATCACTTCGTTTCATTGGTTAGAAAATTCATTTAACATTGGATCGCGAAATTTAGTTTCGTCTTTTTCTTTCAGTATGGGGTTATAATAGTTACTTTTAATTCCGTATTCACCTCACAAATATGCTATATTTATATGAATATACATATACACGTAAGAAAAACTCTTTATAACTTGAACACAGCAATACATATATATTAATAAACATTAATATGAATACCACAATGACTTATACAAGAAAAAAAAACATATCACAGGCACAAACATACAAAAAGACAGAAATGATAATCACATTTAACAAAAGATGTAACCTTATGGGGTTAACAACAAAAATAAAATGATAATAATGAAAAGTGTATTTAATAAAACCTGGCCGTTACTCATTTATTATCTCAACCTCGTCTACAAGATATGTCTTTCACCGTAAAAAAAATGTGTTGCGCAATATTACGTTTGCTATCGTAATAAACTCTGGTTGGTGATGACAGCACCTATCAATTAATCTGGACGTATGGTGACCAAAAGTTTACATAACCCATTTTAGCATTTCGTAAGGGGAACAACCCTTAAAACATGTGACCTTATAATGATAAGTTTCTTATAAGTTTCCACAGTAAAAGAAAATGTGCAGTTTAGCATAATAAAAAAAATTAGAAATTATTTTAAAAATCTTAATTCTAAATGATTTGTATCAAACTTATGAATTTTCGATTTGTAAATAAAATCTATTTTTAATGAATTAATAACTGAAGACACTGAGTAACTGGAAGAAATTTTAAAAGATGTTTAAAACTTTAATTAGCAAAGATAAAGTGAAAACAATTTTTTCTTCTTCAGAATATGATATCCTAAAATTATATTATTTATAAAATCAAATAAAGATTTATCTACATTAAAAATACCATAGTTTTAATGTAATTTTGATTTTCCTATTTAGAGCAGATTTTCGGTAAAATTGCTCCCGTAATTAAAAAAAATGACATGATTTACATTTCTCAATGAGTTCTGCATTTCCCTAATAAATAAAAAAATTGGTTTAGATACTGTATTTCTAGAAGTTTTATGCAATTAATTGAAGTGGGGTAACAGATGTAAAATATACTTTTACCAAGATCTTCTAAAAATAATAATTGCTTAATTACTTCCACTCATTTATGAATAAGTCCTGAAAGTTTTATTCAAAGCTGCTAATTAGTTAATTTTTGCAAGAATTTTCAAATTAATGTATCTTTCAACGCCAATAAACGATTTGAGTAATATTACGTTTTGCTTAATAGTCACATTACATAAACACAGCGTGAATCGCTTACAGAAAAGAAAAAAATAAATTTTAATTGAAATTTCGAACGTGTTAGAAAGGATTAAAAATTAAAAAAAAATAATGACAAGAAAATTTAATCTTTCCTACTAATAACTGCATAAACATTTTGATAGTAAAACTTTGTTTTTATTAAGTTTGAGCCCTTTTAACATCATGCTATGTTGTTTTTTTGGCAATTGAGTGGAGGTACCTAAAAGTATTGATTGAAGTAGCGAATATTGTTTCATCGCTTTGCTGTGACTGATTTGTGGGTGAACAGTTTTTAGAAGTTCGTGAGAATAGGAAGATTTTCATCGTGCATCAACGTATATTAGTTTCTGAAATTATATACCGTTCTATCATCGTTTAAAGTTGTATTTTCTGTCACATATATCGTGATCTTTAACTTAAATCTTTTGCGCAAAAAACGGACATGTGTTATCAAAAGGTCATATTTTTATTCATTCCTACAAAAAAAAATAATGAAATAAAATAAAACTAAAAGAATAAAAACGTTTTAAAAATGTGATAAGAAAAAAAACGTTTTCAACATAATGTGACAAGAAAAGTGAAATGGAGATTGGTAAATGCTAATATAATGAAAAGAATAAGATCTGGTATTTTTATATTATTATTTACTCATTTATTCATTAATTAATGAATATTTTACTGAACAGGTTATTCTTCTTCTATGTGCCGTGTCTCTTCAGGTGATCATGACCTTCTATATTTTTCTATTATTTGAGCTCTTAATACTCTTTCTTTTGTTACCCCTCCCAAACTCTAATATCCATTTGCTCAAGCCTATCTAATATGTTATGTGTTGCCTTCTTTCCCTCTATCTGTCCTGTGAGTATCAGATTCTCCAAGCCCTCCCTTCACATTACATGTTCCAGAAACTTCAGCTGTCTTTTCCTGATATTAAGCATCAGTTTCCTTTTTGTTTCAATCTTCTCCGTAACCTCGTCGTTGCTAACATGTTCAGGTCATTATCAGCATCCTTCTGTTAAACAACATTCACTCAGTTGCTTCAAGTCTTTGTTTCATCTTTGATGAGATTGTCCAACATTCACTGTCATATTGAAGGACAGACATCACATAACAATCCAGTACTCTTTTCTTTGTTTCCGACGAAAGTTTTCTGTCTCTCAATGATCTACGCAGCTTTTGGAATGCATCTTTGGCAATGCAAATTAGCATTTCGATCTCAGTATCGCACATTCTGTTCTTTGTTAGAACACTTCACGGGTATTTAAATTTCTGTACCTGCTTGATTTTAGTATCCCAGATCTGTAGTTGGCATTTTTGTTTGGCTCCTCTTTTTACTGATGACCATGCATTCGGTTTTCTTATAGTTTATATGTAGTCCTTTCTTTTTGCTTTCTTTAGCCAGATTATGTAGGAAGTCTTGTAGTTTCCTTTCCGTGTCTGTTATCAGCACTGTATCATCTGCATATTTTATATTGTTCAGATTGTGGCTGCCAAAGACGAATCCTGGTAGGACTTCTAGTTCTCTCAGAATTACCTCGCTGTATAGATTGAATATTGTTAGGTGTAGCATTCACGCTCTCTTTCTGATATAGCGTGTATGCTTTTTAATTTGCGGGAATCCGTCCAAATTCTTTAGTAATATAAAAAGAAATTCCTGAAGATATTATTTTAGTAAACACTAAACAGTTTATACAATAACAAATGGGAACATACGGAAAACCGACCCACATATTGCCAAAAATAATTCAATAAAACTCAAAATTATTTTTTTAGAATTGTTTGCTTGCATAATTTAATAAAACATATTAATTGTTTTCAGATTCGACAGAAAAAATTCTGAAGTTAATATTTTATTTATATACTTGTAATTTTTCAATGCAATGTTGAAATTAGTCCCTTTGTTGTTTGTCACAAAAGTTATTGTATTAAATAAAGACGTGTTGATTTAAAAATGTAAAGTTTAATGTCATTTTCGAATGTGAACCTGTTTTTAAATTATTCATTTTAGAAACTGTTAGATTATTTTTGGTATGGCTATACAAAATGAAGTAATTCTGATATCTCGGAGGAGTATCTCTGTCTGAATTTATAGAAAGAGGAGTTATTATTTGCAGTACTTATATTCAGAGTATTGTCCTTATTATGTTGTTGTTATCACAACGTTTCTTCTTCAGGTGCATATCGATCTACAGGGAATTATGAACTGAATTCTTTATTTAATCTGTTATCGTTCTACTGCCCATATCTACGGTTATATTTTTACTACTGCTCAATTATTGTTCAGTGCTCGTTTACACTGCCCGGCCCAGAGGTTCAACTCACAAATCAATATTTAATTCACTAGGCCATTGTCCCGTCAGACAATTTGAATTAGTGAACTTGTAGCCGTAAAAATAATCTGCCTGCTGATTAGTCTTGCTGATGCTGCTGTCATTTGTCTTTCTTTCTTTATTAATTATTTCAATGCCAGGCCTTATTTCTATGCTAGGCATTATTTCTATGATAGGCCTACTAAGAGGGTCCTTATAGCCTACTACATGTGTTGATTCTTTCAGACGTCTAACTCTCCAGTGTTCCTCCTTGTCTAGTATTTTCATTTCATTCCACAAGAGCTGATGACTACCCCTTTCCCTTCATACATGATAAGCCATATTTTATTTCATTGTTGCACTCCTCACTACGGATTTTCGATGATCCTTCCGCTTTACTTTATATTCTCTGCCACAACTGCAAGGGATTTTGGTCATGTTCCTCTTCGCGTTAAGTTTTACTCGACAGCGATTTCTCTGTAGAGTGGAACAGCTTCTGAATTATGTCCTGATGTTGCATGAACCGCAGATATTCTGAATCTTTTCCGAAAAGCCTTTGACGTAAGGTAGATAGACCGTGATAATGTTTGGGTCTTTCTCCTTGTCCCTTCTGTTTCCACTTGCAGATGCTGATGTTATGTTTGCCAGGTAGTTGTTATTCAGAAGGGTATGCATGATGCTGATCATTTGTTGTTGGTGTGTGTCTAGGTCACCACTTATGATTTTTGCCGGTGTTGTAGGTATCGAATGATCCCTTTCTTCACCCTGTATAGACGGTGGGAATTGAAGTTGAGATATTGTCCGGTCCAGCTTGTTATATATTGATGTTTTGAACCCATTCTATGTGAGAGTTAT
The DNA here is from genome assembly GCA_037127315.1 of Ascarosepion bandense. NCBI lineage: Eukaryota > Metazoa > Mollusca > Cephalopoda > Sepiida > Sepiidae > Ascarosepion > Ascarosepion bandense. Next base: position 233,064 of record JBBBDQ010002509.1, read on the forward strand.
CTTGCACAAAGAATGAGCTCAAAACAGTTGTTACAACACTAATCAGCAGGCAGATTAGGCTTAAGATTCCAAGTTCACTACATCAAATTGTCCTAGCGAATTAAAGCATTGGTTTGTGAATTTGGTAATATAGTGGTTGTGACTTCAATTCCTGGGTCGGCGAATGTGTACTCAATGGAAACAGGCGATAAACAGTGAGCAGTATTAAAAATAAGAACTGGACAATATTTCTAGATATGGGCAGTGGAACGAGAACAGTCTACTCCTGTAGAATTAAAGGACTCAGTTCAGAATTCCCTAAAGATCGATATACACCTGAGGAAGACCGGAGAGCACAACGGACAAAACGTTGCGATAACAAAGATGAAGAGGATACTCACAATATAAATAATGTAAGTAATCGGAGTAGTATTATGATATTAATCTAATTTCATATCTCCCGTTCAGTCAGTAAAAAAAAAAAAAAAATTATTCAGTACACTAAATTTAATAAAAGCGTATAAAATGAATAAGAATTTTTTTTATTATCGCACTGTTGGTCTTCCATACTTCCACTTTTTCCTGCGCCTTTTTGGACAGTGGGTAGAATAACAGTCTTTCTATTTGTTCCTTCATCTCACAGACTAGGGTGCATGAATAAAATAAACATTATTTTCGTTCTGCTTTAAGTAAAAAAATATCCAGTTAATTATTTTTTAAATTTACTAATAAATTTCGAGAGACAATTATTGTTATTATAAATAGAATTAAAACTTATATTTTACATTTTTTCTTATACCCTGACGTCTCACTGAGTAACAAAAAAGTAATAATGCTTTTAAAATTGCTTTAAAAGTTTACAGAAATTATTTTTTCTTTTTATTTGGATTAGCTTTTGACTGTTATCTATCAAAAACAGAACCGAAGTTCAAAGAAGGCATTTAAAATATTTAAAATGTGTTTTTCAGGTTTTTGTTTTTTTGGTAAGTCCATCTAAATCGAATGTGTGTGCTTATTTTAGTAAATAATGATTTTAAAGTATTCAGTGAGTATCTGACTAGTAGTATTTTAATAAAGAAGTGTGTATTAAACTATTTCTACATGTGCATTTGTTTTACGCCCATGAAAATGTGTTTTGTTTTAAAATTGCACAAGTAGCTCTCGTTACATCCAGGTGGCTGCATACCTACTGTCAAATGTATGCATTGTTTGCTTAGCACTGTGGTTTGTTAAATACAAAGTTCCAGTTTTGTGAGATAAATTTCTTTTATCATTTCAATTTCTTTTCAAAATAACACAACTTGGACGTATCATTACTTTTTATTTCATAACACTTCTTTTTTATTTTTATTTTTTTCATTAATTTCCCGCTCCTCCTACGAAAAGGGAATAACAATCTAATGATATATCCTGACTGCACATGTCACAATTGAAATTTTTAGCTGAAACCACACAATCACATTTCATAGACAAATGTCTACCGGCACACCTACGCACGAAAATATGTCACGAATACCTAAAGCCCAATAGCTATCAATATACAACAACGCTTCATAAAATAGAGCCATGCGAACACATAATAGGAGTTAATGTCATTTTTGTACTTTGTGTGGGCGCATGTGTACTATACACGTTCTAAAAATACGATTTTATAATTTAAAAAAACTCTGTTGTGTTAAAGTAGGTTTTTTATGATTTGTATATAAAACTAACTCCCGTAGTTAAAGATTTCAAGAAAAAAAATATATATCTGTTCTTTGAAGAAGAATATGGACATTTGCAATAGTTAATCAATTCGAATTAAAAATGCAAAGATCATTAGTAAAAATAAAAATAAAAGTTGATGAAGAGGAAAGTGAAAAGGAAAGAAAGGTTGATTTGGGACGGCTTTAACCAGCTTTTTAAATAGGGACAATTAAAGTAAGCACTAGGGGAATATTTGAAATGTGAAATTACATGTCAATGCTTGCCCGTTTCTTTTTTTTTTTTTTTAAAGTTTAGGCTGTAAACTGGTAGGTTATTTTGTACAATTTCCGGTTGTTATTATACTTTTTAAAACCTAGATACTTGTCTACTGTCTCCGTTACTGCGAATTTGTGCTTCAAAAACCTTTCGACTTTCTTTTAAACAATCTTTAAGTTTCACAGCAAAGACTCCCACCTCCGTTCTAACCAATCTGTGCAAACTCTCCGAATCTTTCCAGTGTCTTCATTGAAACTACATCCACGTTTCCAATTAAAGTCCTCCTCTCCAATTAAGATCAACATTTTTGATGACTAGCAATTATTCAACTATATCCACTGAGATATTATTCCTGCCAATTTAAATAATCTTTCAAGAATAATTCTTTTCTACCTATATAGACAGTCTTTCTAAGAGATTTAAGTGTTTTCTAAACTTTAAATGGACTTTTAAGAGCTATGTCTTGCCCTCTACAATTTAATCAACCTATTTCGTAACTATGAAACCTTGCAACTTACTAGTTTGAGTGAAGAAAAGAAAACAGCTTCCTAAGGAAGGAAGGAAAGAAGGAAGGAAGGAAGCAGCTTCCTGAAGATGAAATTCCAGTCGGAACTATTTAAAATATCATCTTTTTTCTCTATCACACAAGGCAGATAATCTTAGTTGACTGCATATTACATTGTTAAAAAATTGTAATAAAACCTCTTTGTCCCTGTAACAAAGTAATTCTTTTGACTGTTTCTAGTCAAGAATACTCTGTATGTTTAAACTTTTACTGATTTTGTACAAATATAAAATTGCGCACAATATAAAATTTGTTTGTACAAGTACTTTTGTAAAAACTAGCTTTTCTTATTCCTTTGTTCAATAAAATCCCTTTTCTTTGTCCTAATCTTTTAAATTTTGTGATTCAACACGCTCATGTAGTTAGGGATAAGGCTTTTCATTACATATTTCTTGCTGCAAGATTTAGGCATGTATTTTTTGGAGTAAATTCCTTTAATGGGCGTACAAGCCAGAGTACATAGGTGTGGTTAGTTTTCTCTTATATTTGGGCAAACGGTAGCGAAATTTTGGGAAAAATAAGAAGAAAAATTTGAAAGGATTAACAATTTAACAATGATATCAGATTAAGTGATGAGTTATAGTCACTCAAATATCTTGATAGACATTAAAAAAAACTTTAAAATTTTTCCCACATTAAGTTTTCAGGAGTACATTGAACTAACCGAATACTCTTATTTTCCTATTTTTAGGTTTTTTGAAATCAAAGTTGAGCATATCAACTGCAATTAAAAAGTATGAAATAATAACCTATTAAATACTAAGCTACATTTCTTCGGGAGAAACATTGATATTTTTGCCATTAAGAGAGACTGAAAACATTATTTTTTTAAGTTTTTTCTTTCAGAGTGACTTTATTTCGTATTCTTTGTCTCAAGTTTCTAAAAGAATAGGTTTACATTGAATTTAAAATGTAATTTCTTTTTTTTTTCTTCTCTCCCTTCTTTAATGTAAAAATATTTATAGCGTTTTTGTCTGGCCTCCCCCTTCCTTACCAAAAAAAAAAAAAAAAAAAAAATACGTGTGCTACCATCTCTCGCTCTGTGTCGGTATATTAAAGATTTTCTGGAGTTAGCCAAAGCAAGTCAAAAGATTTGTCTTTGCAAAATGTTGAAAATGCAAAGAAATTTCATTCTTTTGACTATTGGTAACGAATGCTGATCTTAACTATTACTGTCAGGTTCTTATAATTTAGACTAGTTAAAAGAAATCTTCGCGTTTATCCATGTTCATGTTTTGTATTTTTTTTTTTTTTTTGACATATATTTTCTTTCAGAGTGACTTTATTTTGTATTCTTTGTCTCCAGTTTCTAAAAGAATAGGTTTACATTGAATTTAAAATGTAATTTTTTCTCCCCCTTAGCCACTCTGGCGGAGGGAAATTTATCTTACTCAGCAGGACTAGTCAATTGTACTTATACTAAGTACATACTTAATAATTTTTTTAAACCGGGACGTTAGCAACCCTGTAGGTTAAAAAGAAATTTGAACCTACAAAGGGCGGAAGAACTCTTAAGGAGTCAACGGCCAGCTAACTAGAGGTGGTGTCTCAATAAATCACCGTGGAGAAGGCAACGGGATACCACTCCACTATCTACCCCCGCTCAAACATGGTTATTCACGACAAATATATGAAAACCAACAGTATGAAGGTGGTTGCTTCCAAAGGAAGCAACTTCTCGCTCGCTAAGGATCGGCATGGGCAACAGGTGCCACCTGACCGTCATACGGCGACTGTTAGCACCAACGGCGTAAAGGGGACATTTTACTCCAAAATTTGTCCCTCGCCCAGGAAAGAGCGACATGAGCAACAGGTGTCTCTGGACCGTTACTCTGCGACTGTGCGCAACAAAGAAAAAATTACTTTTGGAACATGGAACGTCAGGACACTTAACAACTGTGGACAACTAGAGAATGTTAAGCAGGAGATGAGCAGAAGAAGATCAATATCCTAGGCATATGCGAAACCAGACTGCCTAATAATGGAGACCTCAGTAGTGACACCCACAGGATAATTGATGCAGGAGGCAAAAACAATGAAAAAGGGGCCTGCAAGACATATCCAGGTGCCGACTGCGGAAGTGACCATGTCCCAGTCATCTGCAAACTAAGGATAAAACTTCGGAGAATGAAGAAGTCCAGCACATCACCAAAGCTGCAATACAACACGCTTGTGAATGACCTCACCCTGCAGAAAGAATACACTAACAGCGTGAGAAATAAATATGAAGAATAAAGTGGAAAAGGACACTCAAAATGGGACTCACTAAAGGAAGCGATGGTGACCACATTGCCCCAAAGGAAATCAGACGCAGAAGAAAAAAACGAGTGGATGACTGAAGAGATTCTCCACATAATGCAAAGTAGACAAAAAATAACGCCAAGACATGGAGGAGAATACAAGAAGCTACACATGGAGAAAAGGAACAAATGCAGACAGGTTAAAGAGGAATGGCTCAACAACAAATGCGCAGAAGTAGAGAGACTGAGCAGGACCAATAAAGCAGAGATGCATAAAGAGATAAGAGAACTGACAGGACAAAAAACCTGCTCCTCAGCAGGATGCATAAAATCCAAGGATGGAACAATCATATTGGAGAAAGAGGAAATACTCCAGCGATGGGAAGAGTATGTAAACGATCTTTTTTGCAACAGAAGAGAACAACCGAGAATACACAAGGAGGAGGATGGATCGGAAATATTAAAATTCGAAGTGGATGCTGCAATGGCCAAACTGAAACAAAGCAGCTGGTCCAGACGGCGTCGTAATAGACCTGCTGATAGACCTGGAAGAATATGGCATAGAAAAAATTACCGACATAATAAACGAAAATAATAATAGTGGAATAATACCGGACGACCTATGCAAGTCGATATTTATAGCACTGCCGAAGAAACCAGGCGCAAAACAAGTGTGAACTGCACAGAACTATCAGCTTAATGAGTCACATTACAAAACTGATTGTCAGAATCCTGATGAATAGAGCGAGAAGCAGAATCAGGCCAGAGATAGGACAAGAACAGTGCGGGTTCGTCAAAGACACTGAAATAAGGAACGCCATATTTATGATTAGGATGCTCCCCGAAAAGGCAATACAAATGAAGAAAGACTTGTACCTATGTTTTATTGATTGTGCGAAAGCATTCGACAAAATACGACAAAAAGAATTGATGGATATGCTCGGCAGCCTTGACATTTTTGGAAAGACATCAGAGTAATCAAGAATCTCTACTGGCAGCAAAGGGCCTGCATACGAACAGGTAACGATTTCAGTAGATTTACAAAGATAGAAAGAGGCGTAAGACAAGGATGTGTCTTTTCACCGGATCTGTTCAACTTGTACAGCGAGAATATTTTGAGGACCCCAGATGACACGCCAGGATCTGTTATTGGAGGCCGCAACTTAAACAACATAAGGTATGCAGATGATACAGTGCTGATTGCAGATACGGAAAGAAAACTACAAGACCTTCTACAGAAGGTATCGGTGGAGAGTGACAAAAAAGGACTACAAATAAACTTCAAGAAAACTGAATGCATGGTCATCAGCAAAAGGTGCAACCCAAAATGCCAAATACAGGTGGGGGGGGGGGGTACCAGAATCAAGCAAGTAAAAACATTTAAATACCTAGGAAGGAGATGGAAAGTGCGACACAGTGATCTGAAGGCGAATTGACATGGCAAAGGATGCGTTCCAGAAGCTGAGTAAAGTACTAACACACAGGAAAATTTCACTAGAAACAAAGAAAAGAGTGCCGGATTGCTATGTGATGTCAATTCTTCAATACGGCAGTGAATGCTGGACAATATCATCGAAAATGAGGACAAAACTTGAAGCAGCGGAAATGTGGTTCTACAGAAGGATGATGTGGATATCGTAGACTGAGCATGCAAGCAACGATGAGATGTTGGAAAAAATGGCATCAAAAAGGAAGTTAATACTGAGCATCAGGAAGAGACAACTGAAGTTCCTAGGACATGCAATAAGGAAGGAGATCTTGGAGAACCTGATACTGACTGGCCAGATAGAAGGAAAAAAGAGACAGAGGAAGGCAGCGGATAACATATTTGCAGGGCCTGATCAGGTGAATGACGGAACGGGGGTTGCGAGGTGTAACAGGAGCAAACATACTAAGAGCCACAAGGGATAGGGACGTGGAGAACCATGATCGCCTACGTCCTGAAGGGACAGGGCACATAGAAGAAGAAGAATTTGTGTTATATATCATCAATTAAGAAACACTTTTTAGAAATTGATACATGTGTTTTATCTGTTTAAAATTTTTAGCACACGAACCCTGTACCCCATTATCTGAAGAATTCCTCTGTATGTATATAATTTTGAAGAAGATTCAAAAAAATTCAGTCTAATAATGAATTCTGACAGATATAAATTCTATTCACCCTGTGCACAGAAATTAGATAAAAAGCAAAAAACAAATCAGCCATTTAAAATAAGATTTTAACAGTCGTATGCATCTTCATGATTCTATTCTCTTATAACTTGACATCTTTTTGGGTGATAAACTGCTCTAAGTGGTATTTACCAGATTCCAGAGAATTTATGTCTTTGCATTAAAATCAACAAAGTCAGGAGAGTATGGCTGTACCAATTTCTGCAGACATGAGGTCTGGTGTTGTGTTAATAGAAGATGACGCTCTTCCGATTGGCCTGTTCTGGGGGCTTTTTGTTGATTGTCGCCTTTAATCGTTCGAACTGGGAATAGTACTTGTCTGAATTCAAAGTCTGATTTTACAGATAGAGTTAGTTATACACAATGTTCGCTCAATGCCACCAGATGCCACAGTCATTAATGGTGGTACATTTAATTTTTCCTTCACGTTGTTGTAAACAATAAATTTTTCACTACCTGTGATAGTTCTTTTCGAAAATGGGTCGTTTTGTTGCGTTTGAGTAGAGAATCGCGGATGGAAATAGGATATATTCAATTTTGTCGTTAAATAAAACACCCACTCATGCCTCGTAGCAATTTATGCATTCAAGTGTTTTCAAATGATTGCAACGTTCATATGCGATATGCGCAATGTCTTGTATTGTGGATGCTTTTTTAATGAACGTTTTAATTTGGTCATCATCAGCGACTGCAAGCCTACCGTAATATTCTTGGTCTTTCAGATCAAAAATTTCACTTCTGAACCAGGCGAATCCTTTACGTGCATTAGTCTTAGCTATGGCACCATCACCTTAAACAGCACATATCTCTTTCTCTTTTTTTCTGTTTGTACAGCACTTTTTCTCTTTGAAAAAAAGAGCATCAAATAAAGAAAATATATTTCATGGGTAGATTTTCACTTTTAACGTAAGGACATTTCAAATTGCCAACCCACACTCTATTATGTTGTACTATTTGTTCATTGATACCGGTACGATCTGCAGTCTATTACATTTCTCGTAAATCAATTCATGGACATTCCGTGATTGTAGTTATATTCATAAGCTGGTCGATCATTTTAGGTTTTGTCGTTTTATAAGCTGACAAGATAGCTCTTTTTTATTCGTTATATTTTGGAGACTCTAGAGGTGGATATAAAATGTTTTCAATAGTTAAGCCTGCAATATCTGAGACAATTTTTGTTGCTAAAATGCCGGTGCCTCTGATGTTAAATTGTTTCTCTAATTTAGAAAATCAACCATTCAATCTCGTTTCCATAAATTTTAGTGCTTTGATTATAACATATTGTATCTGATTATCAATTGATGCATAGTCATCAACTATATTTTAATAATTATTTACAAAATATCGCCAAAATGCAATAGTTCTATATACGAACGTTAAAGATAGTGTATACGTGACTTTTTTTTTCTGTTGAAACAAAACGCTTTTTATCAAAAAGGTGGCTGTTGACATTTAAGGTTCTTCTCACAAGGTCATCATTTTATAGTAGCGTTAACAGTCATAATCACAATTAATACAGTGAATAAACAAACTCAGTAATTTTGTTAAAATTTAAAGCTGCAATTTACATTTTTGCAACAAAGTATTTGTATATAAAGGTGTCTGTAGAGGTTTCATTTTCTGTATAGTAAAGTCTTATTATTTTAAATGTTACTAGAAATGGACATGTTTCTGATATAAAAAAGTTCATACATATTAGTAAATGTCATTCACCACAGTTTATATGCGAAAAGGAAGTATTAGCGTATTGACTTTGTGAAGCTGACCTACAGCTTCAGCTTTTGGTGAATCTTTTGACCTTTAGTCGTTTCACTTGTCTCTTCAGACGTTAGGGAATCGGTCGGTGTAGACTTATTTAGCGTGCTCACGTTTTTTAGCAACTAACTACGACCTGTTGCAAAGTCTCATATTTATCACTTTTCGGAGAATAAAAACAGGAAGGATTTTGAATTTACTTCAGCAGTGATTGGCTTAATATCATTATTAGCCTATAGACATGGAAGAAATTAAACAAATCGAACATGTTGAGAACAGATAAAATAGCCAGGTCGGTAACAGGAAGAAAAATAAAATTGGGGGAGGGGAGATTATCATGTGACGTTCAACGGGATGACCAAGAAATTAAAGATGTTTATTCAAAAAAATACGGAAAATTTATTCGGAACTGACTGGATGTAGACATTTGACCTCTGGGATTTACCGATAAATACGTTCTGCCAAAAAAGTGGAAAGTTTATCAATCGAGGCAGAGAAACTGAAGGAGAAATTAAAGGAGAGTTTCCACGACATATTTTCATCCGGCCTCGGGAAATGTAAAAACTGGCGGCCAAAATCGAACTAAAAGAAAATGTATAACCCATTTTCAAGAAGAAAAGAAATGTACCTTTTGCACCATTAGAAAAGATAGACAAATAGTTGGATAGACTCGTAGAAACCAGTATATTGGCAAAGGTAGAATATAGCCAATGGGCCGCACCTACGGTTTACGTGAAAAAGAAATCGGGAGAGATACGAGTATGCGCTGACTTCTCGACAGGTTTAAATTATCACTATCCTCTCCGTAGTCCAGAGGAAGTATTCAGAAAGTTGAACGGAGGAAAGTTTTTATCAAAAATGGACTTGAGCAAAGCATACCTACAAATACCAGTTGACGAGGAAAGCTCGAGGTTGTTGTGCATAAACACTCATAGAGGGTTATATAAGTTCCAGAGATTAGCATTCGGTATCAAGATCGCGCCGGCGATATTTCAGCAAATAATGAACACTATGCTAAGCGGACTGGATTTCACGATCGCATACCTTGATGATAAATAGCAAAATTATTGAACAACACTGGAAACACGTTCAAGAGGTCTTCACGCGGATACAAAATTACGGCTTCAAGGTAAAAGAAAATAAATGTGACTTCTTTATAAAGGAGATAAAATACCTGGGCCATATTATTGACAAAGAAGGAAAAAGACCAGATCCAGAAAGAGCCACTACAATAAAAAAAAACAAAAAAACATACCGGCTCCAAAAAATATAGCCGAATTACAAAAGTTTTGGTGCTTAGTAAATTATTATCAAGAGTTTATACCTAATATGCACAAATTACGCGCACCCCTAAACGAACTGTTGAAGAAGAAATGTTTGGGAATGGTCATCCGAATGTCAAAACTTTCGACAAAATCATTAAGACTCTAACAGCAGATTAATTTTTAAGGAATTATGATCCAAAATTAGAAATAATAGTCGCGAGTGACGCGAGTTCCTATGGTGTTGGGGCATGTATACTTCATAAAATGTCGGATGGGACACTAAAACACATCGCGCATGCGTCAAGAACGTTACTACCAGTCGAAAAAAATTACTCGCAAATCGAAAAGGAAGCGTTGGGGATTATTTTTGCGGTTACGAGATTCCACGGATATATTTACGGCAGATTCTTTACCTTACAGACGGACCACAAGCCGTTACTGACAGTATTTGGATAAAAAAGGCTTATCTATCTCTACTGCTAATAGATTACTAAGATGGAGGACGATTCTATTAAATTATAATTTTAAATTAGAGTATCTTCCATCAAACAAAATCGGGCATGCAGACGGTTCTTCGAGACAAGTATCAAAGAAAACGAAGGCATTAGAAGATTCCGTAATAATTGCAGGTTTACAATATGATGTATATATGAGGACATCATTATGCAGAACAATTCGAGACCTCTCCGTCACATTACAGGAAATAAGAAACGAAGCAGTGAATGACGAATTTATAAAGGAAACGAAAACAAAAATTGCAGGAAAAGATATCCAAGAGAGTTATCCGTCATGTGATAATGTCCTGCTATATAATAAAAGAGTAGTAATCCCGAAAACGCTACAAAGGAGAATCCTCAAGGATTTCCACATGAGCCACCCAGGAAAGAACAGGATGAAATCCTAAATGCGAAGTTACGTGTACTGGCCAAACATGGATCAAGATAGTGTATATACGGTGGGCAAATGCAAGGGCTGTTCATCAGCAGCCAAGGCAGCTCCGATTACTCATAATCCATGGCTTAAGACAGAACGACCGTGGTCGAGAATCCATGCAGATTTCGCAGGTCCATTAAAGAGCTTCTATTATAGAGACAATAGAGCTTGACAAGGAGGATTAATGCTTAAATTATGTGGAGGCGTCTTGTATGTAAGGTTTGTCTTTGAATATGGGTACAACGGACTTTAAAATTTGTTTATGGCAATATTCTGTTGAAAGGGAATTAATGCTTAGGAATGTGGGGAGCGCTATGAGTAAGGAATGTCTTTGATGTAGTCGCTTCTTAGGTCAGTAAGTAGTTTTTGCGGTAGGGAAAAAGGAAAGAGGTAAGGGAGGCGAGCGTAGTAAGCCACTTGACTTTCGGTCAAGGGAGCTACTAATTACTCTCTTCTCCTCGAGTCGGTCTGCCTGTCGACGCTTTCTGTATCCGCTTTTTATATCTTTTTTTTTTTTTTTATAACAGCAGATCACTTGGGATTTCACACTTGTATTTGATTCTGGGTTTCCCATTGGCTGGTAAATAAAATTCGCGTAGGCTCGCGAACTGGAAATTTAATATTTAATTAATTATTAGTTTTCAGCCGGAACATCTGCGCGGTGTAGCGACGACCTTTGGTCATTTGCTTTTTTGGTCGTGAAAGCGCAAACATCCGGTCCATCCCTTTTGCTCGGTATCACCACATAACTTTCGCCCCAGTAAACGGAGTTGTTTTTTGGTATCTGTTGTCGCTTTTTTTTCAAATGGTAGTTTTCTTTTTGTTTGTTTGGCTTTTCCTTTTAACCGTTTTCCTTTCAAATAAAATATGTGTTTTCTTTCTTCCATTTAACCGTTCTACCGAATTTAGTTTCCTCGGTACAAGAGGGGGAGTATTCAGATCCCGTCTTGATTCGCTGGAATGTTTTGTTTTTCGGTTCTTGTTGAAATGGCGAACATTGGTAGTGAACTTTTTTTTGTGGGACTAGCCATGGGTTGGTTTGTTGTAGTTTCTTCCGCGTCCGTTGCCATGTTGAGTTTGTGTTGCAGAGAAATTTCATATTTCGCTGAAAGTCCAAACAAAATTTTTTTGTGTGTGTGTATATATATATGTGGGTGTTGAACTCACGTTGGGTAGTCACTAGTTTATGGTGGGTTTGTCGTTCTTTTAAATTCACAAGTGGCTATCCGACTGCTTTTTTTGTTTCTTTTTTTTTGTTTTTCTGTTGTTTTTCCGTTTTTTTTTTCTTTCTTTCGTTTTTTTTTCGTTTTCTTTCTTTCTTTCTTTCGTTTTTTTTTTATTATTATTAATTGTTTGGCCGGGGGCCTATTTACTCTTCGACCACGTGTCTGAAGCACATGGAGTTTTTAGTTGTGAGTCCGACGGCCGTTAGGTTTTTCATTTTGGTCCCGAAATGTTGGAAAAAGAATTTTTGTTCTGTGACACTATCTCCCACGGTGATGCTTTCCCTTCTTCCGCGGGGATACTTTCCTTTGGTTGGTTTAAAACAATGGAGAGAGAAATTGATATTGTTGATATTATCAATGTTTTATTGCGTCACGCGGTGTGAGCTTAGGAAAAAAAAATAATTTTAGTACCATCAAGTCCTTCTAAAAACACGGGAGCATAAAATAAAGTTATTTTGGGAATATAATCATTTCTCGTCTTTCATGATGATAAAAATTTCAGATCTTTTCATGTTCATATAAATTTCTCTTAGATTTGAAATGTTAAATCTAAATCCGCTAATCTGAAAACGCGTAGACAAAACAAGTGTCAGAGTGATTTGATAAGGTCGCCCGGATGCCAAGGCCACTGTTTAGCACAACAGTCCGAAGTGACCCGAGCTGGATTCGGTTCGGTGTGAGTTGGCATGATCTCATTGGTCGAGCTAAGACATCCGCAAATCGAATGGGCGGAGACCGATTTTCATTGGCCGAAGGCTGTGAGCCGGCCGGATCCCCAGAGAGGATATGGATTGGTTATAAAAATAGATGGTCGACACGAAAAGTTGGAGAGTCTGGCAGAGTTTTGTCAGTTGGGTGACAGTTTTTGAGTTAGAGCTGCTATCAGTCGAAATGTAGCGACTGGGGGGGGGGGATGGCCCCAGCCGGGGAGCCATGACCGACGGCTGGTCGCCCACCATAGAACTTATGGCTAAAGAGTTAATTTCAAATGAAGCCTGCCACAAATTGAGTCAGGGAGTTAATTTGGAATGATGCGCCATCGACATGAATCCCAAAAGAATGTTATTGTTATTTTTTTTTTTAATCATAGGAAAATCGAGAGTTCTGATTCTTCGTTCGTTCAACCTCGGTAAACTCCGTTAAACTCCGATAAGAACCCGAAAGAACATTGCTGTTTTAGAAGTTACATAGAAAAATTGACAATCCTGATTATAGAGAATTAATGAAAATACTTTAACTAAATACGAGAAGAGACTTTGGCGAATATTTGAAGAGATCTGTTTATTTCAACGCTACCGAAACTTAGACATTTTACTTGAAGATTAGAAGCTTTGATGCTTTTGGCGAACTCTCTCTCTCCGTTGTAAAAATCATTTTCGACGATTGTATATCATTTTCGACAACTGTTTTCTTGGGAAAAGAAAGACATTGTTTTTCTTTATATAAAGACATTCTACGTAGCTCTCCAGGCGTGTTCGACTTGTTCATTTATTTTATTAATTTTTTTTTTTTTTTTTTTTTTTTTTTTTTTGGTGCCGTGTTTATTTTTTTTCAAACCACAAGTGTACACCAGTGTCCGGACTGGCTAAAAGGGTCGACTATTAAGACTGCAAGACGAGACCTCTGGGATCTAATCACAACGTGGGACAGTGGCCCGTTGTTGCAAAAGACGTCCTGTAACCCAGCTTTTGTGGCGACATCATCGAGCGGGATCGTCACGGCCGTCGGCGAGGACGAGCGTCACATTAGAAAGAAGGCCAGCCAGGCTGAGGCGTCACATCTGATGCCATTTCGACCAGGATCTGGCTTGAGGCCAGCAGTCTGGTCTGCGGTAGTATCATAGTTCGTAGTATCATAGTTCGTATGAATGCGTACGGTAGTGGGTGCCGACGGACGTTAAGTTTTTCATTGCCATAGTTGCTGAAAAGATGGGTAGGTGCGTTGGCCGGGAGAAGGTTGCGTAGTGCGTGTTCATATCACATCGCGGTAAACCAATTTATAGTGGCAATGAAATTATGAAAAGAGTAATTATAAAGCTAAGGAATGTGGAGAACGCTATGAGTAAGAAATGTCTTTGATGTAGCCGCTCCTTAGGTCAGTAAGTAGTTTTGAGGCAGGGAAGAAGGAAAGAGGTAAGGGAGGATAGAGTAGTAAGCCACTTGACTTTCGGTCAAGGGAACTACTAATTACTCTCTTCTCCTCGAGTCGGTCTGCCTGTCGATGCTTTCTGTATCCGCTTTTTATATCTTCTTTTTGGATCACAGCAGATCACTTGGGATTTCACACTTTTTTTAAAAACATATCACCCCGAGCAAGGCGGTAACGCCACTGATGTGCAGGGGGCTATGTAAGAGTGAAAAGATTGGAAAAGAGAAAGCCGAAAACCACACCCTAAACAGGGAACAAGGGACGAGCCTCTTCACCTGCTCAATAGACGTGGGTGGAGTGTGAACCGGGCAATAGTTTAGTCTACTCCAATTGAAAAAAATAAAAAATAAAAAAAGAAGAACGTAGTGAAAAGATTGGAAAAGAGAAAGCCGGAAACTACATCCTAAACAGGGAACAAGGGATGAGCCTCTTCACCTGTTCAATTAATAATAGAGTGACAGAGAAACTCTCTCTCTCTCTCTCTCTCTCTCTCTCTCTCTCTCTCTCTCTCCTTACATACACATCCTTTCCCTTTTACTATTGTTCCATATTTCTGGTAACCTTGATATGACCTGGACATAGTATATGTGGTCAACTGTCATTATGAAAAGTCAACCAATGAGTAACACTCCCACCAAAATCAAATCAGAAATGTATAGGCATTAAGTAAATATAAAAGAACAGTGAACATGTGCATACAGTTGGTCCACAGTTCACCCACGGTGCATGTGAGTTCGAGTCAGCTATCAGAGATTCAATCAACACACCAAAAGAAAACTACCTCCGTGCAAATCAAAGATATGCTTAAATAATCTTCATGAAACATATATGCAGAAAACCAAGGAATGAATCCATAAGTCAGTCAGTTAAGTGCCACACGAGATACACGCTTGGGCGATCATGTCTCGAAAGAGACATGACTGACTGGGCAGAAGATTATTCCGCAATAGGTTGCCATTGCTTTCTGCGGTAGACTGGTTGCCAACCAGTCTACCGCAGTCTAACCCAATCTGTCCTGCTATTTAACCCATAACTGGAAGGAAGAGACGGATTTATACCTTTCTCAAGGGTATTTGCGCGTAAGTGAATAAAATGGATTCAAGTGGAATTCGAACTCGGTTCCCCGGTTTCTCGTTCCGAGCCGATATCCACTGTACCACAACGCACATCCATAAGTACAATCCATATAATCCATATAAGATTGCACAAACAGCAACCTGATAGTACATTCTATCTGACACACACACACGGAGAAACAAATATGCTATATTTACATGAATATACATATACACAGAGAAAAGCCTGAACACAGATATATATATATATATATATATATATATAATAACAATAATAACAATAATAACAATAATTATTAAACCGACTCTGCGTGTATTCTAATCTCAAAACTATGAATGACCAGCAGAATCTAAATCCGTTATTGCCCTCGGCTATAAAGCTTTGGGCAAAGAGGGGGAAAAAAAAGAAAACTGCTTGGGACCGACAATACATACGGTTCCTCCCAGTAAAAAGAAAAAAAACCCTCAACGGAACAAACAACCAGAAAAGAAAAGTGCTCGATACACACAACCGAAAAGTATTTAACTAGAAGGCAGTAACGCAGAGCAAACACACTAACAAAATAGCAAGATCGCCAAGACCGACCGCGGTTTCGCACAACGGCTCGTCAGCCGTTGTGCGAAACCGCGGTTGGTCTTGGCGATCTTGCTATTTTGTTAGAATATATATATATATATATATATATATATATATATATATATATATATATATCGCGGTTGGTCTTGGCGATCTTGCTATTTTGTTAGTATATATATATATATATATATATATATATATATATATATATATATAATAATTAACATTAACATGAATACCACAATGACTTATACAAAAATATATTGAAGACACAAAATACAAAAAGAACAGAAATGATAATCATTCACATGCAACCTTTTCCACTCAAAAATAAATAAAATGATGATACAGTTAACAAAATCTGGCCTTTACTCATTTATTATCTCAACCTCATCTATAACATAGTGATTATAATCCTCAAACATGCAAGGATTCCTCCAACAAGTTCATATATAAAATGTTTATAAATTGCTAAATGATAAATATTGCATTAGTTGTACAGTTACACTCCTGACCAAACTTTCAGACTACTTAAAAATCTTTAAAAAGAAATTTTTTTTTTATGGATAGATTTTAAACTCCTCCCACTTGAGGTTACCAATACTACAATCTAAAAGGTTATGGAAACAAAAAGCTACATTCCAAACATTTTATTTAGAAATTTACATTTTTATAAAATGAGGCGATTTACACATGATCAAAATTATAAGACCAGGGGTATAAATTGTTAGATCTATGATAATTCCAATGTTTTTAGTTCAGTTAGAGATTAGCAATCACTGCGTAAAGGTGTTACCATGCCTAAAGCAAGCAAACTTACCAAAGTTGAGCGTTCTCGAATTCTAGAATTCCATAAGCAAGATTTGTCACAGCGGGCGATCGCAGCTAAGGTAAATCGCAGTAAAACTGTATTTGCAACTTTCTAAAGAACAGTGAGAATTATGGAAAAGCAAAATCCTCTCGTAGGCCCCCCCAAAATTTCTCCTGCATTGAGTAGGAGAATAAGACAGGTTGTTATGAAAGAGGGGGGACTTTCTTCTAGTCAAATTAAGGTAGTCACAGATGCTGATTGCAGTCCCGTAACCATCAGACGACACTTAAGACAAAAAGGCATGGTAAATAAAAAGCGTAAACAAATTCCTCGGCTGCTTCCACGTCACAAGTTGGACCGCTTAAAGTTTGGTCGTGAATACCAAACATGGGACGTTGAGAAGTGGAAGAAAGTCCTGTTTTCTGATGAGAAAAAATTCAATCTCGATGGTCCTGATGGCTTCCAACGATATTGGTATAACAAAAACATGCCTCTTGAAATTTTCTCCGCACGTCATAGTGGTGGAGGGTCCCTATGACGTGCCTTTACTTACAGAGCCTTTACTTACAGAGGGACGATGGAGCTCCAGGTGATGCAGGGTCGCCAGAGAGCGGCTGGTTGTGTTAACATGCTACAAAAAGCATCTTTGATGACGGAGGGCCATCGTTTGTGTGGGGATGGATGGTTATTCCAACAGGATAATGCTGCAATCCATGCTGCAAGACGGACCTTGACCTTTCTACAAGAAAATGGGGTCCATCTCTCGGGACATCCTGCATGCTCACAGGACTTGAACCCAATTGAAAATGTTTGGAGATGGATGACAAGAGATGTTTATCGAAATGGCAAACAATATTCAACAAAAAATGAACTTTGTGAAGCCATCTTCAGAAGCTGGAGCAACATCCCCCGCACCTTAATGGAAACGCTTATTTCTAGCATGACCAACAGAATTTTTGAAGTCATCAAAAGCAGTGGAGGTAGACTTCATTATTAAATTTCGTTGTTAAATATTTTCATACACTTTTTGTACAATTTCGCAGAATTTTTGTCTCTGGTCTTATAATTTTGATCATGTGTAAATTGCCTCATTTTATAAAAATGTAAATTTCTAAATAAAATGTTTGGAATGTAGCTTTTTGTTTTCATAACCTTTTAGATTGTAGTATTGGTAACCTTAAGTGGGAGGAGTTTAAAATCTATCCATAAAAAAAAAATTTCTTTTTAAAGATTTTTAAGTGGTCTTAAATTTTTGATCGGGAGTGTATATTAATTAGTTTATAAAGTTTAATGTCAAATTATTCCTATAGCGTTTAAAATCTTTGTTGTAAATTCTCAAGAAAAAAAAATCCACTTTCATCATGTCTAGGACCTCTAGGTTTTCTAATTCTGCTCATGTCCTTTTAGAACAATGAATATGGCTGAGGAATGGAAGCAGTTTAAAAAATAATAGTAGTCTTAGTGTCAAGGAAAAAGAAACTGTTCTTTCGACAAACCGTTTTTTTAACATGAAAGTTAAAGATTGTCGATTTGTTCATACTTTATATAAAAAAGCAAAAATAAAATTCTGTGTAAACATTAATTTCATGAAACAAATAAATCTCAAAAAATGTATAAAAAATTGTAAAAATATTGACTTAAATTTAAATAGTGTATCATTCATTTTCAAATTTTTTAAAGCAATCTAACGAAAGTGCAACATGAAAAAGAAAGTAATTTTATGTTGGGTTATATATGCAATGAATAAGTCACACTAAGGGAGAAGGAAAAGGAAAAGCCTTTTACAGTAAATAGGCACTTGACTTGAGTGTTACCAGAATTTTGATTTATTTATTTTCCCCATAAACACCCCAGATCATGAATATAAAAAAAAAATGTTTAATTTTAAAAATTTGTAAACGGGAGTTCATTTTTCATACATTCATTAAATTGATAATCATTCAAAGTACTTTCGATTTTAAACACTTCTTCTTCTTCTTCTTCTTCTTCTATGTGCCTTGTCCTTTCAGGATATAGGCAATCATAGCCTTCCATGTCTCCCTATCTCTGATGGCTGTTAGCACGCTTTCTTCTGTAACGTCTCGCAGCCCCCGTTCTATCATCCACCTGCTCCGGCCCTTCAAATATGTTATCTGCTGCTTTTCTCTGTCACTTTTTCCCTCTATTTGGCCTGTTAGTATCAGGTTCTCCAAACCCTCCTTCCTCATGGCATGTCCCAGGAACTTCAGTTGTCTCTTTCTAATGCACAATATTAATTTCCTTTTCGTTTCCATTCTTTCCAACACCTCATCATTGCTCACATGCTCGGTCTACAATATCCGCAGCATCCTTCTGTAGGACCACATTTTAGCTGCTTCAAGTTTTCCCTTCAACTTTGTTGATATTGTCCAACATCCACTGCCATATTGGAGAACTGACATCACACAGCAATCCAGTACTCTCTTCTTTGTTTCTAGTGAAAGTTTCCTGTGTCTTAATACTTTACTCAGCTTCTGGAACGCGTCCTTCGTCATGCCAATTCGCCTTTGGATCTCTGTGTCGCACTTTCCGTCTTCAGTTAGAAAACTTCCCAGATATTTAAATTTTCGTACCTGCTTGATTTTAATATCCCCCACCTGTATTTGAGACATTCACGTTGTATTCTTGAAGTTATTGTTACAGTCATTTTTGAAAAAATCCCCAGACATAAGTTTACCAAAAAGAAAACACCAACACCCATGTTTAAAAAAATGCTTTTCTGCGATATTTTAAACTATAAGATATATTTATATGAGATCAGATTAATTGAATTTTAAATCAGCTGATATAAATAGAGTTTCATAAAATATTTTATTTTTGAAATTTTTTTAATAACGAGAATTGCGTTGTGTTGACAAATTTGTCACTGTGGACTATTTTAGCGACTTTATTGATAATAAAAAAAAAATCCAATCGATTTAAAATCCTTTTGAAATACTGCAATTTGCTTATTGAAAATATTAAATTTAATTTATTAGTTTAAAATTAAAACTAAAAAAAAGCCTCGAGAAAGATAATTCAATTTTTAAAATTCATTGAGGATACAAATGACTCAGTACAATACAATTTCTTATTCAGCTTCACTCAAAGAATTACTTTAGTTCCCTACCTTAATATTTTTTCCATTGGTTCTCATGTACATTATAATCTACAAGGGGTTGAAGATCTTGTAGATCATCTTGTAGAATTATTCACGCAACTGCATTAAAAAGAAGACAAAAAAAATGATCATTATGATTACTACAACTCACAGTTCATGATTTTAAATTTTGATATCTGTATGTTTCGCAGTTTATGTAGGTGGATTAGTATGTCCGTAGATTGAATGTAGTGAAAGAGATAATCATCAGCTACCACGAAAAAGAGCTCCTGTTCTGTGTGCGATCTGCTGAATAGAAATTACCAAAAAGTAGTTAACAAAAATCTATTTTAAGGACTAGAATCTATGCTAATGTTCTTCCCTCCCCTGAATGGCGTGACCAATCAGAAAAATCTCTCGGTGAATAAATGCCGTTTTTTCACTTATGGTTGATTTTCGGATTTTCTGAGCTCGGTGGACGAACACGCGTTTTTTGCTGGTTAGAAGTGAAGATTGAATGTGTGACCCCATTTTTGTCATTTCTACGTTGACTGTTGCGACGAACTATCGAGTGATTTGGCTACAAGTGTTGTGGTCGAGAGACAGAAATCTATTGCAGACTTTCTTGCTAATATAAGTAGATAGTTTGTTTTTTCTTTCTTTTTACACTAATACTGACAAGTAATTTTTTTTTATCTAAAAATGTTCATTTTATAATATTTTTTAATCTTTCCAATTAATATTCCCAACTGAATTAAGTGCATTGAAAGAAAGATTATGTTGAAAAATAAATATTGGTAATGTAAAATCAATGCTTCTTTTATTATTAGATTATGTGTTCTCGAAATATGAAACATAAAAAAAAAATAAAACTTTGGGTGTGACACTCAGAACGGGCTTTTCCTGTTCTACATGTTCTAATTTGATTGGTTCGTGTCATTATATTCGCATTAAGTCAAGAAAATGAATATGACCAAAGTAAGAGCAGAATGTGGAAAAGGCAACAATAAAAGCGAAACAATGAACATAACTTAAGCAATCAAATAGATTTCTCATTATTATACCGAACGATTTTCTTCTTCTTGTTACTCGAAAATTAACTTATTCTTATGTAGTGGAGATTTTTTTATTCTATATACTTTCATTCAGACTTATTACAGACAGCTAACATTAGATTATTTTTTTAAACGAGATCAGCTGCGCAAATGCTAGGAAAAAGTGCGATAAAAATGAAGTGTGTTGTATAATAAAAAATAGGGTGTACCAATTAAATGTTTGGTGATACCGACCGAACAAAAGCGATGAACCGGATGTTTGCTCTCTCACAACAAAAAGGCAAATGAATAAAACTCGTCGTGCGCATCCGATTTCGCGCAGATGTTCCGGTTGAAAAATAAAAATTAATCAAATATCAAATTTCCATTTCGCGAGCCTACGCAAATTTTATTTACCAGCCAATGGGTAGCCCGGAATCAAATACAAGCATGAAATTCAAAATGAGCTTTTGATCCAAAAAGCGGATATAAAAAGCGGAGACAAAAAGCATTAGACAGAAGGACTCACAGGCTAGAGTAATCAGTGTCTCCCCTTGACTTAAGTCGAGCGACTACTATGCTGGCCTCTTTCCTTCTCCCTGTCTCAAAAGTACTTACTGACCTCAGGAGTGACCTCTTCAAAGACATTCCACACAAACCAACTTACTTACTTACTGACCTTAGAAGTGGCAACTTCAAAATGAACATTTCTCCACATTACTTAGCCTTTTATCTCTTTCAGCAATATTATTATTTTCCATGAACATTCTAACCTCCGTTGGAAATTTATTTCAAGTAGTGCTTTAATTGTAAAACATTAATTGACATGTGTATAAATATGAATGTTATTTTATACTCAAATTGCCTTTCTTGATTTTATAATCATTTTATGACTTATAGTGGGTTATCTTCCACAAGGCCAAATTCCGTTAACCTGCAACGGTATACAATTACCCTTCACTAGAACGGAATCATACTACAACTAGAAAAAGAATAAATAAGCAACCTGCTATAAATGAAAAAAATAATGATATAAAGAAGAAAAAAAGAAGATATTTGATAAAAAATATCAGTATATTTTCAAAATAATTTGTATATCTTTAATCGGGAAAAGCAGAAAAATATTGTTCGTTAACCGGTCTCAGCGTCGGGGATAGAGTCGATGCAACCTTGGAAGCGCTACAATATCCGGGTCAAGTGATAGCGGTCATCGGCGAGTCATTGGTATTGTGAAGCCGCTGATTGTCTTCCTTTTGAAGTGTCTTTATATGTTGTAGTCCAGGGAATCCAAATCAGAAGAGTATAAGGCCATGTGTTAGTAGTGTTATGATTATGGATATTCTTGGTCAAGTGAACTATGTGGGAGGGAGTAGAGTCCTGCTGGAATACATACGTCCATCCTCTCGATCCAGGATTTGACTAACATATTTTGCACCACGACAGTATCCATTTACTCTGAAGCATTGGGGGAAAAGTCCTTCTTGCTCACAAAAATGTATTGTTGGTGTGCAATTCGCTGAGAGCTAATTATCATTCCTCCTGGCCACTTTCTCCAAATTGTTTTGGTCAATACTTAAGTACCACGTGTACGGTGTGCCTTCTTGTTACCTCTCCATGCATCTGAAAGAAAAACAAATCGGATGAAAAATATGGAAGTGTACGTTAATAGAAATCAGTGAGAATACATACACGGATACTCTCTCTCTCACACACACACACACACACACACACACACACACACACACAGTATATATATATATATATATATATATATATATATATATCCGAAAAGAGGCGGCTGGAAGGAAAATCCCAAACGGATCCTATTAGTATTAATTATTAAAAAGTAAATATTAAAACTGATCCAGCCAGAGGTCTTAATGTAATTAAAACCCACTGTTCATGCATTTATTTTTATAAATAGTGCTCGGTATAAAATAGCGCTTAATATTGTAATTTTGTTATTACAATGGTTTATACAAGCATTATATCACTACACAAAATAAATGGTGAAAATTATTTATTTAGAAAATGTAAGATGAATTCATGGTTATTTAGAAAATTAAGGGGTAGTACTTGGAGAATATGCTTGTAGGTGTGACAATATTGTTCAACGAAAAATGAGAATTAGGTTAAACTACGAAGCAGAGTAGCTTGATGTCAAGGCATGACACTTTTTTAATTTTGTCCGGATAAGAGACACAGTGGGATTATACATTATTTAAATGGTTAACAATAATTTTTAACAGCAGGTTGGATTTTAGTTTGTTTGTTTTGTTTTGTTTTTAAATTTGATTTTGTAAACCTTATGAGTAAAGAGGCTGAAATGTTTAGGTTAGAATTAGAATTATGGTATACTAAGATATATTATAGTTACAAAAAATAAGTATTGTGTGGGTCATTTACTTTAAAAAAATAATTTTAAAGTTATATTAGAGTATAAGTTATAAATGAAACATTGTAATTAATGAAATTTTAGAAAAAATATTTTCGATGTTTACATAAAACCGTCAATTCATCTTTACGTTTCAGTAGTACTTTAATTTTAGGAAACCTTAAAATCTGCAGCTTTTCATTCAGGCACAGAGGGCAGATGTCATAGAACGACTTACAGGTTCTTGTTTTTACCAGAATTTTCTATTTTACTTTGGAAGTTTTGTTTGTATCTTTTAATTTCCAAAAATACGCAGAAAGAGGTGTTTGGTTTCGGTACGTGTTATTTTTTAAGGAAGTTAAAAACGCTGTTTAAAGTGTTCTTAGTAGATCCAATGTAAACTTTTTTAATAGTTGGGGTTTCATTTGATGTTATAGTCCATTGGTACACAATAGAATTTGTTAGACACCTATTTGCCAGTGAGCAATTGTTAGAATTTAGACAATTACATAAATTTGTATTATTTGGATATTTATTGTTACTTTGTATTATTTGGATAATTATTGTTACTTTGGTTTATGTTCTGATTTAAGATCTTATTTTTATGATTTTTAATAAATTTTTCTAGATTTTTCAAACAACTATAACCTAATTTAAGGGTATTTTTATTAAAAAATTGACTTAGAGGGTTATTATTAAGGAAATGTTTTTTAATTAAATTGAGGAACTTCAGCCCTAACTTAGTGCTAACCATTTGGTTAAAAGGGAGTGTATACCAAATTATTTTTATATTTCTATTTTTCCTGTTATAGTCATATTTTTTTTAAGTATTTGGTTTTTATAGCAACTATTTCTTAGGGCATCATTATACAAATCTCTGTTTATAAAATACTTCTTCACTAGAAGAGTCTTTACTAATTCTATATTCTATGGAGGCGGGTACATGTTTTATTATACTTGCAGGGTGATTAGACTTTGGATGGATGTATAATGGATATTCATTAAGTTTTTATGTATGGTTGATAAGTATCATTTACTAAGTCTAGTGTTACATCAAGAAAGTTTACTACTTTTAAATTAATGTTGATTATTACTTTTAGGTTTAAGACTTTTGAATTCTCTATGGATTATTTTTATAAATTTATCGGTTTTAAAAGGTGTGGGACTTTGTACTATCATAAGTCCATCATCTCTGTATAACCCTATGTCATGTGTATGTTGAGGTTGTATAGCGCAAATAAACCAATGAGATTTAAATACTCCGCAGAGTCTAATGGATCCATTGTTATGTCAAATTGGTCACCAGAATTTTTTTTATTCATTGTTCTTGTTTGTCGATAAAATGGATGTCTTAGTGGCCATTATAATATTATATTCATCCTTAGTTAAGTCCGAATAATGTGTGGCGAATTCAAGTGCCAAAGTGAAAAGATCCTTGAAAATTGATGTCTATGTCAAATTGGATTAATGAACAGTTGTTTTTATCCTTTATACCACAAAACCAATTTATGACATCACTTGTATTAGTCCACTGTATTAATCCAAGGTTCTGTTTGATTTGGTTATTAATCCGTTCTGGAATAATTTTAATGATTTTACCAATTTCTGACCTGGTCGGTAGATTTGTCTCAAAAGTAGATTTATGGTCTTTTGATGTTATGTAAGCTTCTTTCGTACAAAGTTTACTAACTTTGTCACTAATTTTGAGTTTTTCAGTAATAGTTTTGCTCGTAGTATTTATTTTATCAACTAAATTAAATGAGTTATTATTTGCCTTTTTATAATTTTTGTTAAACTTTTTTAAAAATTAAAGTGGTATAATCTTTAATGGTAATTTTATAGAAGTTAGATGTTTTGTCAGACTTAACAAACACTTTGTCTGGTATTTTCATGTTTGAAACAACATGGTGAAGTTGTCTTTGGAAATTATTCTTCCTTTTGTTAAATGAGATATTGTTGATTATCATTTTCAAAACCAGATAATCTTTCAATTACTGGTGCAGTTTTTATGCTTTTGAACCCATATTTCAGACAATTATAGACATTTCTTTTTGGTTAAAATCTTCTCAGACTTTTTGCTTAAAGTTTTAATCCAGAAAAATTCATGATACTCGACAGAAATTTTAAGCTTTAAAATTTCAGGCTTGTGTTCTTTCACTTATTAACCACGTTAAACAGCTGTTAAATACAGGAGATAACTCTTGTATTTTTGAAAGAGGTATTCTTCATGTAAAAGTTGCTGTGTTGCACTTATCTTTAGCAAAAGAAAATACTTGAAAATAAGAAATTGAAACAAAATTAAACTAAGGAGCCACGCGGAATTTCTTTTTTTTTGTTTTTTTTTTTGTTTAGAATAATAAATTTGCAAGGAGTGGGTAAGTTTTGAAACAAATCGGATGAAAAATGTGGAAGAGCCCTTTAATAAAAATCAGTTAGGATACACATACGGATTCTCACATACACTGGCGCACATCTTCAGTTTTATTTATATAAAAATATAATCATACGTTAGTGAAATAGCAAAATTCTAAAAAATTCTCATTATTCTGAATTTTCGGTGATATACTTTCAAAGATATTATTTATTTGTCTCTTCACAAATATGGGGTCCCAGACGCATGGGCAAAGACCAAAATTTCCCAAAGGCGTCAGAGGATCAATGATACTCCTGTTTGAATGAAACGTCAGTGGGTCCTCCAGACACTATTCT
The DNA here is from genome assembly GCA_037127315.1 of Ascarosepion bandense. NCBI lineage: Eukaryota > Metazoa > Mollusca > Cephalopoda > Sepiida > Sepiidae > Ascarosepion > Ascarosepion bandense. Next base: position 258,993 of record JBBBDQ010002509.1, read on the forward strand.
TCCATACCAAAGAGAGTTCCTGTCTGGGAGATAGTTCAGAACCAAAATCGATTCGCTTGTGTTGTGTCTCTCCCGAAGACATGTGACTAGTGGAAACCATAAGTCCGTAAAGCAATATACAAATATATATCTAATCAGTTCGATAAGGTCAAATTGGTTGCTGGCTTTTAAAAAATCATCTATAGTATGTTGCTAACTAGGTAAGAAATGACTTGTTAATTATAACACCTCCAAAACGAAACTTCTCTATTAATCACCTGAAAGACTCCTCCTTACTTTTTATGGTGACTTACCCATATGATACATGAACTCTTCCAAACTATATATATAAGCAGCAGTTCTACTTAGAAGAGAGTGAGAGCGGAATCTATTCCGGCAGATAACTCTGACAGCCGGACTAACAGTCACGCTAATAATATTTCATTGGTATATGTTTGTACTACTGTTAAATATATTTGTTTACTCTATTCCTTCTTTGTGTCTTTATTTCTGGCCCCAACAACTTGGCGACGAGGATTCTTAAGGACCCTCGAGGACCCCAAAAGGACTGCGTGGAAATTGTCAAGATTAGTTCAACATTGTAGGCACAGAATCCTATTTTTCGTCGCACTTTGTTCTATTCAACAGTACTTGGTAATCCAGAAAAGAGAACCGAACGAAAAAAAAAAGTGTGTAACTAACTTACACTAAACTTGAACGCGAGCCGCTAAACTACAAGAATTCATTTTTTTCGAGAAAAAAGAAACATTCGTGTTTCTTTGAGTGAGTAGGAAATTAAAGTTATTCACTTTCAATTAATTGTTATTTCGTTACTGAGTCAGTAAGAAACTAAAGCTTTTTTTTGTTGTTTTGTTTACGGGAACTTAAATGGCAAGAAAGCAACTTGAGCAGCAAAAAAGAATAGAGCAAATCCAGCTGGATATACAAAAAGAACGACTTGAAATTCAAAACCAAACTGAGAAAGAACAACTTGAAATACTAAAGCAAGCTGAAAAAAAACAGCTTGAATTTCAAAAACAAACTAAAGTCAGATATCAGAAACACGAAGAAATTCTACTTCAAACTTAACAAGTGCAAAAAAAACCTTGCTTGAACTGGCAAAAATAGGACAAATTAGTGAAAACGAAAATGCGTTCTCACAAACCACGATTTGGGGTGAAATATTCTCCAGGCGAGTATCTGACTTTCACCTCCTATTTTAGATGATCCGGGGATTGCATAAATTGGTCGGACTCTAAGAAAGTTTGCTTTCTTCTTCGAAAACTGGGCACCACAGAGCACACCAAATTTGTGAATTATATTTTACCCCGTAAAACAAGCAAACTGACAATTGCTGAAGCGCTTAAACTTCTAACAGAATTTTTTAGTCCTCAAACTTCACCTTTTCATAAGAGATGGAAGTTCATGAATTTAACCAGAAAGGATAGTGAAAATTTCACTACGTTCGCGTCGGTCGTGAACAAGCATACAGACGATATCAAGCTGTCAGAACTGAGTGCCAATAATTTCAAGTGTCGGGTATTTGTTCAGGGACTAAAGACGCTGAAATTAGACGTAGAGTTCTAAATAAATTGGAAAATGAGCAAATCTTACTCTCCAACAAATAGCGGAGGACTATTAGAGATTCGTAAGCGTACGCCAAGATTAAAAAAGTATCGACGAATCTGACATAGCTCACATAAGAAAAGTACACCGAAAGAAATAATTAATTGATTCTCCCTCTAAATCAAACCAATCAAAAAAAAAAAAAAAAAAAAAAGAAACAAACAAACGAGACAACTTGGCTCCTAATCTATGTTTGTTTGAATTGTGGGTCTCTACCGGAATAAAAAATGCCTAAATTATAACCGTATAGGGCACAAGAGCTCATATTGTCGAGCAAGAAAAAAGGCTAATAGCTGAAAAAAGAACAACAGCAAAAGAAAAATACGGGTTAAACATTAGAAAGTACGAGCAAGTACTTTTATTTATCCTAAATAAAAATATTAAACTGCAGTTGGATTTTGGTTCAGATTTAACAATCATAAATCTACACACTTGGAAAAAGTTGGGAAAACCAACCTTGCTAAGAACTAATAAAATGGTCAGGATCGTGATAGAGGAGAAAATCAAGTTTACGGGAGAACTTATCACGAATATAACATTTCAAGGAAAGACGTTAAAACTAAAAATATGTATTAAAAAATACAGAAAATTTATTTGGCATCGACTGGATGGAGATATTTAAGTTGTGGGACATGCCAATTAATTCATTTTGCCAAAACCTCGAAAACCTGATCCCCGAGGCACATAATTTAATAAAATATTTAAGAAACTTTTGCAGAAGTTTTTCTGGGTTCTTTGGTCGGTTGAATAAGATGACGGCAAGATTCGAGTTAAAAGATGACAACCAGCCAGTATTTAAGAAAAAACGGAATTGCTTTTCGCCTCTTTACCAAAAATAAATGAAGAACTCGACAGACTGGAAAGAACCGGTGTCTTTTCGAATGGGCTTCACCAACCGTCTATGTAAAGAAGTCAAACGAGATCCGGGTTTGCGCCGATTTCTGGACGGGTCTTAATGCAGCACTCGAAGACTATCATTAGGCTTTACTAGACCGGATGAAATTTTCGCGAAACTAAATAGAGAAAATTCTTTTCTCAAATACCGGTGGAGGAAGAATGTTTTAAATTGCTATTTATAAACACCCATCGTGGTCTGTACAAGTTCGAACGTCTATCGTTCGTAGTAAAGGTTGCGCCAGCAATTTTCCAAGAAGTGATAGACGTTGACTTCGTGCTTCCATATTTGGACGACATATTAATGATCAGTCAAATTGTAGACCAGCATAAGGAACATGTTCATAAAGTCTTCTCAAGAATTCAGGAGTACGGGTTCAAATTGAAAGAATACAAATGCGACTTCTTTATGGAGAAAATTAAATACTTGGGACACATTATCGATAAAGAGGCCAGATCCAGAACGGGCTACAGCAATCAAGGACATGCCAGTTCTCGAAAATGTATCTAACTTACAAAGTTTTTTAGGATTGGCAAATTACTACTAGGTGTTTATACCGAATATGCACAACTTCCGTGCTCCGCTAAACTAACTTTTGAAAAAAAGACAAGGGTTGGGAGTGATCACCTGAATGTCAAGAAGCATTCGTCAAAATAAAGAAAGTTTTAACATCGGACTTTTGTCACCCACTATAACCCAAACTTAAACATTTTAGTTGCCAGCGACACCAGCTCGAATGGCATTGGAGCATGTATTCGGTACAAGATGCCAGATGCATATCACAAACCAATAGCTCATGCCTCGAGAAGACTATTGCTTTAAAATGGAGTTCCTACCGTCTAAAAAACTATGTCATGCCGACAGACTGTCCAGATTAATTCCGAAACACCGAGGACCTCTTGAAGATACTGTGATTGCTTCTCTCCGAAGAGAAGGAGAATGTAAAACTATTATACAACACAGTAAAAGAACACTTTGTAATCCTCGACCAAATCAAACATGAAGTTCTAAACGATGAGTTTATAAGGCAAACCAAAATAAAAATTCTTGAAAAGGACAAACAGACTTTAGATATTTTTTCTATATGCGGCGAAGTACTGCTATATAGTGAAAGAGTCGTCAGTCTCACAAAAATTTCCATACGGGTCATCCAGGGATTACAAGGATGAAAATCCTTATGCACAGTTCTGTATACTGGCCGAACATGGAGAAAGATATTGAAAATATGGTAAAATCTTGTAAAAGTTGTGCCTTGGCAGCCAAGGTACCTCCAACCAAATATTCTCCTTGGCTCAAAACAGACAGACCATGGTCTCGAATTCATGTAGATTTTGCAGATCCGCTAGACGGATTCTAATATCTTATAGTAGTAGATAGTTTTTTAAGTGACCTGAAGTTCTTAGATGTAGAAATCCCACTACAGAAGTGACAATCAATTTCCTACAGGAACTGTTCGCCAGATTTGGGGTAGCCGATTGTTTAGTGTCAGACAATGGGAGACAATTTACGTCCAGCGAATTTAAGAATTTTTGTGAGACCTTCCAGATCAATCATATCATGATTGCTCTATATCACCCAAGGTCCAATGGACAGGACGAGCGATTCGTTAACACGCTAAAAAGAGCTCTGAAAAAAGCTATGGGAACACCCACAGAAGAAGCCCTACAACAACTCCTTCAGGTGTATAGACTCACACCCTCAGCACACCCTCATCATTACCCCCAACCGATGTCATGTTTGTGCGTAAAATCTTAACCTGTTCAAGTCATTATTTTCCACACATATCAGCATAAACTTTGCCTCTTACTCTGTAATCCTCTACTTCAAGTGGCTCTTGGTTCTTGTACAGGTTGAACATCACTGTAAAAAAAGTCATCATGTTCTCGTGGGAGAGAAATCTTCCAAATATTGCAGCCTATGCTAAAACCACTAAAATATTTTCGTAAGGCATTCGAATTTGCTCCGTCCAAGTTGGGGAGCATTAATTTGTAAGACATACTAAAATGAAATTTGAAATAGGGCAGAATACGAAGTGCATCAACTTATAGTAATTTTAAGAATGATTAATTCAAATAGCTAGCGTGTAAATATTTCAGAGCCATGTGTAAGAGCTGTAAATACTGTCTTGTTGTTTTGCGCTTAGCGATTTCCTTTTCCCAAAGAATTAGGGGAAGGGACTAAAAATTAAGAGGCAACTGAAACTACATGCCAAATTCTCTAAATCGATACATTTGTACTTTTCTTTCTTCTGTAAACTGTGAGTATTGACATTTACTAAACTAAAATGTGTGGTGAGCCCAGATAAAAAGTAAAATAAAATATATAGGCAACAAAAAAATTGAATTTAAATTAAAATAAGCCATTTGCTTTCCTTTAAAACCATTATTTTTTTTCTCTTTCTCTCTCTTTCTCTCTCTCTCTCTCTCTCTCTCTCTCTCTCTCTCTCTCTCAACTAACGAAGAGGCAGCTAAAATATAAAAACAAGAGGAAGAAGAAAACTGAACTCGGTGGCAAAATGGTGGATGTTTTCTACACCATGGGTTTAGTAATTGTGACTATTAATCTGCCAAAATAAAAGAGGGCCCACGCATAATTTCCACTAAAAATTAATTTGGCCCAATCAAAAAACAAAATAAAGAGACTTTTAATTAGGTACCTTCACTAAATCATCGCTGAAAAAATAGCATATAGGCGCTAAAATTTTAAAAAAAAACGAACTTTTTCCATCAAAATGTTTGTTATTATTAAGAGGAAAGGTCAAAGAATTTTTAATCTTTTTTAAAAAAATTTTAATCCCTTTTAAAACATTCAAAATTTTAGTTAAAAATCTTGTTTTGATTTAAATCGTTACGAGAGTTTACAATGGAAAACGTAATATTACATAACTTTTTTCCCGGACACAAACGCATTAATTTGGAAATTCTTGCAAAAATCAAATAATTGTTAGATTTTAATGAAACTTTCAGGACTTATTCATAAACGAATTAAATTATTTTTTAAATTAGTATTTTTTAAAAGTATTGTTAAAAAGATATATTTTTGACATCTGTTACTCCCCACTCCACGTAAATGCATGAAATTTTAAGAAATTAAATTTTGTTGGAAAAATTGGTTTTATTAGTTAAACGCAGGGCTCATTGGGGAATATAAATCATCTGTTATTTTTTTTTTTTGGAAAATTTTGTCTTTATTTCCGAAAATCTGCTCCCAATAATAAAATAAAAAATGCAGTATAATTATGACATTATTTTATTTGATAAACTTTTAATTGCTTGAATAAATAATATAAATTAAATTTTCTAGTCCGAAGAAAAAGATTTTTTTTCAATTAATAAGGAAATTTTAAAAGAATTGTTTTCATTCTTTTTAATATAATTTATAAAGAATCAAAAACATTTTTAAAATACTTCAAATACTTGTTGGGATTAGTTTAAAAACTTATTAAGCAAAGATTATACTTACTAATCGAAAATTAAAAAGTTTAATAAAAATCGTCGTGCATTTTTATTTTTAAAATAATTTTTAATTTTTTTTGTATGTTTTTGAATTTTTTTTATGGTAATTTCAATGTGTAAATTAAAAGGTCATGTGTTTCAGGGTTTCTTCCCCTTACAGGAAAGAATTTGTACAATTTTGTCACTTGTGATCACCATGCACTTATCTTATCTCGCATCTGTCAAACTGTCAACACATTTGAAATGCGGTGGACAGGTCAAAAAGTTCATTTCTATAATTAAGAAATAGTTTTATTCTAAATCTCATGCTATAATTAAGCAGTACTTGTGTAAATCAGATTAATTTAAGATTAAATTTGCTAATTTTCCAAAAATAATGTGTCACAGATGTATGTTTTATTTTTGTAAGATGTTTAAAACCGAGAATTAACTTTTGTTATCAAATGTCGCGATTGCTTAAAAATGGTCGAAAAATTAAAAGTTTTAAAAAAATTGGAAAATTTTTAGATTCCAATCAATATAATTTCTGTTTGAAATACACCAGAGTATTTTGCTTACTGGAAATATTAAATTTAAACTCTTGGCTTTGAATTAAAGCTAAAATTAAAACTTCAAGAAAACTTTTTATTTTAAAAAATTTAAGTTAAATTTAGGTATCGAAAATGAGCTCACCAAAAAAAAAAAAAAAAACTTCGCGCCAGTCGCCAGGAGCTTAAGAGATATAAACAGACAGATGAGATAAGCATAGAAAGCGAAGGGACCGCCAGAGAAAATAACCAAGAGTGTTACCGTACGTGAAAGAAGCTAAGCAGCCATCTGCTTAAGACATTTTTCTACCTTTCTCAGGGCCGAGAATATAAAATAAATTGACACCGCACCTATTTCCAAAGTAATCACACTCCTAACAAAATGACGACTGCTATCAAAGTCTGACTTGTAAAAAAAAAAACTATATACCCAGCCGAACAAATTTTAGCTATTCCGAATTACAAAGGATTGAATCTAATTGAAGTCCAATAAATTATCTATATTATTTTAATTTGTTTATATATTTTTGTTTCTGCTCGTTTATTTCGGCAGTTTTCGATAAATATTGCTAAAGAATCTCTAGCCTTTCACCAAAAATGCATAAACTTTCTTAAACAATCAAATAATAAAAATTTGTTTATTATCAAAACAAAAGATACATAATCAGAAAATTGAATTTCGCACAAACCCTTTAAATACAAAAGATGTAAAAATGTAAAGTTGTAATTTTAGATTTTACCACAATTACCGAGAATTTATTTACAATATTAATTAATTGTGACTAAGACAAATTACCAAATGTCAAAACCAAAAGTCGCCTATTTACTGTTTAGTGTTTACTTATCATTTCACATTTCCGTAGAAGTCAAAGTTGAAGGAAAGGTCAGTGGGAAGAATATTAGAGAAAATGACAGAAACAGAAAAAGAAATAATACAAAATTATTGTCATTAACCTACATAACGTAAAACTAGAATAATCCCTTTTTTCTTCATTAATGTCCTTGACCTTTCTCTAAGACGAACGATCAGCTTAAATCATTCTACAGTTCTACATTTTAATGAATCCGATTTAATGATTATATTTCTCAATAATATCATTATGAAGGGAAACATTTTTTCATTCATTAAAGTCTCAAGTGACTTCATCTGCAAAATGACGTGCAAAATCTTTTTTTCTTTTTTCCATTTAAGCATACTAAGATCAAAGTGTAATTTTCTTGAATTAAAACTTGAAAGTAATATGGATATTTTATTTTATTTCTTTGCATTGATATAAATCTTACTTGAAAACTTTTAAATTAAATGTGACAGCCAAAAAGATTTAATCGGTATACTAAAAGTCTCATTTATAGACGAGTCACTGGGTGAGTTTATAGCAGAAAACAGTTCATTACATAAAAAATGCACTGAAATGCAATTTACACATAGAGATAACAAATTAAAGCCAAATTCATACAACTATTAGAAAACTACACACCAATTTTTGTTTATCCCCACATACGCTGCACTCTACTTAAAACAAAATTTAAATCATATACAAACATACTAAAAAGTGCTGGATATTATCGACAGGACTCTTGCTTGTCACAGTTATCTACAATTACGTCCGTGTGTTTCTCTTATATAGGCTATAAGAGAAGCCAGACATAGAGTGAGACACTTGACACACACATGCTAACCATAGAGGCTAATAGAGAACATAACTGAATGCCTGTCTGACTATTAGGCTGTGAAAACGAACGGACTCTACTACCAACACGACAAGCCAGATAGTCAAGAAGTAGTCAACCGTATACTCTCTTTCACACTCATTTTACCTCTCGTATACGGTACACTCGAACGCTATTCTAGTATACAATTTACCAGAGACATTTTCATATTTTTTCAATGAAAATAAATCTTTGATTATTTTCCTAAACTAATGTCTAATTTGCTTCTTCACTCTAAGCAACTTCCACCCCGGATAAAGTTAAAATGATATTTACTGAGGTAAGTGGAAGAACAGAGGACTTCATCTCTCTCATCCCGATTATTGTATGAGGCGTAAACGCAGCAAACAAGACTCGAAACTCTGATCTGAAACTTAAAAAATGAAATTTACATTTACGAAGATATTAACAAACAGAATGCAAAATGTTCAAATAAGATTGCGCAAATTTTTCCTTTTGCACACTTTATTATTACTGAAGCGTGATAACCTGTTCAAAAATTAAAATGTTAGGACAGGAGCATAGAAGCTTCTTTCTTTCTTTCTTTCTTTTTTTTTTTCAATAAAAGTTTCATTTACTTACATAATTTCAACAGTCGAAAAATCTTTGACGGTACAAAAACACACTTAAAAAAAAAAAAGGTTCAAACAATATGTATTCCTTTTTATATATATATTTTTTAAGGTTCACTTACTTATTCAGGAGTGGAAACTGAGAAGGTTGGAAGATCCAACAGAGTCCCGTGAGCTCTAGAAACAATAATGTCGAGATAAATTTCGTTGTATTCTTTTAAAACTAATCAATTTATATATATATATATATATATATATATATATATATATATATATATATATATATATATATATATATATCTTCACAAGAAACAACTTACTAGTTCATTGGCTAGTGACAATCAAAATTCTTTTTCTTCCAGCTATACCGGATGATAGGTCTGATTGTAAGACATGTCTCTTTGACGTTCATCGTAATGAGTGCAAGCGTGTACTCAAAAAAGCAAAGTCACTATTTGCTGATAGAATGAGACACTATATAGACTTTCGCAAGTTTGATTCCAGAGATTATTGGCGGCTCTGCAAGCAAGAGCAAATCCACTTCTCAATTTGAAGTATTGATATCTACGGCATAGGTAGAGGGATTTGTTCGGAAGTTGGCTTCCAACTACACTCTCGAATTACCTCATAACGTACATCTACCAGATTTCTCCCTAGAACAGAAGCTCTATTGAATTATATATACGTATAACCCCGTCACTGGTTTCTGACATCATCTCTCAATCAGAATGTTATAGGACCCCTGTCATCGTTCTAAAGAAATGTGCTGGCTTCTGTTCTCTCCGAACTTTACAACAAATTCTTTAGGCCGTGCCCTCCGCTGTGCATATCAGCCCAAACATTGGAGTCGCCCTTCATGTATTCTAAGACGAATTTATAGCTGGATATTTTTTTCTGCTATCATCGAATTTCTGCGTTATTGAATTCACGCTGGTCGAGGTAGTCAGTGAAAATAATGTGAAAAAATGCGACTGTGCAAAAAATTTGGATATGGCCCACTTTATTGCGAACCAGTTTTGTTCTGTTGGGCTGAACGTGTGGGAAGCGACGGCTATGACCTTTTTTCGTCTGTTGTCAGCTTCCTGCATAAGGATGGCACCACACGCGACGTCTCAAGCGTTAGTGGTGAGTGTAAAAGGGCTGAGTGAAATTTGGAAATGAGATGACTGGTGGTGATGATAAGCGTCTCTTAATTTTTTCAAAAGCCTTGTCGGCCTGTTCTGTTCAAACGAACGGCTTATTGGCCCTGTTGAGTTCATGTAAAGGGGCCAGTAAAGTGGGAAAATATTACCGTCTTGATTCGTTCGTAAAGGCGAGTCTCCAGAAAATGACGTATCGAGACGCGAGTCCTATGAGACTTTACAGCTCCTCTCATCTCGACAATAGCGCGAATGTATTCTAGGTCGGGTCTGAACCCTTCATTGTCGACAATACAACCGAGAAATTTTGCTTCTGAAGCGAGAAAGGTGTCCTTTTTAGAGTTGAGTTTCACTTTGAATTTTTGAAGAGCGATGAATAGCTGTTTTAGCGTGGTGATGTAATCGTAAAATGTTTGGGCGTGGACGATGTTGTCATCAATATATGACAAGATATTCACCCATGAAGTGACTTGATCAATGCTTCGGTTATACATCGAGAAAAGATTTGACCAGCAGATGTTAGACCGGAAGCTAAGCGAGTATATTAGTAACATCTACCCTTCCAGGTGAATGCAGTTTTGTGGCAATCATAAATCGATGAGGGTTTATCGGAGATCGAGGAATGAGAAGTATTTGTTTCCCTCAGTCAGTTCAGTGCCATACGTGATACACGCTTGGGCAATCATGTCTCGAAAGAGACATGACTGACTAGGCAGATGATTATCCCGCAGTATGTTGCCATTACTTTCTGCGGTAGACTGGTTGCCAGTCAAGGCTATAGAACCCAATCTGTCCTGTTATTTACCCATAACTGGAGGGAAGAGACGGATTAATAGCTTTCCCAAGGGTATTTGCGCGTAAGTGAATAAAATGGATTCAAGTGGAATTCGAACTCGGCTCCTCGATTTCTCTTACTTACCTTATTAAAAACAGAATCAATCGTGAGCATCGGATACGGTTCTAAATCCGTGAGTACCTTGCTAAGGGTCCTCCTGAAATTGGCCACTACGCAGATTCGTCCGTTTTTGTATTTTTTTTTGTTTTGTTTTTTGTTTTTGTTTTTTTATTCGGACAGCAAAGACAGAGCTGTTGAACCCTTTCGAGAGGGAGCAGCGTTCGATGATCCCTTCAGTGGCCATGCGTTGGATTTCAACGTCGACGTTAGCTTTTAGCGGCTGAGCGATCGGGTGTTGCTTTAGGTTGCGGGATTGGTCATTAGTGGGTATGTGCACTGACTCAATAAATTTGAACTGTCGTCATCACCGATGATATTGGCGTATTTAATGAGAAGAGCTGCCGTGACTTCTGGTCAATCGTGGTTGAGATGAACGGGGAGGACTATACCTTTGTTTCTTCTAAGTCAGTCCAATTTTTGCTCTAAAGACTGGGTATCGATCTGGGGCTTTCCCATGACGAGTTGAACTCCACGGGTGTGGAGGTGTGAGGCATTTCCGAGTTAATGACTGAGATCAGAGGTGTTGTATTGGTTACGTCACCCGATAGCAAGGCTCGGTGGAATTCGACTGTGGCGTCTTGATTGTTTATAGTGTACAACATTAGCGTATCATAACATAAAACATTCTGGATGACAAGGATTGGTGTAGTGGGATTAGTAACCAGTATATTCATGTTCTGATATGTGGATGAGCTGGTGTAGCCCACGCTGATATCGCCGATTATTTCGCCAATGAAGGAAACATCACCACTGATTCCAGTTATATGTGTATTTGATAATTGTATGTGTTTCTCTGCTTGCTCAGGTAAGCAAGAGATAGGTATGACGCAAATGGTCTAGCATGCCTATATCGGATAAAGTGATAACGATGTCTATTTTTTGTGAAAGGAGATCAGTGCGAGTGTAGGTGCTGGAGGTGGAAGAGGTGATAATGTTTGTTAATATTCTGGATCGGTTTTTATGCTGCGGTCGAGGTAGCGTTGGGTATCACTTGCTACGCTACCCGCCGTATATTGTCTGTCCATCGTCTTTACGAGATGAGAGTATATGTTCGAAGTCCAGGTCTTAATTTTTTGTTTTTACTCATGAGCATTGCGCCCATGAGAAAAAAAACGGTGTCAGCGTTCATTTCGAATTTGCTATTATCTGTCTGAAACTTTATATGGACTAATGCTTCTCTGATCGTGATCTCAAGCTGACCTGCAAAATCGGTTATCTTTTCGTTGTCGCGTCGTTGAAGGTCCCACGCTCGGCTGAGGTGCTGAAAGTTTGTCATTTGACTCCCGTGGGTTCTTAGCAGATCGGATCTCAACTGCTCGCACGTGGACCTAGTCTGTTGCTAATCCTTCATTTGTTGAAATATGCCTTTGTCAAAAACTTGCTTAGTGATTTTAACAAACTCGGTTTCCATCCACGAATAATGTGCGAGTTTTTACGTGGATTGTGTTTGTCTTGTTTAAATCAGTTATAAACCGATTGACACCGTTATACGGATGGAAATGTTTTACGTCGCGGTTAGTGTCACGTAAGGATTGTAGTCGCATGAGTAGTTTGTAGTCTGTTGAGGTCTGGGTCGTGTGCGCTGTCCCGACGGAGGCATAGGTTTCCTGAAGTTCTATTTGGAGTTCGTCAGTGATTTTGGTTTGTTGTTCGTTTGTGGATTCCAGGTCTGCTTTAATTTTGAGAGCGGTTGCACATTGTTGTTTGATTAGTCTTGCATCTTGTGAATCCTGGCGATTGTGCTGTCCGACTGCCGAAGATGTTCCTTTGATAGGTTTTTATGTCCTTTTCTTAGGCTCAAGTCGGTTTCAATTTTTGTTTTGTTTCTTTAGGTGGTGTGGGTGCTATTAGATGTAGATTCTGGATTGTATTTTTCTTTGAGTGCGTAAGCAAAACGGAAGCTATGTGCGGAGCCGATGCGAAGTTGACGGAATTTTTAGTTCAGTCTTGGGTTTCGGAGTATTCACATCAGGCTAGTGGTGAAAATTTGTGTAACATGAATCAGAAGATCTGGTTTTAGGAATATTATAACAGAAATTTAACTTAATAAATTCAGTTTATTTATCGTCATCATAAGTAATAAACTGGACAATATTTATGCTTCCAGCTCTTATGAATAGACTGATAGCAGAAAGTGAATGAAATAATTATCGATAAGATACTAAAGCATTCTTATTGTAGGTTAGAGAAAGAAAAGCTGATCGTTCTTATTTGTTTTTCTGTATTATTTCACATTTCCATGCGTACAAGTAAGCATAGTTTGACGGTCATGAAAAGGTTGATCAGAATATGCCTACTGTGTGTCTCACGTACATGGGACCAAAGACAAAAATTGGTGAAGCCCCTTTGATATTTCCCCTTTTGGAAACGTCTCAATCATCAGAGAACAACCCTAGTTCCATGCTGATTACCCCACCCAACGCTACTCATTTTATCACTTCGGTGTGAGAAGAATACACTTCTCTTTGTTTTCCTTTTATTAAATTGTAGCAATAGCTTTTTCTAATTCTTTTATTTTTTTAATAATAGCGATTGCAATTGTTTTAAAATTATAGCACCTTTTCCTTTTTTAATTATAGCAATAGTTTTTTTCTTCTCTTCTTTTTTAAATAGTAGCAATACTTTTTTTTTTTGCATTTTTTTAAATTATAGTAATATTTTCAGTTTTATATGTACATTTAATTTCACAAAATGTAAACATATTCATAAATGTGACTGCGAACCGTATGGCTTTCTTTTCTTGCATAAATGAATTGAATGTACATGTGGAACGTATCAAGAAATCATGTCCTCAGATTTAAGAAAAAAAAATTTAAGAAAAAATTTTTTAACTTCGATGATTTTGGCTAGTATACTGACTAGTTGTCTCTTTAAATTTATAAAACAAATTCAATAAGCATTAAATTCTCAACAAATTCTAACTTTGTATTTCTAACCACATAAATTAAACAAAACGATCAGAAAGTTTACTGTTAAGTAGACATTATACTAATCAAACCAACGACCAGAGTCCAAAATCATCACTATATAGCGTAAACAAATCGGGCTGATTGAATATATATATATATATATATATATTCAATCAGCCCGATTTGTTTACACTATATATATATATATATATATATTACAAGAAAGTGGAAAAACACGTAGATTAAAACCCACTGTTCAAGCATTTACTACAGAGTAGAGCTTAATATTGTAATTTTGTTCTTACAATGGTTAATAAAAACATAATATCATTACACAAAAATGTTTATGTTTCAGAACAATACTGTTTTTCTTCAGGTGATATGTTAAAATAAATGCTGAAAATGATTTATTTTAAAAATATAAGATGAATTCATGGTTATTTAGAAAATTAGGGAGTGGTAGTTGGAGAAAAGGCTTTAGGTGTGTCAATATTGTTCAATCAAAAATGAGAATTATGTAACAATGGAGATTTAATATTTGGGTTATGAAAGGGAGAAGGATGGCTTAGATCTAGACATGTCCTTTTTAATTTTGTCTGTATAAGATACATTGTTGGAACTTAAATTATTTAAATGGGTAGACAATAATTTTTAACAGGAGGTTGGATTTTAGTTTTTATTGAATAGATTTTTTACTACTATCTCATGAGATAACAACATATGTAAAAAAATAAATATTTTTACTAATACTTTTTTAAAATAATGACTTTAAAAATAATTTCATTGATTTGTAAATAAGTCCTGAAAGTATCCTTAAAATCAGACCATTGTTTGATTTTTGCAAGAATTTCCAAATTAATGTGTTTGTCACCAGAAAAAGTGACTTATGTAATATTACGTTTTCTATTATAAGCACATGTAACGAGTTGGTTACCCACTAACTAAAATCAAAACAAGACTTTTACCAAAATTTCGAACGTGTTAGAAAGGATTAAAAAGTTTTGAAAAATAATTAAAAATACTTTGATCTTTCCGCTTAATAATAGCATAGACATTTTGATGGAAAAGTTCGATTTTATTAAGTTGGGGACCTTTTTCATACTATGTTGTTTGTTTGTTTGTTTTTATTTTTTTTTATTTTTTGTTTTTTCAGTGATTTAGTGGAGGTACCTGCTCAAAAATGGTCGAAAAGTTGAAAGATTAAAAAAATTCAAAAATTTTAAAATTCCAATCACTATAATTTCTGTTTGAAAACCAAAGTATTTTGCTTACTGGAAATAGTAAATTGAATCATTTAGCTTTCAATTAAAAACTAAAATAAAAGTTTCAAGAATTTTTTTTATCTTTTAAAATTCACTTTAAAAGTTACTTATCGAAAATGATTGTATTTACTAAAATGACAGTGATATTTTTCTTGTCTATCGTTTATACTACCGAGAGAGAGATATCAACATTTGGGTTGGTTTCATTTACAAATAAACGAAATCAGTTATTGCATCAAATTTCAGAATACTTTCGTTAGTTAATAATAAGTTCATATAATTATTTCTATCATATACACTTCTCAGACTTTGATTTCATTGAACAGTTAAAACAAGTGTGGAGGATTTCGCAGATAATTACAATCAAACTGGAACTATCTCTTCTTGTTGTTGACAAACGCGTCTGGCACAAAGTCAATATTCTTCAGTTTCTCTCTGACTGAATCTTCGAAATATCCTTGAAATTCACCACAATTATTTATATTCACCATTCGCCATGATATGCAAGGAATACTGGTTGCAGAAAATAGGAAATGACAACAATACGACTTTTAATTTGTGAAACAACAGAATTCAATAAAATATATAATTACACAGTTTTTTTATACGAAAGGCATTTAGCAGGGAAAAGGAAGGTAGGAGTTTCTTCCCATTGATTAACAAACTGTTTGTAACTGATGGTAATAAAGTTGATAATAAGGTTTGCTTGTTTGAATGAATGTATTAATGTTCAAATGTTCGGTGTGTACGCACGCGCGTGTGTGTGTGCAGAATTACATATTAATGAATGTATGTTGGTATGCAAATGAAAGATATGCAGATCCAACAATACCCCTTCAAAATTGAAAGAAATGTATAAGATATATTTCTTTTTAATTTGTACAATAATGTCTGTACTTGGAAGGCCAGTGAACCTTCCTTCCTCTCTTGGTGACTTTGGGTTCTTGATGTGAAAATTGTTGATCATTGTTCTGTGCTGCAGCTGGTGGTGGTGGTGGTGGTGGTGGTGGTGGTGGTGGTGGACTGACTTCAGATTTCTGTAAATCCGAATGACTTCGGTGAGCATCACTCTATGTGTTGGCTTTAAACGGTCAATAATTGAAATGTTCGTTTTCTCGTTAGGAAGCTGCACTGTAAACTAAAGTACCTATAATTGAAGGGCACCCGAAAATGGAAATCTATTCCCGGAACTTCGCCTTCGCCACGGAATCCGCTGTAGTCGATCTCAAAGGAACGGCAACAGGCCACCTAGTAAATCTGTCAATTACGGTAAGTATACTGGCAACCTTGGTTGTCTGGAAACGGTCCAACCAAATCAACGTTTCGATGGGTGAAGCGACTATCAGGATCTGTAAAGGTGCCTGGGGGAGATTTTTTTACATGTCTGTGGATCTTGATTCGTTGGCATACACAGTCACAGTGTTGGATTCAGTTTTTTAATATCAGAGTTCATATGGGGTCAAACGAATCTGTCACTGATTAATTTTGATGTTACTCTGCGACTTGGATGTGACATGGAATGGAAATGGTTGAAAATCAGTCTTCTCGTGCAAGTACAAACCAGAGGTCTTGGATTGGATCACATGTATTTACGCTGAAGGGTAGAGGTCGGTGCTCTATAAGGGATGAATCTTTATTTAAGTCTTGTAGAGTAGCGTCCCTTGTTTCTTCGTCAGATAAATTCTCCATGTCCAGAAGTTATTTACAACCGGCAAGTAGGTTCGTGCGTATCAGCGACTGTGTTCTTGTCACCTTTTTGTCATAACGAATGTCAGTTGTAAATTGTGAAATATAATCCAATTGCCTGTAGTCTCGAGGATTATATTTGTCAGATTAAAAAAAAACAGTGGCTTTTTTGTGGTTTGTAGATACAACAAAGTTGCGGCCTTCTAACAGGTGTAGAAAATGACGTATAGAAAATAGAAGTGTATATATAGCCAGTAACTCACGTGAGAAGGTACTATACTTTTTCTGGGTAGAAGACAGCTTCAGAGAGAAGAGTGAGATAGATAAAGTTTTTCTGTCTGTGTGTTTGTGTATCACCGCACCGATGTAAGGGACCGTAAGTATTCTCTTCTTCACGGAGATACCTTCTTCTTCTTCTTCTTCTTCTTCTTCTTCTTCTTCTTCTTCTTCTTCTTCTATGTGCTCTGTCCCTTCAGGAAGTAGGTGATTATGGTTCTCCACGTCTCCCTATCCCTGATGACTCTTAGTATGTTTTCTCCTTTTACACCTCGCAACCCCGTTCCGTCACCCACCTAATCAGGCCCTGCAAATATGTTGTTATGGTTTATAAAATGGCGAGTGTTCTAAAAATAGAAAAAGATAGACACACTGACGCCAAGAATTCAAAATTGGGCGGCAAAATAAGGAACCGTTTCTTTGGTAGGAGTAGGAGTAAGAAGTAGGAGTTAAGGACAGTAGTTTTGTGTAGGAGATTTGAAAAGGGGAAGACACTAGTCAATTGACCACTAGAATCCAGAAGGGATAGGCTCGTTTACTACTAGCATCCCACAGTGAAGAGATTTAGCTAGTCTGCTCTTGTATCCACACAAAATTGAAAGGTTGTAACTCTATGTGAAACCCTAAAGTTTTATACGAAAAATAAACATCATTAATTCAAGTTTGTGCTATCGAAACGAAGCAACACAACAGTGGTGACCCCGGCATACGAACAGAAAGCAACCTCATATACAATATATATATATATATATATATATATATATATAAAGATAAATGGAGCAGACAGGAGAGGAAACGACTCATCAAGTCAATATCAGGGCACCGGAATTCATGGAAACTGCTGTAAATGGATGGTTTACGATATTAGAAGCCCAGTTTCACTTGCGAAATGTGACAGCGTCGAAAACAAAGTTTTATACAGTAATAGCGTCGTTAACAGCCGAAGAAGTGGGTAAACTACCAAATGCTACCCTCACATCACAAGACTACGAGGAATTAAAACGGACTCTGATAGAAGTTTACGAACAAACAAAACCGGAGCTTCTAGAAAAATTAATGTCGGCTACGACTATTTCAGGACGACCGTCGACATATTTGCACGAAATGCTATCCGTAGCTAAACGGATAGGTATTAGCGACGACATTGTGAGACACAAATTCCTGCAGGCATTACCGTCAACAATAGCTCCAGTAATAGCCTCGCAAAAAGATTTAAACCATACCCAACTTGGCAGGTTAGCAGATGAACTGATGCCATTATTGAATAACGATAAGGCATTTGTTGTTCAGTGACCCTTATCTACTAAGAATAACTCATAAACAAATTATAAAGGAAAATACAGCCAAGATACTTCAGTGCCACTAAATGTCAGGTCGTATCGGAATAACCAACGGACAAAAGTTTGCAGAGCACATATTTATTTCGCCAATGAAGCAAGAACATGTAAGCCTTGGTGTAAATGACACAAAAGGAACAATCTACAAATGTTGCCTAGTTCCCGATCAGCAACACCTACGGGAAGTGATTTGGAAAACTAATAGGGCGAACAAGTTCAGTCCCACGAGGTTCGCCGCTATTAGAAATTACCGCAAAATTAGGGGCTGCCAAATTAAAATTTATTGTAGATACTGGCGCAAGTATCTCAATATTACCAACTACTGCAGTAAATGGTATTACATTAAAACCGACTCCCATATCACTATCCAGTGCAAATGGGGAGAAAATAAAATGCTACGGACAAGTGAGTTTGGAAATTGGAATACCCAGTTTAAGGAGATCATTTACTTGGACATTCATGATCGCTGATATCACCAACCCACTCCTTGGACTGGAATTCCTCAACAAGTTTGATCTAATAGTAGACTGCAGTAACAAAACCATTTACGATCCTACAACAACCCAGAGAAAGAGTTTAAAAATATCTGCATCAGCGGTGAATCTAGTCGTAAATGAAACGGAGCTCCCGTCATTCATACAGAATATGATTAAAGAAAAATATCCGAACCTAATCACACCACATAAGAACAGTAACAAAAAACACTGCGGTATCTACCACAGAATTGACACTGGAATCCATACACCAGTATTTGCAAAACCCAGGCGGCTTAATGTAGAAAAACTGGAAGCTGCGCGTAGCGAATTTAAAACCCTACAATAAGACGGAGTGATCTCCCTTTCCAAAAGTGAGTGGTCTAGCCCACTACATATAGTATCTAAACACAGCGGAGGATTTAGATGTTGTGGAGACTATCATTATCTCAATAGCATAACCAAGACTGACAGGTACATTTCAACGGTATATGGACAAAATGTTTGAAGACGTTGATTGTGTTTTTATAGATATTGATGACATTTTAATTTTCAGCAATGATGAGATTTCTCATAAAAAAGACATTGAAACTTTTTTAATATTTTAAATGAACACAATTTAAAAATTTCAGCCACAAAATTTGTTTTCAATGTAACTTCCCTAGATTTCTTAGGCTTTCATATTAGCGTAGATGGCATTAAACCTACAACTAGTAAAATAGAAGAATTAAAATCTTTTCCTTGCCCTAAGGACACAAAACTTCTACGCAGATTTCTTGGAATGGTTGGATTTTATAGAAAATTAATACCAAAATTTTCAGAGATAGTCTTACCCTATCTGAGAGAATGAGGTTATCCCCTAAAGGCTCGTTCACATTAGATGAATCTGAACGGCAATCTTTCAATTCTGTAATTAAGGAACTTAATGATACATCATCATTAGATCACCCTGAACCTAACTGTACAAATTATCAATTAGTCACTGACAGTAGTAATTAAGCTGTCGGTGCGGCATTGCACCAAATGGTGGAAGGAAATCCAATACCGATCGGGTTTTTCTCTAAAAAATTAACACAAACGCAAATGAGATACTCTACATTCGATCGCGAACTTTTAGCAGTTTATTTGTCAGTGCTGCACTTCCGTCACCTCATAGAAGGTCGCCAAGTGCTACTTTTAACTGACCATAAGCCATTGTGTGGTGCATTTTATAGTTTAAACCCCGCTAAATCAGACAGACAACAACGACAATTAGCTATCCTGACAGAATTTATTTCAGATATTGAACATGTAAAAGTTAGTCAGGATATAGTTGCTGATTGTCTATCCCGACCAACTCTTGCTGTACAAATAGATGCGTGTGATTTACCAGCACTTGCAGAAGCATAGACATCTGATACAGAAATTCAATCTTTTCAGGACTTTAAAAAATTCTCCATACCTGGAGATAACCAATTTATATGGTGTGACTTATCAGCGTCTTACCCCAGACCTTTTGTTCCATCTAAATTGCGTGCGTCCATATTCTATAGTATCCATTCCATAAATCACCCTGGTATTAAATCATCCATTAAGATGAATAAAGCTAGATATTACTGGCCAAACATGGATAAATCAATGAAAGAATTTTGTGCATCATGCCAACAAGCAAAAGTCTACAAACATACAAAATCACCTATACAGACATTAGAAATACTATAAGCTAGATTTCACACAGTCCACATAGATATAGTAGGACCACACTCACCAGCAAAAAGCCCAAATAGCAGTTACATCAGCCCGTATAGATATATCCTCACATGTATTGACCGCACAACTCATTGGGTAGAAGCACAACCCATCAGCGAAATCACTGTAGCTAGTGTAGCTGAGGCTTTTATAAACACCTGGGTCACACGTTGGGGTGTCCCGCTGCATGTTATAACCGACAGAGGCCGACAATTTGAAAGCGAATTGTTTAGTGAAGTAGCAAAAATAATTGGTTTTTTATAGACAGCTTATCATCCTCAATGTAATGGTTTGATTGTGAGAATGCACAGGACCATTAAAACTGCTATTATAGCACGAAACGAGTCCTGGCTCTCAGCGCTTCCAGTAGTACTTCTTGGGATTCGCAGTATGCCCAATAGCTCTGATTTTTCTCCTTTTTATGCTGCTACAGGCACACAATGTTTGCTACCACAGCTACAAATAGATAGCACAAGTGACAAGGCTATAACTGAAAATTTCACAAGAGATTTACATAAAACCATGTCACAAATTGATGTGTGAGACTTCATCAAAAGAGTTAATAAGTCCGCAAAATCTTATGTCCCAGACAAACTTCAAACTTGTGATAAAGTTTGGATTAGAGTGGATCGTGTTCGAAGACCATTAGAGGCACCCTATTCAGGTCCCTACACAGTCCTTCAGCGAACACCTAAATATTTTCTGGTTAAAATAAATAATGATATGGAGACTCAAGTTTCTGTGGACAGGTTGAAACCATATATAGAAATACGAAAACAAATAGTAGAGAAACAAGTAGAAGAAAAGATGAATAAAAACAAAGCTCTTAGTGATTCAGAACAAGAAATAAATACAAGAAATAAAAAAGAATCTCCCATGATAAATAAATTTCGTTCAGGTCGAAAAGTTTCCTGGAAGAAATATAACGAGTACTATTATTAGTAGTACACTCCGTTCTAAAGGAGGAACTTCTGTTATGGTTTATAAAATGTCGAGTGTTCTAAAAACAGAAAAAGGTAGACACACTGACGCCAAGAATTCAAAATTGGGCGGCAAAATAAGGAACCGTTTCTTTTTGGTAGGAGTATGAGTAAGAGCAGGAGTAAGAAGTAGGAGTTAAGGACAGTAGTTTTGTGTAGGAGATTTGAAAAGAAGAAGACGCTAGTCAGTTGACCACTAGAGTTCAGAAGGGATAGGCTCGTTTACTACTAGCATCCCACAGTGAAGAGAATTTAGCTAGTCTGCTCCTGTATTCACACAAAATTTAAAGTTTGTAACTTGATGTAAAAACCTAAAGTTTTATACCAAAAATAAACATCATTAATTCAAGTTTGTGTTATCTTCTAATTATACCAAAACAAAGCAACACAGCACTTACTCTAAATTTTGAAAATGTAATTTGAGAAGCCTGTTGAGTATTGAAACACACACACGAAACATGGAAGCGAATTGAAAGAATTGTATCCTGCCGAAAAAAGTATATACAAGGAATTATTATCATTATTCATTATGGATACTCAAGTTTCTGTGGACAAGTTGAAACCATATATAGAAATACAAAAACGAATATTAGAGAAACAAGTAGAAGAAAAGATGAATAAAAATAAAACGCTCAGTGATTCAGAACAAGAAATAAATACAAGAAATAAAAAGGAAGATTCTCCCATGATAAATACAAAATCTCGTTCAGCTCGAAAAGTTTCCTGGAAGAAATATAACGAGTGCTATTATTATTATATATTCCGTTCTAAAAGGGGAACTTCTGTCATGGTTTATAAAATGGCGAGTGTTCTAAAAATAGAAAAAGATAGACACACTGACGCCAAGAATTCAAAATTGGGCGGCAAAATAAGGAACCGTTTCTTTTGGGAGGAGTAAGAGTAAGAAGTAGGAGTAAAGGACAGTAGTTTTTGAAAAGGGGAAGAGGCTAGTCAGTTGACCACTTGAGTCCAGAAGGGATAGGTTCATTTACTACTACCATCCCACAGTGAAGAGAATTTAGCTAGTCTGCTCCTGTATCCACACAAAATTTAAAGGTTGTAACTTGATGTAAAAACCTAAAGTTTTATACCAAAAATAAACATCATTAATTCAAGTTTGTGTTATCTTCTAATTATACCAAAACGAAACAACAAAACAATGTTATCCGCTGCCTTCCTCTGTCTCTTTTTCCTTCTATCTGGCCTGTCAGTATCAGGTTCTCTAAGCCCTCCTTCATCATTGCATGTCCCAGGAACTTCAGTTGTCTCTTCCTGATGCTTATTATTAATTTCCTTTTCGTTGCCATTCTTTCCAACACCTCATCGTTGCTCGCATGCTCGGTCCACGATATCCGCAGCATCCTTCTGTAGACCCACATTTCCGCTGCTTCAAGTTTTGTCCTCATTTTCGATTATATTGTCCAGCATTCACTGCCGTATTGTAGAACTGCCATCACATAGCAATCCAGCACTCTTTTCTTTGTTTCTAGTGAAATTTTCCTGTGCGTTAGTACTTTACTCAGCTTCTGGAACGCGTCCTTTGCCATGCCAATTCGCCTTCGGATCTCTGTGTCGTACTTTCCATCTCCTGTGCGAGGAAGGCCCTTCAACATAGTTATTATAGTAGTTTATGCGGCGGCAACTTAAAGCACTGAGGACGAAATAAAATCATTATATTCCATACTGGACAGTGCCAAAGCCAAGAAATTGGGATCATAATGGATGACTTGAATGCCAAGGTAGATAAAGAGAGGGAAGGAGATACGACCGGCAACTTTGGACTAGTGGATCGCAACGAACGAGGAGAAAAATTGGTCCAATGGTGCACAGCAAATGACCAGCTAATTACTAACACCTGGTTTCAAGAACACCCACGACGTCTATAGACATGGAAAAGCCCAGGAGGCGACACGAAAACCAAATAGACTACATAACTATAAACAAGAGATTCAAGAACGCAATGGTTCAATGCAAAACATATCCAGGTGTCGACTGCGGAAGTGACCATGTCTCAGTCATCTGCAAACTAAGGATAAAACTCCGGAGAATGAAGAAGCCCAGTACAGCACCAAAGCTGAAATACAACACGCTCGTGAATGATCTCAACCTGCAGAAAGAATACACTAACAGCGTGAGAAAGAAATATGAAGAATAAAGTGGAAAAGGACACTCAAAATGGGACTCACTAAAGGAAGCGATGGTGACCTCAGCGAACAACATTGCCCCAAAGGAAATCAGACGCAGAAGAAAAAACGAGTGGATGACTGAAGAGATTCTCCACATGTTACAAAGGAGACAAAAAATAACGCCAAGACACGGAGGAGAATATAGGAAACTACACAGGGAGATAAGGAACAAATGCAGACAGGCTAAAGAGGAATGGCTCAACAACAAATGCGAAGAAGTAGAGAGACTGAGCAGGACCAATAAAGTAGAGATGCATAAAGAGATAAAAGAACTGACAGGACAAAAAACCTGCTCCTTAACATGATGCATAAAATCCAAGGATGGAACAATCATATTGGAGAAAGAGGAAATGCTCCAGCGATGGGAAGAGTATATAAAGGATCTTTTTTGCGACAGGAGAGAACAACCGAGAATACACAAGAAGGGGGATGGACCGGAAATATTAAAATCTGAAGTGGAAGCTGCAATGACCAAACTGAACAGAAACAAAGCAGCTTTTCCAGACGGTATCGTAATAGAGCTGCTGATAGCCCTTGAAGAATTGGGTATAGAAAAGATTTACCGAAATAATGTAACGAAATTTATAATAGCGGAATAATACCAGACGACCTATGCAAGTCGATATTTACAGCACTGATTATGCCGAAAAAGCGACATCTCGCAAGATTCTCTTGAATTGGTAGCATAAACGGGACCGGATACCTCGCACAATCCGTCGGTACTTGCCGAGCACCGTGTCGCTTCAGCCTGGCCCAAGAGAATATAGCGTGTTCCAGCCCTATTTACCGCGATCATTTTTGACTCCATTTCAAACCTGGCCGACAACTTGGATCCGAACGCTGAACCTGATCGTGTGGGCAACGGAAGAGGAAAATTCAAAATGTTATATACTACATAGGAGTGTTCTCTATCCACCAATGGGACGTCCACCACAACCACAATCGATTTTGAGTCAAAAAGTGTCCTACAACTTAATGTTTTATAATAATACCAGATGTCCTTATCTGGATCGCTTGCTAATTTGAAATTATCTGGGAGCGTCTGAGCTATTTTATGCATCAATCCCCTTAAGTCGTGCGGAGCGATTATGCTAGGAGACAAATGGCCAATCGACAATAAGTTGAGCTGCAGTTCCAAATAGCTTAAAGCCATACGGACGTCTAAGAAATATTTCCCTAATTTATCGACTATAATCTTGTACAACCAGTATCTATGGGTAAGGATCTCTAATCTGGATACTCGTTTATCCAACCCCTGTGTTGCGTTTGCCATGGAACCTACAATACCTTTAAGGCTAGAAATAATTTCATTTATTTTGTGTCTATTATTAGATACCTCATGTCTCGTAACATTTATTACGGAAATGCTATCCTCTGTCATATGTAGTATCCTTTCCTGTGTATTTGCTAACTTACCCAATGCTCTTTTGATCACACGTAGATCATCTTCCGATGTTACTCCAAAAAGGTAACTAAGAGCATTCCCTACAAAGGGCAACACGGACCGCTTAGTTCTGCGAGTCATAGACCTATAATCTTTGTATTTTAATAACAGCCTTTCACGTTCTATTACAATTTGCTTAAATTCATCATTTACATGATTCATCAATGTTTCGAATGTGACGTCCCCAAGGAATTCCTGTGGGAAATTTTCCTTTGCGCCCGACTGGACATTTTGTATGCATCCTTTCAATGATTGGAACGCAGCGTCGTATGGTGTCAGATTGATCGAAAATGTCACCAGCCACCTTGCACGTGACAGAGAGATCTCGTTCTGTTCAATAAATACGACGTTCTGGTAATTTTCAATCGCTACGTCCAATCCAGGAAAAAGCAGCAGGACCAAAAGAAAAAGGTTTGCCATCTGAAACGAGAGACAAAGCCGTTAGTCTCGCTCTGTACTGACACCAGAGACGAATAATTTACTTTATGCTTTAGATACTATTAATAATTTTCCACGTTTGTATCTTCCGCATGTGTTGCTATAAGGAAGGTGACCTAACTATTTCACTTAAACTATCGTTAATCTTCCCACTGCTTTCTTTCCCAATCCTATAGCATATCAGCCAATAAGTCTACAAGACTTTTCAGTTGTTCTTTCTTTTTGTTCCGATCAACTGTGGAATCTGCAGGTCTATCCGTGCTTTTTGCCCCAACAGACGTTTGCCTCATTTGGGCATCTTCGCTGCTAGGTGATTCCCTAGAAAAACCCTGATCTACATAAGTAGATCCAGACGTTTCGCACTTTGAGCAATCATCCTCGAACGTGGATGAAACATTATTTATACCACCGATTCTATCATCACTATCAATAGTTGACACGTTTTTATTCGCCATTTTACGTCGCGTCATAATGCGACGCTCCATTAATGGAACATCAGACTCATCGTCTGATTCCACACGTTGGTGTCGATTTTTGTGCACTGGAAAGTCGGTCTGTTCCGCTCCGGATTCGTCATCCGAATCACTGGATTCTACTGGAGCAGCCAATACAATCTTTCGTAACGGCCTATCGGAAGTAGGGATTTTCCATTCATCAATGGACGCTGCCCGAAGATGCTCAGCATGCGTCTTAATGACTGAGCCGGTTAACTGATCTCTAATTCTATAAGAGACCGGGCCAGTCTTTTCAACGATCACATAATATGGCCGCCAGCGCACATCTAACTTCCCTTTCTTTTGGTGATTCTTATAGTACACCAAATCACTAACCTCAAAAGTTGTATTTTTCGTCTTACCACGCGACTTATCTATCGCGGCTCTCCTCGCTTTTCTTATATTATTCCTAACTAAAGTGAAGCTACGATGCATTTCCTGTAGTGCAATTTGGTGATGCTCATCACCATAATATATGCGACGAGGCCTCAGTATATTGTCCAAGGGCAAAATAACATCCCTGTTGTAGAGCAAGTAATACGGTGAAAACTTAGTGGTTTCGCTCACATGAAACCGGATAGCCGCCAACATTTGGTTAATGTAAATATCCCACGACTGTTCGTTGTTGCCGATTTTTTTTGCTAGAACATCATGCATTGTTCTGTGAAACCTCTCAACCTTACCGTTGCTCTGGGGGTGATAAAAAGAAGTTGTCACATGGTGTATATTTAGGTCTTCTAATGTCTTTTTCATTACCCTGTTGACATTTTCTGGCCCATTATCAGTTAAAAGCTGAAGTGGTGTCCCAAATCTGGGGAAGATTTCGTCAACTAAGAGATGCACCACTGTTTCTGCCTTCTTGTTAGGAACCGCAAATGCCTCCGGCCAACCACTGTACATATCTATGAATGTAACTATGTATTGGTTACCTGAATGGGTCTTTGGGTAGGGTCCTGAGACATCTAAAGCAACCTTTGCGAAAGGAAAAGGAGGGAAGTCACATTCCTGTATATGGGATTGCTGCCTCTTTAGGTTTCTTGTCTGACACGGGATACATTTACCTACGAAATCATTTATTTCTCTAAGTAAACAAGGCCAGAAATACTTTTGTTTTATTGAGTGGAATGTCTTATCCACCCCCATATGGCCACTGTCATCATGGTATTGAACTAGCACCCTTCTTCTAAGGTGAGATGGTACATACAGCCTGATGAGGGGTTCATCATCAGGTTGAGACAAATAGTACACCACCTCATCCATTACTATATATCTCTTCTGTTCTGCTTTGGTAGCCCTACCATTTCGTAATCTAATCTTCAGGTCTAAGATGTTTTTGTCTGATTCTTGCTCCCTGATTATGTCTATTCCTTTCAATGTGGGCCGTTCGGGTGCCTCTGATGAATTTCCGACATTTTTATGGGCTGCTAATTCTTCCGGCTCCATTAGGTTGGAGTTTATAACACTAACCAAGTAATTTCTATCATCTATCTCTACTGGAGAAGCAATATGGTCTTCGTTCACATCAACAGCGCGTGATAAGAGATCCGCGCAAACATTATCCTTACCCTTAAGATACTGTATGCTGCAATTGTAGCCAGACATGCTCAGAGCCCAAGTCTGTATCTTCTTATTTTGTATGGGCGAGTTAAGTAAGTGCTCCAGGGGCCTATGATCAGTGTATATTGTGAATGTTGCGCCATGCAGGTAGTGATTCGGTTTTTGAAGAGCATAGTGTATGGCATAAGCCTCTTTCTCTATAGTTGACCACCTCGTTTGTGTGTCACTTAATTTATGGGACAATAAATAAATTGGTTTTTCTACATCCTTCCTATTTTCCTTATCGTACACCACCTGGGATAGGCATGCGCCAATCGATTGATCGGATGAGTCAGTATATAACCTATACGCCTTATTTGGGTTGGGATAGGCTAGTGTTACCATCTCCGCGAGTTTCGTTTTTAGTGTATCGAAAGCGGTTTGGCAAGCATCGTCCCATTGGAATCGTGCATATTTCCTTGTCAAATTGACCAGCGGTTCGGCTATATCAGAGAAATTTCTAATAAAGCGGCGATAGTATGAGGTCATCCCGATAAAAGCTCTTACTTGCCTAACAGTGGTTGGAGTAGAAATTGACTTTATAGCCTTGACTTTATTGAGGTCTGGTTGTATTCCCTCTTCACTTATCTTGAACCCCAGGTATTGGGTCTCTTTCTTAAAGAACTCACACTTAGCTGGCTTCAATTTAAGGTTGTGCTTACGTATACTACTCAAGACTGTGTCTATATGTCTTAAATGATCTTCCACCGTATTTGAAAATATCAGAATATCATCTAAATATGCCAGAGCAAAATCTTCCTGTCCCTGTAAAACAACTGACATTAATTCCTGGAAGATGCCGGGTGCGTTTGCAAGTCCAAATGGCATAACATTAAAATGAAACAGACCCTTGTGGCAGGTGAATGCACTTTTTTCTTTGTCATCATCATGAAGCTTAACTTGCCAGTACCCTGATTTTAAATCAAGCTTCGAAAAGTACCTTGCCGAACCAAGTGATGCCAGTATATCATCGATGACAGGAAGAGGTCGAGCATATTTCTTTGTAATCTTATTAAGTGCTCTAAAGTCTACACAAAATCTCCTACCACCGTCTTTCTTATCTACTAAAACTACTGGAAAACCCCACGGGCTATTGGATCTCTCAATTACACCTGCCTGCATCATTTCGTCGATTGCTGAATCCATTGTCTTTCTTTGTTTGAGGGGTGTGCGATATGGGCGTTTTCTTATGGGCTCATGCGTTCCAGTATCGATACGCATCTCCACAGTATCGGTTCTGCCCAGGTTCTTGTCGTCACTAACGAACATGTCCCTATTTCTTTTTAGCAATTTGTTAATTTCAGGCTTGAATTCCTCCGGTACATGTACCTGTTCCAAATCTACATCAGGACTTTTATTATTTTGTTTATCGGGCATAGTAATTTCAGTAATATCACCTGCCCTTTCCAATTTAGCCAGCGGACACCCCCGTCTCAAAGTGATTGTCTGGTTAGTGTTATTCATTATCAGCAACTGAAACTTACGAGACTTTGGCATTTTTACAACTGCGTTGGCTACTGATATACCACATAAGTTGCTAACATATCCACTACTCAGCTGTTCGATTTCATATTCTTTGCCACGTCCATTTCTCAGCCTGGTTAATCCCAGACAAGCATGCAGGTGTTGAGGTCTTAATGTTACTTTTTGAGCTAACCTAACAATAGAGGAAATATGAACATCCTCCTCCAATGCCACGTATTCTTCACCAATCTTCAATGCCCCCAAATCGAAATACATTCTCACCCCGTTCTGCATCAGCCAATCTCGGCCAAGTATAACGTTTCGATTGAGATTTTTCACGACTAAAAAATCATGGGGTATGGACTTACTTCCTATCTGGACCTGTAGACGACAAAGGCCTTCAACGTATAACGGGGATCCATTCGCAGTTCGAAGTTTAATGTCCCTCTTTTGCAGTTCAAGTCCCAGTCGCAATTTTTTAAATACCCTACAGCTTATAACCGATACCTCTGCTCCCGTATCTACCAATGCCCTATAAGGTCTACGTTCTATTCTAATAAAGATGGAATTTGGCGCGCCCATATTACCAACTATGTGCGTTGGTACCGCCTTGTTCCGTTCGTTGGGCGTCGCACGAACGGACCTCTGCCGTTTCCCGGGGCGCGTCTACAAAATTTCGCTATGTGGCCTTCTTTCCCACAATTCCAACACCTAACAACGCTCCCGTTCCTCTCCCGCTCACGAGTCTTGTATTTAGTTCCCCTATTACCAACTTTTCTATTGTTCTTATTCCTATTATTATTAGTATTAGATTCAGCGGGGCTTACGGCTTCTATCGGTACCCGTCTCCGAGAGTGGCAAATTTCCATAGGCTCCTCTTCGTATTCAGAGTTTGCATCGAGTCGAATTTTCCATCTCAACTCAGATAACGCTTTCTGATAGGCAGCCTCTAGTGTTTGTGGCTCATCCTTCATAACTGCCATCTTTATTTCCCGATCCCTTAGACCTTTTATGAAAAATCCTAGAACTTGTTTTATCACAACTTCATTCCTCCCGTCAACCCCAACATATGCGCTCTCTGCTAGGCGTACTACTCTCTGCATGTAGTCCTGCACCCCCTCTGTTCTACCCTGCTTAATGTTCACTAATTCAACTAACCGTGCGTCGGGGTCTAAAACCAATCCGTAATATTCCTTTAAAGAAGTTCTGAACTCCTTCCATGTGAGTTGTGGGTTATTAGAGATTAGTCTATATACATAGTGTCCAACAGCTCCCCTTGTTGTGAGAAGAGCTGCCTGACACTTGTCTTCTTCTGCCACGCGCACAACTTTAAAATACCTCTCCATATCCTCCAACCAAGCACCACAACCACCATCTTCTTTGCACGCTAATGGCTGTATATTCTTTAAAAAAGATTCTCCCCTTAAAGTGTTCGACACCGAACAAGCCACATTTTTCAATTCTAGGGTCAGACCTTGAACAAAATCGGCAAAAGTATGCTGTTCCATTTTTTTTTTTTTTTTTTTTTAATTAGACTTATTATAAACTTATGAACAAGAGCAGAACACACACAAGATCGAATCAAAAGTCACCTACCTTTCGTTGATGTCGTCTATGGTCGTCCGGTTGCTTTCTATTTTCGTCTTCTATCTGGTAGTTTTAATTCCGTTGAATTTCAATTGTCGCCGTGGTAACCAAGTTCGCATCTATCTGTTTTATTGTTGTTGTTGTCTTAAAACAGCAAGTCACTAGGCACCAATTTGCGTATGTTATATATCGCCGTACGACGACAAACAACGAGAACACGCATATATAAAAATATAAGGTTATATTTTTATTCCTGACGACGAACCCGTGTGGAACAAAGAATGGAAGAGTGAGAGCGCACATAGAATGGGTCGACGGGAGTGTAGTCTTGCCTGTGGTGTCTCTCTGCTTCCACTGGCCGTTCTCTGCTGGCGAATCCGTGTGTCGAGGTCTTTTTATAGTCTTCTAGAGCCGGGACTTTCCTTCCGGTTTTGCCTCGCCCACGCAACGCCCACGTAATTCCAAGAGACACCTGTTCTGTTTGCCTCCGTAGTCATTTCCGCCGCTGTCGGAAATAAGGTCAAACGAGCCTGACTCATAACCCTGCGACATCCGCTCTAGGCCCCGACAGGATGTATTTCTCAAACACCTGTCTTGTCGTTCGCCGACCCCTTCACCGACGGGAAACACCATCGATTGCATCAACCTTCCTCGGGTGGGGCCAGATTGTTATATTACACATTTCTTGATATCCATAACGTTATCATTAAACAGGAACTCTACCCTTAACTACTTAATAACGTTTCTAATTGCACATTAACTTCTACAACTTGTGTTATTCTTTCCTTTTAATAAATCTATTTCAAAACGAAAAAAATGTATACTTTATTCTTACACTATTTCACCCAATTCCACATATTCCAACCTGCCGACAACCAACCTTCTGATAACGATGAAAACCGTCTGATAATTCTTCTAATGATAATTCTGGATAAAAACATGTAAGCTGTAGGGAGTTCGGTCGAATTAAAGAAAAATTAACCAGCTCCCTACGGCTTCAAACATATAGATTTTACGTAACAAAGAGTTTCTTAAAAAAAAGGAAAAACTAAAAAAGACATTTATGCGATAGTTATGCTTAGGATGCCATCAAAAAGGGGCGATACTAATGAAAAGGACATTTACCTATGTTTTGTAGGCCATGCCAAAGTATTTGACAAAGTATGCGACAAAGAATTGATAGAAATGCGCAGCAACCTCGACATTTTCTGGGAAAGACATTAGAATAATCAAGAATCTCTACTAGCAGCAAACCGCCTGCATATGGACAGGAAACGAATTCAACAGATATACAAAGATACAAAGGAGCATAAGACAAGGATGTGTTTTTTCACCGGATCTATTTAACCTCTACAGCGAGACTATTCTGAGGACCTTAGAAGTTATGCCAGGATTCGTCATCGGCGGTCACAATCTGAACAATATAAAATACGCAGGTGATACAGTAATGATAGCCGACAGAAGGTAAATGAAGAAAGTGTAAAGAAAGGATTACAAATAAACTACAAGAAAACTGTATGTATGGTCAAACCAGAGGAGCTCAAAATGCCAATTACAGGTTGGGGATACCAAAAATAAAGGCGAATTGGCATGGCGAAGGACACATTCCAGAAGCTGAGCAGAATATTAAAAGACAGGAAAATTTCGCTAGAAACAAAGAAGAGAGTACTGAATTGCTACGTGGTGTCAGTTCTTCAATATGGCAGCAAATGCTGGACAATATCATCAAAGATGAAGGAAAAACTTGAAGTAGTTGAAACGTGGGTCTACAGAAGTATACTGCAGATATCATGGATCGAGCATGTCAGCAATTATGAGGTTTTGAAAAGGATGGAAACGAAAAGGCAATTAATACTGAGCACCAGGAAAAAACTGCTGAAGTTCCTGAGACATAGGATGAGGAAGGAAAACTTGGAGAATCTGATACTCACAAATCAGATAGTGGGAAAGAGAGACAGGGAAAAGCAGCGGATAACATATTCGACGGGCCTGTGTAGGTGGATGGCAGAGCGGGGTTTGGTGGCATAACAGGAGGAAGCGTGCTAAGAGCTATCAGGGAAAAGGAAACGTGGAAGGCCATGATTGCCTACGTCCTGAACGGACATGGCACATTGAAGAAGAATAAACAAGATAAACATTTTACAAACAACTATGCAGATCGGTTACGGATTGTAAGGGAAATAACTCAATTAGAAATAATACTGAATAAGCTCCCTTGAGTAAAATTACTTTTGAGAAATTTTACTTTTAATTCATTTATAATTTTATGTGCCTTGTCTCTTCAGTACATAGGCGATCATGACTCTCTACAACTTTCTATCTCGTGTGACTACGAGCAATTTTCCTTCATTTGCTTTAGCCCCCTCCTCTTTTACCACCTATTCACGCAAGCTCATTAGGTAAGTGACTCGCTGACTTTCACTATCTCTCTTGCCCTCTTTCCTCATCACGTGTCCAAAGAATTTCATCTGTTTCTTTCTGATTTTGAGTATAAGTGTTCTTTTTGTTGACATTTTATTTCAGATTTCTTTTGTTTTTGTTGCTTATTCGTCTGACTCTGCTGCTGCATGATTCGCTGAATGGCATCTCTTTATATTTTTTGTCCGTGTCCGTTTCTCCGTGCGACTTCTCTGCACCAATCCTGTATCCTTACGTTATGTCTTTTAGCAGAAATATTGATGAACAATTGGTGAAGATCAGGCTTGACTCCTCTCTGTCTCAACTATACTTGGGAAAGACTGAAAAACAAATCATTGGTATTGTTGGTATAAACTTAATTGATTTCAACAACGCTCATTAACAAGTGTGAAAATAACTTTTGTTTATGGTACTAGGATTGATTAAAATCATGAATACATAAAGGGATTTAATTGAAGTTTCCTCGTATAAGGAATTCTTGAGCTGGAAGGAAGAGGTCGACTGGCGGTTAAAGTTATGGCTAAAACAGCCCGGAGTCGTTCAACTATTTAAATGAAGGCAGTTGATCGAGGGAGTTCAAAAAGCGACGATGTTTTTAGCCGATTGAGGATAACGGCCATCCGTCAGGGAGAGTGTTGGTCTATTAGCGGCTGGACCATATACTTTAGCTCTTTCGGCAACTGCTTTCTATGGAGGTGCAAAACTCAATCACACTGCTCTGATTGACCAGCCAATAATAATGCTTGACCAATGGTCTTATGTTATGTGCCTTGAAGGGGATGACAGAAAGCCCCATGAACCCAGTATGATTGGTGGTTTAATCAAATTAATATCCCTGTGTCGTAAGTATCTGGAAATGGGGAGACGAGAAGCTCCATTTTAGCCCTTCTCTCATTGGCGGACCAATCAAAATTGTGGCCTTGCATCACTCACATCCACCTTCAGTGGAACATTTTCCATGTTTCCGAATTTCACCCTCTCTTGACCTGATTATCACATGTGTCATTCCCTATCTGAACGTGTGTTATGTTCCTGATAAAAACAAACCTGACCTGTTCCCTTGGGATGGCATCACTGTAAAGGTTATATAAGATACAAATCCTATATCATCCAACAATTAATTGAAACACAAAATGTAGATATGCACACCCACAAAATTGGATCAGAATGACTGAAAACATTTTGTAAAATCTAGACCAAGGCAAAATTTACAATCCTGTGTGAAATCAAATTTTGACGAATAGGAAAATGATTGATCACATACTGAAAGAAAAATATGAAGCCAAATTTCGCGATCCGATATTAATTTTCTAACCAATGAAAGAAAACTGAGAGAAAAGAAGTTACGAAGCTTATGTTAAAAAGTAAATCGGTATAAAGAAAGAAAGAAAGAAAAAAGAAAGAAAGAAAGTCGAATCAATCAGTCAGAGACATTGAAGCAACGATATCATACACCAGCCACATGCTACAAAAACTTCAAACCATTGACCCGGACATAAGATCTCATCACACATTCGTTCTCCTCTTTCTCATGTGCTAATTTCCTTTATCTCTTCTTCAGCTTCATCATTCTCGCAGTCAACAAAGAAGAATATGATGAGAACAACAACAAGATACTTCAACTGACTCCTAAAAATTAACTCTGATAAGTGCAATTTCCTTTATTGCTTTACCTTCTTTTTCACTTTCTCGCCGACCATTAAAAAGGGAAGGAACACGGACTTTATCAGTACCCTGATTAACCTTTTCTGCATACGCACATTTTGCTGCTTACAACTACAAACTTTTGATTCCTTTAACTTTGTACTACACTTTCTCTCTTTGAACATTTACAGAGTAATTTCACTTGTTACAAATTTTATGTTATTCTGTTCAGTTAATAAAATTCACTTATTTTACAAACAAAACACTTTTATTCTTTCAACAACCTTCTGATATCTTTAAATGCGAGAGTTGTTGGCGATGTTTGAAATAGACCTTGTACCTGACATGGCTAACTGTTCCTACAGTTGAATTAATCTGGGAGTGGCAGTACAGAAAAATGATAAAGGGTGAGATCTAGGCTCTTCCCTTAAATGTGTACTTGATAGAATGGGTAGCAACAGGTAACGTAATCCCGCATATGACCAGATTCACCCTCAATATTCGCGGTCTCCAGTGCAAGGATATACAGTATGAGTAACATTGATGAATATGTTTGGAAAATATGAAAAGTTTCGAACTTACCACGTTCACTTCAACCACAGTGGAGTTGCATATAATGGAATGGGCGTAAATGCGATTTGAATCCAGCAGCATACAAGACAACCTCCAAAAAACAATGGCCCACCCTATGAAAGATTTCCTCGCAACTAGAAACTTCAATCATCTTGAAGCGAGGTAAATCAACAAAATAGTTATAGAACTAGACTGAATGCAGACCGGGCTACCTGGTGAAATTTTTTTGAAGTAATCACGAAATTCCTCGCATATGCCTTCGTTTGTAGTTACGGTTCTTCCATCTGTCAATGTGACTATGGCAATATGCCGATAGTAGTATTACTGAGTCCATACCCATGCAATTCTGCGACCATATTCATTGCCTCAGTAGACATTCTATTTAACCTAGTCCTAAGTACATGATCTTGATCCTTCTTGTTAAGAAGGCAGCCACCACAGCTTTATCTCTTTCTCCCAATTTAACATTACTGTATACTCTACATAGATTCAAGTGCTGGTAGTCTATCTAAATTTAATCGTTTGCTGTAATACATAAACATATTTAGGTGTTGCACTTTTTTCCTTTGTAGAATGCAGGTGGAGCTGGTGGTGGTATTGATGGTTATAAAGGAGTGGGTGGTAGAAGCAGAGAGAAGAATTTATTATGTGGGGGAGATATTAAAAACTGGGCGAGGTCTTTTGGCAGGAATAGGTGAAAGTAAATTTTAATTCACAGACTTATCCTTGTCCGTCTTCAGAGTTATGATAGAGGCTTTTGTAGTCTTCGTTGTGATTAAGGTGGGATCTGATGATATTATTGTAGCAATGGCTTTTAAATTTTAGGAAAGACGTATTACTGGTGAGGGCACCATCTCCCCATTGGCCTATCCTTGGTGCCTTTAGCGTCTAGCTGTTTCTTCAACAGAAGAACTTTTTTCTTCTTTTCTTCTTTTATGGGATTACCTAGTTCCCTTGGTTCTTTAATGTCCACTGGTGTTTTTTGGGGACTCTCTTTCATTGTCAAATCTGGAACTCAATAGGGATGTAGGTTTAGCATTTTGACCCACTTTCCCATCACTTCCATCCAATGTCCAGCAGATTTCTCTCCATCGGTGAAAAAGACAAAGCTGACCTATTTCCTTGGTTAACAGATGTGGATTTTTCAGCTGTCATAGTGAGAGGCAAAGAATTGCAACATTGAACGGCCGGCGTTTCATCCCAGGTTTTCTTCCCATGGCTCTGTAGCAAGGTGTCCAGTATCCATGCAATGCTACTATACCGGTCTTCTTCTGAATACTACGATTGGCAGCTACTGGCCATCCATGTCCAGTCAGTTGGGGATGATATTGAATACTTTATGATCCATTTTGTCCCACATTTTATCTGGGCTTACTCTGATGATGTATCCATATTTCATGAAAAATTCTTTTAGATACAAGGTCAAGATGAAACAAAATACTTCATACACAGCCACTTGTGTCTACCACTGAGCTGGGTATTGGACACATATAATGTCTTTATTTTAGATGTCTTTCTTTGTCAGGGTCACACAGTCTTTTAGTATGTTCCTTTGACAATTTGTTGAATCTTGATTCCCAGATATGACAATGCCTTGATGATATAGTTCTTGTTAACAACGGATAATGGGCTAATTCTTTTCCTATAGCCTTCAGTTATGTTGATTTACAATGAACCCATTTGGTTTAACCAGATGGACATACTCCTTTGCTGCATTGGCAAAATTCTCAATGTCAATGATACTGGTGGGAGGAGAGGCCTCAGATGTCATTCCATTTGGATTCCAGTTTCTTTTTAATCTTATTTTTACTTTCAATAAATTCACTGAATATTGTCTTTGTTTTAATCTTTTGAAGATTCTTACACTTTTTGGAAGTTTTACCTTAAGCATTCTGGCCATTTTTTTAGTCCATTTTTATTTTTTGGTACTTTAACTGTCATGCA
Organism: Ascarosepion bandense; assembly: GCA_037127315.1. NCBI lineage: Eukaryota > Metazoa > Mollusca > Cephalopoda > Sepiida > Sepiidae > Ascarosepion > Ascarosepion bandense. The sequence continues at coordinate 296,290 of JBBBDQ010002509.1, forward strand.
AATAGATATGGAATATAAGGTTATACATTGGTGGGTTGTAGGTGTGTGTAGTTCACATGTAAACAATTAAAGAAAAAGCATACAAAAACTTGGGCTTCTACTGTAGGACACTGCTGCATGACAATTTTTACAACACACCATTGGCGACAATTTTTTAATCGCACGTAATGATATTAAAAGATTTGTGCAAACTAAATAACAAAAGGATCAAAACACCTATTTTAAGAATAACCAGTGCTGGTTGCTTAGTATTTACCTATATTTCTGAGATGAGGTAGTAGTTACACTATTTACATTATTCAGATTATTGTCCTCATCTTTGTTGCCATTTGTTTGACGTTTCAGCCGTTGTATGCTCCGGCCTTCTTTAGGTACAAGGAATTTTAAACTAAACCTATTATTACAATCACTGCCAGAGAAAATCATTAGTGTCCAAATTGCAATATGAGCTCTGGTAACATCAAAAAAATACTCGAGAAAACCATTAATATCAAAAATTGCAACATGAACTCTGGTAAAAATGGTTACTGAACATTAGGTTTATAAGTCCCAGAAATTCAGTTGTTCTTGTTCTTAACGACACATTGGCTCAGTGTGTATAGATGTTGGTTAGTTCCAGTGACTTGACCCAAAGAGTTGTGAGTTCAATACCAGGCTACAGCAGTGGTGAACAAGTAACAATTAGAAGGAGATAACAAGTTTCACACAAGGAATGAGAATGATATATCCCACTGATTGTAATAAAGGGTTCAGTTCAAAATTTCTAGCACCTGAAGAAGGCCTGAGCATACAACCACCAAAACATCAAACAAATGGCAACAAAGATGAGGACAATAGTTTGAATAATGTAAATAGTGATAGGTTAGTATATTTCAAAATGCCTACTTAACATGTTTAGGATAAAAATTGCACCAAATTTCAGTGAGCTTGTCACGTGATGTGATTTAGCTATTTAAGCAAGTCCATGTGCAATCAGAATCAGTTAATGATATAGAAGCAGACCATCCACCATCATTATGTAACACGAAGTGAATCTTCAGTTAGATGGATGGAAGCAGAAGCAAGCTCGAGACAGAATCCTCAGTGAGAACTTCAAACCTTGAAGAACCCTGAAGCACATCGAACTGTTAATTCAAAACAAAAATGTACTACTCATCATACTAGATCTTTTTCTCACTCTAATATCTCTACAAAATTTGACGAGAAAGTTTAAAGAATAATGAACAAACAATATATTATCAAACTTCTATCTCAGTGAACAAATCTTATGAATAATACTTGACAAAGACTTTAACTATACGAATCTTCCATTTTCAAACAATTAAGAAACTGTAAGTCCAACAAAGTTTTCTCAACAACACACACTGTTAATTTTTCTTACAAACATTCACATACATTTTCAATTTGACTCATAACTACACACCTACTTAAACTCCAGTTCTTTATATTAACATAATACAACTTCAAACTATTTCCAACATAACAAAAACCAATTAGTAATCTCAGTACAATTTGTAAGCTTTAAATAAAAAGTTCTAAACTAGTTTAATATAACATTTGTACTTGTTGTTTTTATCCTTGTGCCATACATGCAAATTCAAATATTGCTAGAGCTTTTCAAGCAGCCCTTAAAAGAAATCCTTCTCAACAAAATAGACCCAACTCCACAACACTACTACGGACCATTTATTCTTTTTTATGGTGGCTGTAGAGAAACAAAGTTCTCAAAGTTTCTTGGGTATGTCCATTTCCTTTTTCTGATTTAAAAGTAAATTAGGGTAACTAAGAATAAGAATGGTTAAAATGGCCAAACCCAAGTTAGCTTTGCGCTGAATTAGAGCAACCGAATTATTTCATGAGTAGAGCTGTAAAACATGTCTGAACGCCATGTATTTGAAAGTAAAAACAGAATTCAGTTTTTTTTCTATATGCCATGTCTTCTTCAGAACATGGGTGATCATGTCATGACTATCCACAACTTTCTATCCTTTGTAACTTTTAGTAAGGTTTGTCTTTTTACCATCTCTTCTAGTCATTGTTCTCCAAACCATTTACAAAAATTTGTTAGGGAGATCATTCACTGCTTTCCTTACTCTTTCTTGCCTTCAATATGTCCTGTGAGTACCAAATTATTTAAGCACTCTTTACTCATTATATGCTCTAGAAATTTCAATTGTCTCTTTCTAGTTTTAAGTATAAATGTTCTTTTGTTTCCATTTTCCTTAAAACTTCTTCATTACTAATATATTCAATATGGTATTCTCAGCATTCTCCTGTAGAAACAAATTGTATAAAAATAGAAAGGGTTGTAAGGCATGGATGTGTGTTCTCACTAGACTTATTCATCACATAGAGTGAGGAGATTCTGAGAAAATTAAAGTCCTACCAAGATTCATTGTTGGTGGCCATATTCCAAACAACTTAATATGTACAGATGACAATGTGTTGATAGCAGATATAGAAAGAAAATTACATGAAAGAAAGTGAGAAGAAAGAAACATGAATTGTAAGAAGACAGAATGTATGGTTGTCGGCAAAAGAAACAACCAAACATGTAAATTACAAATTGGGATACTAAAATCAAGGACACTCATACTTAACATCAGAAAGAGATGGTTGAAATTTCAAGGGCACATAATGAGGAAAGGAAGGCTTCAATAATTTGATACATACTTATGGGTTTGCTGCTATAACAAATAGACAATAGTAACATCCCATACCATAATGCAAGAAAACATAAGAGTGGTATATTGAAATTAAACAATCATTTCAATTTTGATTGTGTACAGCCCTAATACTCTCATAAAAGGTGTTTCAAATATTAAAATATGTATATCATGCATAAATTTTCTTCATTTTAAACATACCAGACAAGAAAATTCAACTTACTGCTTTAAAAGTTCTAAGTCATAATGATATTTCAAAGAAGGATTTTCTATAAATAAAATGATAACTAAAATACTTATATGAAATACTAAAATAGAAATGAAACTAAGGATGAAGAGGCAGTCTATATTTATATAAGAGGCTTTTGTTTGTGTTGTTCAAGCAACAAGGTCTATGAAGATTTACAAGATATCTATTTCTTACACAGCCTATGTGAGTTTGACTTCAGCAATCAGTGAGGCTTAACAGAAGTCATTAAAAAACATAACCTAGGATTACTAGATAAATGAAGCAATCTTTAACAAAATATAGTGAAGTATTGAGTTTGTAATTTTTAACCTCACAAATGGTCAGGCAGATCAAGTCAAATGTGAGCCCTAAAATTACTACAAGTCATTAGAACTTGAATTAGTTCATTACATTCTTTAAAATGAATTGGTACATGAATTGGTAACTTGAGCTGTAAGATATAAGGAGTGCTGACCTCCAAGCACAAGACCATCTAACCTATCAGCTTTTGAACATGACCATAGTAGATGCATACAAACAGAAGCCTTCAATATTAGTAGAGTTTATATTATATTATATTATATTATATTATATTATATTATATTTCAACATAAATAATGTCTTCAAAATGTCACTGGGACTGACTTTTGAATAAATTATTTGCTTTTAAAGTTAGTGAAAAAATAGTGAAAAACCTTTAGTCTTTACAGTGGGTGGGGTCATAGACAACTTTGAGCAGTCTGGCATTGTCTTAACAAAGACACTGCCACTTGGTATTGCTAGTATAAGGGAGATAGCTCTAGTAGGAAAATATTTCAGACAGTAAACACTTGACATAATATTTGATGAGCTCTGATGAGCTTCTTTCCCTGGTGCCTCGATGGCATGAATTTACATGTGCTATGAGATTGACATCAAGGTTCCACTCTTTTATCATCAAACTAGTGAAATGCAGCTATTTCTTCTACTCTGTCAGTTTCTTTTCTCGTACTTCCCATCTTGCCATTTCCTACTTACTAAATCCCATTCACCTCCCTAAATCATATCTTTTCTTTGGTATCCCCTGTACCCTATATTTTTCTCTTTGTAACACCCTGTGTACCAGTGGCAGTACTGACTTGCTTAAGGTGAAACAATTATATATATATATATGTAGCCTGATTATTGCATTTAAGCATGAAATAAAACAGATTGTCACCTCTGGGTGTTAACTTCAATGTCCATTTTTATATTTTATATTTATATACATATAAAAAAATATATATACATATATAAGCGCACACACACGCACACACACACACACACATATACACATTTACATTTTATTTTTTTCTAATTTATAGTATTAGGTCTTATAATTTTATATAATCTTTATATCTTTGTATTGTTTTTTTTAAATAGCCTTTATTTTACGTTTTACATTTTATGAATAATCTTTTTGCTTGTGTATGGAATTTCACCATTTTTTTTAAATGCCAAAAGATTTGAGCCGCCACATTATAACCAATGTCAATATCTGTCTACAATTCATTTTCCAATTAAAAATTTCTCTGTTTTAGTCGTTTACATTGGCTCTTCTCACTCTACATTTTCTCACTTATTTTTTTTTCACTTTCCATTCTTTCTGTATCTTTCCTTTCCTTCTTTCTTTTTCTTTTTCTTCTTTCTTTTTCCTTTTCTTGATTTTCCATTTTATTTTAATCTCTTTTCTTCCCTCTTTCTTTCTTCTTTTTAATATCTTTTTACCTCAGATGAAAAAAAAACTACTTCCCAAAATAAAGGGAAGTGTTATTCTTAAAAGAAATGTTTTAAAATAAAAATGTTTATTACCTTCATTGTTAACTGCCTGAGGAAATGTTCTTTAAATGTCAAAACAAAATGTTCAATTTTGCAGTAGTTTGTAGTTTTTCATGTGTTCTAATGCAATAATTAATAATAAATATTTATTGGTTCTATTGAGCACTGTTTTAAATGAATGTTTTAAACATTGCAATTATTTTCTTAATTTTATTCATTTGGACATATATATATATATATATATATATATATATATATATATATATATAACATAGTGATGATCCACGTATACTGTCTTAATATGTATAGGAAAAATTATTAAAAAGTTGTGAGTTTAAAAATGTATTTTTTTGACAGTATTTGTTTATTTCTATTATTATATTTTATATTTCAGACTGTCCTCGAATTTTAAAATCATTTGTTTCTGATGAAGGACCGAGGGCGGTCTGAAATATAAAATATAATAATAGAAATAAACAAATACTGTCAAAAAAGTACATTTTTGAACTCACAAATTTTTAATAATTTTTCCTATATATATATATATATATATTATAAGGAATTGAAAGAACAGGTAGATTAAAAACCTACTGTTCATGCATTTACTATTATAAAAAGTGCTTAATAAAGGGTAGAGCTTAATATTGTAATTTTGTTACTACAATGGTTTATAAAAGCATTATATGACTACACAAAACTTTTTCATGTTTCAGAACAATATTGTTCTTCTTCAAGTGATATTTTAAAACCAAATAGGGAAAATGATTTATTTTAGTAAATATAAGATGAATTCATGGTTATTGAGAAAGTTAAGGAGGGATGGTTGGAGGAAGTTAAAAAATATGATTGTGGGTGTGTCAGTATTACTCAATTAAAAGTAAGAATATAAAATTTGTCACTTAGCTGATTATATATATATATATATATATATATATATATATATATATATATTTTCTAGACATATGCTATTAAATATAAGAGACAATGAATGTCTATTATGTTTAATCATGAGCCGTTCTAAACGTCGTATTTTTGCTTTAATTTCAGTTGAAAATAAAGACAAAAATTCTCCAACATTTGGATAATTATTTATTGGTTTTCTTCTAAGCTTTCGGCTCACATGAGCCATCTTCAGAGAGGTAGTTTAAACTGAAATATTATAAAATCCACCATCACCAACGATTTTATTTTGTGTTGACATAAAACTCTGCTTGGCAACGGCAATAGTTACCAAAAATAATAAACGCAGTTCTTAAGTTTGCGATGTGGTTTTATGACGTCACACCGCGGGATAGCGCGAAATGACAACAAAACCATCTAGTCAAATGCAATGTAATATGTTATTTCCTGTTTTAAAGTTGATTTTATTGAGTGTTGGTTGTTTTGATTTGATGTACATGGCCTCCAATAACTGCAGGTTCCTCTTACTGTGTGTATGAGTAAGGATCACCGTATTGTTGACCAAAATCTGTCTGATATTACCTACATGTTTATGTTTTTCAGAGAAATGTTGTTTAATAGTACTCTGATCAGAAAGATGACATGTAAGTCTACGGGAGAGCGTGGTTGTGGTAAAACCAATATATGTACTAGGTTTTTGAGTAGTATCAGAGATGCAATCTCTGAATGGGCATGTAAATTGGTACACTACATTGGTTTTTTGTAAAGAATTTAGTTTAGTGCCTGTTGGGTTATTATAAACTATGAGGTCAATTGTTTTAAACTTTTTATAATATATAATGAGTTTAATTTGATTATTACTTTCGACTGGTTTAACATTTCTACGTATTATGTTTTTGAGAGTTTTTTCATCTTGTTTATAATTATTATGTATTTGGTTGCAATAGTATAATTAATTTAGTATATAATAGTATAATTAATTTTAATTTGTTGATCAATAACGGAGTTAGGAAATCCATTATTGACTAGTGTTTGCTTAATGTTGTGTACTCCGTTATTGATCAACAAATTAAAATGTATCTCAACAAACTTAACAATAGCTCTAACAATAATGACAATATTAATAATAATGGTTTACATCAAAATAAACATAACACTATTAACTTATACTATTGCAACCAAATACATAATAATTATAAACAAGATGAAAAAACTCTCAAAAACATAATACGTAGAAATGTTAAACCAGTCGAAAGTAATAATCAAATTAAACTCATTATATATTATAAAAAGTTTAAAACAATTGACCTCATAGTTTATAATAACCCAACAGGCACTAAACTAAATTCTTTACAAAAAACCAATGTAGTGTACCAATTTACATGCCCATTCAGAGATTGCATCTCTGATACTACTCAAAAACCTAGTACATATATTGGTTTTACCACAACCACGCTCTCCCGTAGACTTACATGTCATCTTTCTGATCAGAGTACTATTAAACAACATTTCTCTGAAAAACATAAACATGTAGGTAATATCAGACAGATTTTGGTCAACAATACGGTGATCCTTACTCATACACACAGTAAGAGGAACCTGCAGTTATTGGAGGCCATGTACATCAAATCAAAACAACCAACACTCAATAAAATCAACTTTAAAACAGGAAATAACATATTACATTGCATTTGACTAGATGGTTTTGTTGTCATTTCGCGCTATCCCGCGGTGTGACGTCATAAAACCACATTGCAAACTTAAGAACTGCGTTTATTATTTTTGGTAACTATTGCCGTTGCCAAGCGGAGTTTTATGTCAACACAAAATAAAATCGTCGGTGATGGTGGATTTTATAATATTTCAGTTTAAACTACCTCTCTGAAGATGGCTCATGTGAACCGAAAGCTTAGAAGAAAACCAATAAATAATTATCCAAATGTTGGAGAATTTTTGTCTTTATTTTCAACTGAAATTAAAGCAAAAATACGACGTTTAGAACGGCTCATGATTAAACATAATAGACATTCATTGTCTCTTATATTTAATAGCATATGTCTAGAAAATTACTTGCTGCCTCGATATACTAAATATATATATATGTATATATGTATATATATATATATATAGAAAAGAATATTAAAACATTTTGAGTTTAAAAATGTGTTTTTTTGACAGTATTTGTTTATTTCTACTATTATATTTTATATTTCAGACCGCCCTCGGTCCTTCATCAGAAACAAATGATTTTAAAATTTGAATTAGTAACGTATTTCACGAGATTTCGCGAGAGCGTCAGTGAAGAGTTTGTTTACATCACGTGATGTGTTTGTTTACATCACCAGACGCGTTTGTGGAGAGAGTTTTTGTTTTTACATCAAGTGACGTTGAAAGTGACAGATTTTTTAAAAATTATGCTTGTAAACGTAAACCTATCTTTAATAATGCTTGTAAATTTGTTTTAGATAAAAAAATTTTTTAATTGTATCTAAAAAAGTTTTAAAAATATTTTTAAATGTATCTAAAAACGTTTAGTTATTTGTTTCTGATGAAGGACCGAGGGCGGTCTGAAATATAAAATATAATAGTAGAAATAAACAAATACTGTCAAAAAACACATTTTCAAACTCAAAATGATTAATATTCTTTCCTATACATATTAAGACAGTATACGTGGATCATCACTATGCTTTATATATATATATATATATATATATATATATATATATATATATATATATATAAATTATATTTTAAAACACGTAAAAAATCTTTTTATATATATCCACTACAAATTGTACATTTTGTTTAGACTTTGGACTTCCAATGTCTCATCAGGTGGTGTGGAAAGGAACGGAAGACCTCTTCTCTTATATTTCGGAGTTGTGTGTGGGATATTGGCGAGGGTTAGCATAAGTCTTGTAAATTGTCCTAGAATTTTGAAGAAAGTGGGGTAGGTGGGGGATATAGTTGATTCATGAAAGTATGTTTTATGACCGCCTGCCTAACCTTTCTTTATTCTTTGGTTTTATTAGAGGGGGAGAATAAGGAGGTGTAAAGAGTGGGAAAGGATGGGATTGGACCTATCTTTAATGTTTATTTGTACAACTATAGAATATTTTTGTATTTAAGCACAGTTTTATAATTAATCTAAGTTTGTATATTTAACCTTAATTTTGAATTTAGGAAATTACTTTTTTTCTATAAAACTTTAAATTAGATTTGATTATAGTTTGTGGTGTGTAATAGGTAAAATTTGATATAAGAGGGTTGTTAGTACTATAAAGGTTTATCGTCTCCGGGTTGGGAGGGGGTCCTAGTTTTGGCTTGTGCAGTATTTTTCAGCGTGATTGCAAGGTTAGTTCTTTAATGTATTTGCAGTTTACTGTGGTTTCATGCCTGTGTTTCAAAAGCTTGTAGCTATTTATGTATTTAATGATTTCAATTTTTTCTTGAAGACTGTGGGGGATTTGGTATTTGCTGGGTTGTGTGTGCTTCCGTATTTTACGGGTCTGGCTCTCTAGATTATTTCCCCCACAAATACAACACTCTGTTTTACAATCGCGCAAAGTGAAAGGAATAATTCACAACGGACATTAAACAACAAACAATTTATTATGTGAAAAATAAAATGGTACGTGGAAACAAATAAAATACATGATGCGAAAATTGCCTTTTGGGAAATAAAACTTGGCAAGAAGTTAAATTTGTTCAAAGATGTGTATAAGTTTACATTAGCAGAGTCCGTAAATAAGTCTTTCCTACTTACATTTAGTTCATTTCAGGTGGCGACAGCGTGTCGCGTTGGTGAAAGAAAGTTCGTAGGTTTTTTCTTTTTAAGGTCCTCGGAGCTAGGTCATGAACTTTGGCGTGGAAGAAATTACTTGGCCGGACAAAGTATCGGTGGCATGCGGACTTAATGGCTAGCTTGGTGACTGACCTTTTTTTTCTAACTGTGTGTATTATATACATTAATAGGGGATCAACGAATCTTCCTAACATTAGGGTGTGAAAACATTTATGGGCCAATCAGATTTATTATTTTACTATTTTGTTTTGGGGCCTAAATATTTTTGTGTTAATTTACTTCTGATCCTATTTTTCTAGAATGTTTTATTGTGATTTCCTGTTGCTTATTTTAATAGAAAAAAAAAATTGTATCCCATAAGACAAAGGAAACATGGTTCCTTTATTGATTTAGCTGTTTTTGTTTGTTTGAGGATTTTCCATTTAACTTTAGGTGTTTTATTTTCGTTTTTTAACTTCCAAAAGTGTTTGGAAGGAGACATCATGTTTTGTTTATTATTTATAATTAATTTAATATTCACAATGCTATTTTATATATCGAGCACTGTTTTAAATTAATGTTTTGGATGTTGTAAATTTTTCTTTGTTCCTTATTCACTCGTATATATATATATATATATATATATATATATATATATATCAGCTAAGTGCCAAATTTTATGTTTGTATTAATCTTATATATATATATGTGTGTAATAATAATAGTAATAATGATATTACAACTGATAAAATATGCAAAAATTACAAGAAGTTTATCTGTTTTTTCATGTTAGCAGAACTTCTACCAAAAACACTCAATTGAAAACTAGAGCTGTAATATTCATTAAATTAAGAGAAGTTCAAGTGACTTATCTGGTTATCTGACTCACAAGTTTCATATAGAAATGCTCGGTAGGACCATGACAATATGTAAAAATTACAAGAATTTAATATGTTTTTCAGACTAGCAGTTTTTCTGTCCAAAAGTGATTAATAGACTAAGTGCTATACTAGTTATAATATTCATTAAAGTAAGAAAATTTGGTTAGCTGACTGAAAGATTTTGCATCAAAAAACTCATCAAAGTCAGATGTTTGATAAACTTGTCAAGATAGACAGATACTATTTTCTAATATACAAAAATTGGCTGTTTATAGTTATTCATATGTATCTATATCTACACATGTTTACTAAACAGTGTGTAATGACAAGAAAAATATAGCAGTGAGATAAATTTTCCTTTGTTTAATATAATCAATCATTCAGTCAATAAAAAAGCTATGCATATCTATTTAGTATGGCAGTAGAAATGGATGATAAGGGTTTTAAAGAGAGGAAAAGAATTTCTTCATAATTAATTGAGGAAAGAAGTAGAATAAGAAATTGAATGTTAAAATAAAACAGTCAGAGATAAAAATTTAAAAAAATGGAAAAGAAATTGAAGAATGAGTTTTCACAATATTGATTGTTCTGTCATTTTATTGTGGAATGTTAATTCATTGTGTAGTAGTTTGTATAAGAGTCTCACAAGATAGATTGGATTAGGTATACATTGTCTATTGCAAAACATAATCTTTAATGTAAATAAACTGATGTGCTGTCATTATTTTCAGTATGTATGAAAATGTGTTAACCCTTTTAAAAGCAACCCTTTTATCTAAAGAAGGAAACAGGAAAAAAGTGAAACCCTGTATCTTCTTTTACTGAGTATGTGAATCAGAAACATTTACAGCTCAAAAGAAAATGTTTTCTTTTATTTATATTTTTATATCAATTTATATTAAAGCAGAAATAGAGATCTAAATATTTCCCATGTTAAGCACTATTTAGAGATGATATTTGAGAGACATGTATAAAACGGTAACTAAAATCTAATTATAGGGCAGTTGCAAGCTTAATTATAATGGCATGCCAAAAGCACAAACATCTGAGTTGGTTAGATTAACAGAACTAAAATTTACGAATGTCTTATACTATTGTTGCTTCTTGTAACATGAAAACTAGTGACAATTTTCAGGACTGTGTTATTTTTTCTGAATATACTTAGAAATCCTTTACATTGATACAATAGGAAAAAATCATGCTTTAGCTGAACCATCTGAGAAAACCTTTCAATGTAATATATTCTTTTTTGCTTTCTGTATATATATCTCTCTTATTCTCTCTCTGGCAGATATAAAAACACTCTCACTCTCTTTATATTTTTACTTACAAAATGTTTTCTCTTTTTTTTATCCCTATGTATTTGCCTATCTTTTACTATTTGTCTTTCTGAAATTGCATCTCTGTCATTCTCTTGATATATATATCTACATATATCTTCATGTGTCTCTTTGTATATTTAACCTTTTTTTTTATCTCACTGAAACAGACAAAGTGACAAACATATGAAGACATGGTCTATCATTTCTTTTCCTCCTGATGTTTTCAGCTATTTGCTTTTTTCTCCTTTCTTTCTGATTTCACACATCTGTCTGTGTATTACTTTTTACCTTTCAGCATTTCAGAGTATATATCAATCAATATGTTTGTCTACTTGTATCTTAACAGCTGTTTTCTAAGTCAATGATCACATTGTCTCTCCCTTACCATTCTCTTACATTTAGTATGTCAGTCAATCTTCTTTCTCTCAATTTTATACCAATCACTTTCTATATATACTGTTATGGATATAGATAGCCACACACACACCTACACACATATATTCACATTGGTCTCCATGTGGTAACAAGGAGATGATCACCTGGGAGCCTAGAGTCAGTTTTGGGATAGCAGGTCAAGTTTGGTTGACCCAGACACCCTTAGTAACAAATGTCTAGATGGGAAATAGACAGAAGCTAGACATGAGGTCGTGAAACAGCAGGAGCTAGAATTCACGACAAAAACAAATAATGTGGAAAGCAAAATTTGGAAATCAGTTGCAGCTCAAATCTTGGATGAGCAAGTTACAATTGCTAGGCGCTGATAAATGATGAATGAAAAGGAAAATGCATTTGAGATAATAGCGTAATTTGACCAATTCATCTTAAGCAACTCCGAATAAGAAAAAAGAGGAACTTATAAATTCTTATTCGTCAAAACAAGAAGATGAGGCCCAATTGTTCTTTCAAAGAAGAAAGAAAGATAGTGATGAAGAGATATTGAAGAGAAGAAACTATAATGTTATTTGTATGCTGATTCCTGTTTGTTAAAAGAAGAGAAAGAAAGTGAAGCCGAGTTGTTTATCAAGAAAAGAAAGACAGATAGTGGCACAGGGAAGTTAACATATGAAGGAAGAGATATTGAAGAGAAGAAACTGTAGAATTGTTCGAGTGCAGAAAATATGATGCTTGTTTGAATAAAGGAATAAAGAAGAGTGCGGATATTTCAGAAATTTGTATGCTGAAAGTACAACAGTCAACTGAAATAAAATAGAGACAATCATAGCTACATACATTTCAAGTGGACTGCATTTGAGTCCAAAGTTGTATAAAGAGGGAGGAGAAAGAGAGAAAAAAAAGAAAAGAAAGTAAAATAAGAGAGAACGAACTGATATAAAGATAAGTTATTATATTCTTAGACCCATGTTAGAACACACATACACTTCCATGAATATTATGTTACCACATACATCATACCCCATATGCTAATAAATTACTAGCAGTATAGCCCGGCATTGTTCTGGTGTAATGAAAGCTTTAAAACTAATCCATGGTCCTGGAGATCAGACTCTTTGGACATTGGCATGAAAGTCTAAAATGCAATAGTTGTTTCCAGTTAAAGCGAAACCATAGACTGACAGAAAAATGAATGGATGTAAGTCAAATTTTGATTTCCTGGTATTGATATCAAATAAGTTCTTTTCATCGTAAACTGAATTTTGAAGGCTAAATAAGTCCTCTGAGTAAATGGCATAAGACTAAGAACTACAATTATACCTACTTAGAGTCAAACCTGAAGTTAATAATAAAATAAAAGGGCTGAAAAAAATACAGACATACAGGCAAATAAACAAACACACAAACATCTTGCCTTTTATATATATACATATATATTATCAATTTTCTGCACTATTGTAAGAACTGCAACCTTGAAACTTCTGAATATCATTTCTTATGTCTTTGTCTATGAGTGTATCAAATTTGATTAAAATCGGACCACTCCTTGTATAACCCGATTTTTTCGATTATTGATTTTCGATATTTATCAGGGGTACCTTGACACAAAACCTAGCTAAAAACACTCACAGACGCTTATAGTACAACTGTGTAAATTTTCAAGAAAATTGGTTCAGCCGTTTCAGAGTTTATAGGTAATGGGGACACACACACACACACACACAGACACACACACATATACACACACACAAAGTTCCATTTATAAATAAGTTTAGATATGGTTCTCCCCATTTTTATTTTGTGTTAATCTCTTGCATTTGTATTTGCCTGTATTCATTCATATTTGTTGATATGTGTTGTAAATTGTTATTTCGACTATGTTGGATATCCAAATATAAGTTTTGAGGTTCAGGTCATTGGACATCCTTATTCATACTTAGATATTTTTTTTTATTTTAATATTTTGTTACTTATTAAAATCTTATATAAAAAATCATCTCGTCTTGTCGTTCATCCTTAAATTGTTGATCAGTGCATGTGTTGATATTGAAGCAGACCTGGGAAGATTGCAGTTTGATTATATCAATTGAACAGTAATATTATTTTCATATTTTCTTTATCATTGTCCATTTGTCATGATCTAGGAGAGATAACCCGTATCTGTCCATAGATGTGGAAATGTAAATATTCCGAATTGACATGTAATCATCTTGATGGTTATTGTGGAGGCAAGCATATGACAATATCCTCTTTCTTTGCTTTTATATCATTCTCTTTATATATGTGTCTATAATTTCTTTTATTACTATCTATTTTTTCTTCATTTTTCTCACTGTTCTCCAATTTTAGATCTCTATTTTCCTTTCTTTAAAGTAAACAGTTTTTTCTTTTCTACCGTAGCCTTTGATCTTTTTATTTTCTTTAAAATTATTTCTCTCTCACTTGTTATCTCTTATGTATGTCTAGATTTTCCTCTTCTTCTATTTATATATTTTACTTTTCTCTTCTTAAACATTTTTCAGTCTCTCGCTTTCTCTCTCTCACACTTATTCCATTTTTTATTATGTCAAACCTTTTCTTTTACTCATTTTCTATTTTTTTCTCTCAATGGGTATTATCTATATATTCACTCAAATGAAATATGGAAAAAGCTGGTTCTCATGCACTGAAGCTTGTATAGCATTTGCTTTTAAGGATACCACAGTGACCAGATATTAACCTTTGCACTCTCCCTACTGGAGAAAATTCCATTTACTTTCTCTTTTCTTTCATCACTCAGTTACTTTAATGTTCAAATTTTTGTTGTTTCTACATTTTTGTATGCAGCCCACACCCTCCCAATCTCTCCTTTTGTCTCATTCTATACTTTTGCAAATAATCCTCAACATCCAACTCCTTCAATAGTCACTTTCTATATTTTGTAATTAGAACTCTCCTCTTACTCTTTCATTCATATATTTCTATATTTTGGGGTAATATTTTATCCCTGTCACTTTTTTCTTTGCTCTTACCATATTTAGTATTTCAACCCATCCTTGCACACTTACCAGTATCATTTTTGTATTTAAACCACTCCTTCCCACTATTTACGTTATCTATTTCTTCTTTTTTGTATTTAGACTTCTCTTTTTAACTCTTTCTTATATCACTTTTTTTAGATTTGGACCTCTCATCATGCATATCTTTCTATATTCTTGGATGAAGTCATCTCATTTTCTCACTTTTTCATTTGCCATTACAATATTTTTTTATTTAGACCTCTCCTTCCCACTCTTTCCTTTATAACTTTTTTCATTTTAGTATTTAGACTACTCCATCCCACCCTTTCATTTGTCTCTTTCAACGTATTTATATTTAAAGATCTTCTTCGCACTCTTTCTTTTATCTCTTTCTTTTTTTTTGTATTCAAGCCTCACCTGCTTCAAAATTTATTTTCTTTATTTATTTATTTTTGGATTTGAAAATCTCCTTCCTATGCTTTCATTCATATCTTTCTATATTTTTGGATGAAGTCTTCTCCCTCTCCCACTTCTTCCTTTGCAATTTCCAGATTTTTCTATTTAGACCTCACATCCCACTAGTTTCCATAACTCTTTCTAAACTTTTGTATTTAGGCTTCACCTTCCCACTCTTTCCTTTATTGCTTTATACATTTTTGTATTTAGACCGTACATTCCCATTATTTCTTTTAACTCTCTCTTTATTTTGTATTTAGTCATCACCTTCCCACTTTTTTCTTTATGTACTTCTACATTTTTGTAAATAAATCTCTGATTCTTACTCTTTTCTTTGTCTCTTCATTTGTTTTGAAAATCATCTGTCACATTATTTCCTTTCTCTCTTTCTACCTTCTTGCTCTTCCTCTACTTCTATTTCTTTTCTTTGTCTATTTCTTCATTTTTGCATTTAGACCTCTCCTTCCCACTCTTTCCTTTGTCTCTCTACATTTTTGTATTTACACCTCTACTTTCCACTCTTTCATTTATCTCTTTATTCATTTTTTAGTCCTCCATTTCCCATGCTTTCCTTTATCTCATTCTTCAGTTGAGTACTTAAACCACGCATTCTCATTCTTTGTTTTTTTATTCTTTCATCATTTTGTATTTAGTCTTCACCATCCCACTCTTTCTTTTGCCTCTTTCTAGATTGGCATATTTTGACTTCTTCTTCCCACTATTTTTTGTCTCTTTATACATTTTTGCATTTAGACTTCTCACTTGCCATTTTTCCTTTATCTATTTGTTCATTTTTGCATTTAGACTACTCCTTCCCAGTATTTCTTTTTTCTTTCTACATTTTTTATTTAGACCTCCCCTTCCCACTCTTACTTTTGTCTCGGTTGTATATTTCTGATATATTCTTCAAAGTTATTCAGTTTCTTTTACTTACTTCTGTTTTTCTTGATCTCTTACACTTTTCTTCTCATTTTTCTTTAATCAGTCTAAAAATTATACAATTTCCCTCTCATTTTCAATTTCAGAATCTCTTTCTTCTCCTTTTATTTCCTCTTTTGTCTATCTTGTTTTCTTTTCCTCCAAAATATTCAATATCTATTTGCTGTTCATGTTGCAAAAGGAATCTAGAAAAATGTATTGCAAAGATTATAACAATTTTACAAATGAGAAATTGGAGAAGTGAGTTTGAGTTTCTGTTGGGTTTGTTAAATTCATTTACATTCCGATATTCTTGGAAAGTCATGAATCCAGGTCTTCTCCTCTAAGCTATAGGTTAAATAGCAGGACATACTGAATTTTGGTTGTCAACCAGTCTGCTTCAGAATGAAATAGCATCCAATTTCAGTAAATCTTCTGCCTAGTCAATCATGAATCAAAAGAGACATGATCACTCAATCATCTATCATATATAGCACTTGACTTAGTTTAAATATGTCACAACAGTTGAATATGATATTCATGGCAACTGTCATGGTTATGACACTTTTAGTTGTGGCAGCAATTTACATGAATTCAAATAAACAAAAACTGAAAATAATCAAATGAAACATAAAATACAAAAAATACTACTCGAAGGAATAAATTTGAATCAGGTTTGAGCTAATGCAAATAATTATATTTTTATAATGTGAGAATTCTTGAGAATAACATTTAAGAGTAAAGAAACATTTCTGCAATAAAATCCAAAAGAATAAGGCTGTTCTTTTATTTTTTACTTGTTGTTCCTGCTTTTGCTTTTTGTTTTTCTTCCTTTCTTTACTCTGATTTTTTTCTCAGTCCTTTGATCTTACTTAACATATTTTGATACTTTTCCTTTCCCAACTTTTCATTCTATTTCAATCTTTATTCTGTTATGATGCATAGCATAACTATATTTCTTCATTAAATAATCAAATAATAATGATTATTGAGTAGTTTCTTAAACTAAACCACTTAAAATATAATTTTCTATTGTTAAAACAAATGGGAAATCCTGTACTTTTTGTAGTAATAATTAATCCAGTGACTGAAATTTTAAATGCCATTACTAAATAGAAAAGACTGATTCAGTTATAATTAATTATTCTTGACAAATTAGTATGAATTAACTTATTAAAATAAATGATGTAGCAAGTAATATTGATTATGTTATCAATATAGTTGGTAGAAATCCTACATCTTCCAGTACTTTTATCTTTTATGATGAACTACTTAAGTACGGAATATAAAAATCCCCTTTACTGGTGAAATATCTTTAATCAACTGAGAAAAAAACATTTGTTTTCAGATTACTCTCTTCTTATAAAATGAGTCTTCAAATTCAATTTCAAGTTTCATTTATCATTAACCATTCTCTCTTTTTACACTTTATTTACATTTTGTATTTCTATCCATCAGATTTTTGTATTCTTAATTTCATTTGATTTATTTATCCCTTGTTTAATATCCACTTATTACTACATATATGGATGTACATTCATGAATTGAATCATGACTAAAGTATGACTTTCTCTAAGATATGGCTAGTCTTCATACAGAAATGACAAGTAAATCAGTAATTGACATCAATATTTGAGATTTTGCTTTTTGAAGTAGGGAGCTTGAGCATGTTTATTAAACTGGCCTTGTGCCAAACAGAACCAAACTCCCCACACTTTAGGATTATAATCAGATGGTTGAGAGAATAAAAACTGTTTTTTTTTGTATAAATAAATGAAAATTTATTTATAGAGCAGAATAAAATCCAATTTGTAGGAAGTGAAATTCTTAACTGTGAAATGTTCTAAGAGAAAATGTAGTGAGAAGATTACAGAATTAAGAATTCGTTTGTTGCAAAATTTGACTTGTGCAGATAAAAATCTAATGTAAAAGAAGATAAAAAGTAAATGAATCCAGCAATAAAGAAAATGTATAAAAGAGAGTGTAGTATCCCCTGCAAATTAGCCTGTCACTATATAAGTAGTAAGTAGATGAATGACAGGCCAGGCAGCAATTCAATGTGTCACACTTGACAAGGAAAGTAACATCACGAATATTTCTACACAACGACTATGGACACGGAGTTATTCAAGACTCAACAATGGCATCGCTGATAGGATCCTGTGTTTATTGGGCAATCCAGAGCACATTGAAGTATGGATGAGAGCTTTTATATCACTGGCAAGAATGAAAAAATTGAAAGATTCAAGAATGGAAGGAGGAGAGAATCAGATAACAGATTTGTTTTTGCCTACTGTGGGATGTGAGGCTTTAAGGAAAATTTCTATCATGTCTTACCCAAAGGAATTGAAACAAATGACTCTTGAGGAATATGTCAGAGTCATTAAAAAGAATATTAAACTGAAGAAAAAATTGTTTTTGCCGAGAAGACCAAGATGTTGGAAGCAAGGTAGGGGCCAGAGGGTATCTATGATGTAATGCATGCACAGGCTTAAGAAGCAAGCTAAATATTGCAAGTTTGAAAAATTAGGAACACAAGAAATGTTAATCGAAGACGAATTGATTCTTCTAAGGTTGATTAAGGGATTAAAAGACCCAAATCATAAGCAAAAAATGTTGGAGTGCATGCAAAGCAGCGTAATAGAGAATTTTTACAAGAGCTGGAATTAACCAGAGAATTCATTTAACCGAAAGTGCTTGAAACGTAAAAGGGGAAAACAACTAAATTCAGAATGAAATGCAAATATTGTGGAATAATGCCTGAAAGGAACAAATACAAATGCCCAACATTAGGAAATAATGCTCATCATGTTCAGAGTGTATGTAAGTACAAGTAAGTAGAGAAAATGCAAACAGTAAAAACACCCTCCTCCTCTGAAGAAGCCGGAGTATTTGCAGTAAATGTGCAAAAGAAAGGTTGAGAGAGAATAAGAATAAATGGTCATGTATTTAGTATGCAAGTGGATACTGGTAGCAAAATAACGTTAATACCAAAGAATTTTTGGATTAAGTTGGGATGACCCAAACTAAAAATAAGCTGTATGAAATTAAAGCAGTTTGATGGATCAAACATAAAGACAATGGGCTACCTTTGAAACTAGTATGCAATTTGAAGTAATTGTAGTAGTATGCCATAAGGATCATGGATTGTTAAGAATTGACATATTAAAGGTGAACACAGCAAAACTGATAAATTCTATGGAGACATGAGAAAGTGGAAAAGGATTGTTGAAAAGGTATAAAGCGAGTATTCGGTAGAAAGAGAATTATCATCCTAAATATATAGAGGTGAGAAAAGTTCCGATTCACATTCTTCTTTTGGTTGAGGCAAAATAAAACAGAATAATCCAACAGGATATTCTGGAAAAAGTGACTCAAAGTGGAAGTAACTGGATGTCACCTATTGTTGCAATAAATTAGCAGGTTATGTGGTAACTACAAGGTAGGAGTAAATCATCAAATATGCTCAGATTCATTTTCATTGCCAAACATTGCCAAATATTGAAATTGTGAGCCATAAGCTGGCAAACATGGAATACTTTGCCAAAACTGATCTTAAGTCTGTGTACTAACAAATTGAGATTGATAAGAAGTTCAAAGAAGCTGCCACAATTAACACCCCTATAGGTCTGCTAAAATGAACTTGTCTACTGTTTGGGATATAGACCTATAGTCACATTTTTCAGAAAGCGATTGAAAGAATATTATCAGAAAAAATAAGTAACATAATGATATATCAGCATGATATAGGGGAAGGAGCAAAAACCAAGGAAGAATTTAAACATAAAGTTGAACAAATATTAACAAGATTAAAAAAGGCAGGATTAATGGTGAACAGAGACAAGTGCAATTTTGATTGTGTTGTATCATCGAGGTGAATGATACACAGAGAAGAATGAGTGCTTAATATATTTATTCAGCACAGTATCTGGTGTTAAAGAATATATACAAAAAATACAAAACAATAAGTTACAAAACTAACAATTAACAAGACAAAACTTATGAGTAAAAAGAGGAGGGTCTAAATGGTGAATAGCTGATGAAGTAAATCAGTCCAAATATTAATCTGCTTGTCGCAACTTATTAATACAACCCTTTAAATACATACTAGTAGACTCTTTCAGACTATGAGCCAATCCATCAGTTAGAATGGTGAAGGGGTGCTAGCTGCTCTACAACATCTAGCCTTTTAAATTTTATGTCCCCTGGATGACATATTTCTGTCTTTTAGGGTCTATTTCCATAATACCCATTGTTATTCATTTTTTCCTTACTTTCTGCTGTACTGTTTGAGGCATAGTTATGTCGAACATATTGTAACTCACCATCATAGGTTCCTCCCTGTGTTGATCTGCGTGCACTGTATATCTTTTTTTATTTGATTTTAATGTCTCTTAATCACTCATTTTGGATGTTATATCAAATACAACATTTTACCAATTCAATGATTCCTTCTTCCCAAGCTGCTTTTTCCAATTTGTAATTTTTAAAATATATTTTTTTGCTGGAATAGTAGTGTTTACCATTGGTATTTCTTCTTTCATTCATTTTTTTTTCTGTAAGGTCTCAGTTTATTGAACACTGAATGAATTTTCCTCGGAAACATGAATTCCGCTAGGGCCATTTCTGAGCTTGTATTTACATTAGGTGTTATGCAATATATTGACAAGATGTTTTGTAATTCTTTGTTCATGGTTTCAACTCCGCTTACCTTCTTAATTGTTCTCATCAATAAATCTTCCCACCATTTCGTTTGACCGTGGATGGTAAGGCGGGGACGTTAGGTGTACGACTGAATAAATTTTACAAAAATTTTCAAAATCTTTTGAAGAAAATTGTGTACTGTTGTCCGACATGATAATCTCCGGCACACCGAATCTAGCGAACAATTTGTGCAAAAAATATATCGTGATTCTGCAAGTTGGCATCTTACATTTAAAAACTTTTGGCCACTTAGTGAAGCTTCCAAACACAATAAAGTAATAGACCGGCATAGTCAATGTGTAGTTTTGTTGACCATGGTTTATCCGTCTTTGGCAAGGGACTGGATTTCACAGGTGGAGCCTTTGCTGCCAATGCACAGTTTTTGCAAGATTTTTAATTTCTGTCCATGCCATACCAATAGACATAACTCCTCATAAGAGCTTTCATACTTGATATTCCTGGATGTTCGGTATGAAAATCCCTCAAGATTTTCTTTGTTAAAACTGCTGTTATTATCACACGATCTCCATATAACAATATACCGTTACATATAAAAAAAATATTATCCCCTTTATTTTTTTCTGGTCCATTACCTCATTCTTTTTCTCTGTAATGAATTTATCAAATTCTGCTTTTTTTATAAGTGATTAATATTATTAGTCTCTTGTTTTATTTCCAGATTTTAGCATTTATTATTATTAAATCTGAACCGATGTCTAATTGAAATTTGACATTTTTGTTATCTATTCGAACATTTATATATTTTCTTTTCATTGTCTCGACTGCTTTTTTACAATGAGCCAAATTTTTGTTTTTCATTTTACTTAGGATTTCTTTCGACGATGAGAAAATTTGTCTTTTGTAACACTCTTTGTTTTTAAAAGGGCAATTTTTAAATAAATGTAATTCACCACAACGAAAAAAAGGGATTCATTTTAAAAGAAGTTTTTTTCCTACTTTTTGGCTTAGTCTTGACTACGCGAATATGGGACACATCTCGTTCTTCAATTTTTGCCGTGTCTGCTCTGAAAGTTAAAATACGTTGACACTCTTCCAAAAGATTTTGAATTGTTATCTTTTGGTCTTGTTCTAATTTCAGTAACAATCTCTATCTTATTTCTGCATCTTTTGGTGCGGTCTGTCCCTGAACAAAAATTAGACATTTAGACATGTCTGGTGTTATTTTGTTCAATCTAAAATTTTCACATTCTCTGTTGACAATACTTAGTAAAAGTCATTTACTCATCACTTTTTTTCTTTGTAAGATTCAAACACTGCCAATGTGTATTGAAAAGTGAAATCCACTCACCAAATATTTTTGTTAATATTTGTATGGTTTCCTGGAATTAAATTTTTCCAGAAAAATCTTGGGAATATAAAATTAGCATACTTTTCGTGTCCCACAGCCCCAAATTTGCCCAGCAATAGTTGCACCTTTTTTCATCCGACCATGTTTCATCTGACCATGTTGCACAGTTTTGTTTTAATATTTCTTTGTATTTCCAAAAATATGCCCCGAATGTGACTTCTTCGTCTGGTTTGTAAAGAAATTCACCAATTGAGTTGATTACTGAATCCTGAGAAAAATATTAGAGCTGCCTGTTTCATTTTCTCTACTTGATAAAATTTCCGGTAATTTTGAAAATGTTTTTCTTGTCGCTCAAGTTCTCCTGGTGTATTTCTAAGTCTTCTTGTCATTCCTGTTTGTGTACAATTTATTGATGTTTAAAAAATTCCAGCATGCAATTTTTAAAATCCTTCATTTACTTAAGTGGGTAGAATGTGTTAATTTATACTTCCAAAGAATGTTTTTGCGTGTTCATTCGTCTTTTGTTGATATCATTGACTTGACTATAATATTTTTTGCTACAGTTGCATTTTATCTTTATTTGTCATAATTCATAGTCACAAACATGTTGTTTCAGTTGTGATTTCTTAAATTTGTTGTCGCCAATCTATTGTTTCAGTTGTG
Source organism: Ascarosepion bandense (assembly GCA_037127315.1). Taxonomy (NCBI): domain Eukaryota; kingdom Metazoa; phylum Mollusca; class Cephalopoda; order Sepiida; family Sepiidae; genus Ascarosepion; species Ascarosepion bandense. The sequence goes on from JBBBDQ010002509.1 coordinate 319,314, forward strand.
ATTTCTTGAATCCATCATCAACAATATGTTGTATCATTGAGGTGAATGATACATAGAGAAGAATGAGTCCTTATTATATTTATTCAGCACAATATCCAGTGCTAAAGAATGTATACAAAAAATACAGAACAAACTGTTACAAACAATTAACAAGACAAAACTTACGAGCAAAAGAGAGGATGGTCTAAATGGTGAATAGCCAACGAAGTAAATCAGTTCAAATATTAATCTACTTGTTGCAACTTAAAAAACAACCATTTAAATACATACTCATAGACTCTTTCAACCTATAAGCCAGTTCATCAATTAGAGTACTAGAGGGGTGCTAGCTACTTTACAACAGATTGTAAGAATTGTAGTATGTAGCCTATTTTTTTGCGCATGTCAAGAATATGGGGCTATTTTTAATACTAGTAGACGCGTACTCAGGTTGGCCAAAGGTGATCAAAGTAAAGGATAGAAGGGCGGCCACAGTAAAACAGGTTTTAAGAACTGTGTTTTCAGGAAATAGAGTGCCTTATATGGTAGTTACGGACAATGCGGCTGAGTATTGGGATGAGAGTTTGTGTGTTTCATTAAGATAAATCGGATGCATTCCATATAAGACACGCCATACCATCAACAGGCTAACAGAATAGTGGAAAGAATGGTGCAAACTGTGAAAATGACTTTGAAGGTGTTTTCACATACTAATGAGAGTATTGAAGAATTCTTATCAAAAATGCTTCTTAGCTATAAGTCTATCCCACATGCAGGGAGGAATTTGAGCCCATCAGCAATAATAGAAAGGCATATCAAAAACCCCATAACAATGTCTTTTCCTACGAGGAAGAAGGTGAGGTATAAGAAAAACAAAGTGGCAAGTCCGGAAGAGGCGAATTTTCTGTTACAGAGAGGAAAAACACAGCCATAATTGAAAAGAGTAGATATAGAGATGGAAGATCAGGAACGTGAAGAGGAAAGAAGGTGCAATGATGAGGCTGAGCTGAGAATGGAAGTGCTTGAGCAGGGTGAGACAGAGAGTTGCAGAAGTGAGATTGAGCAGGATATGGAATTAAGTGATGGTGAAAAAATAGATAAGTATGAGGAGGATGAAGAAAGACCGAAGTCGCCATTGAAGAGACAACAAGAAGAGCGAACAGAAGGATTATATATGACAAAAAAAATTAGAAAGAGTTTCGTAAAGGTTTAGTATACCATGCAAATTAGCCTGGTACTATATAAGTAGTAATTAGATGACAGGCTTGTCAGCAATCCAATGTGTTACACTTGACAAGGAAAGCTACGTCACAAATTGAACAGGTGAAGAGGCTCATCCCGTGTTCCCTGTTTAGGATGTGGTTTCCGGTTTTCTCTTTTCCAATCTCTTCACTCTTACGTAGCCCCTTGCACATCAGTGGCGTTACCGCCTTGCTCGGAGTGATATGATTAAAAAAAAATATTGATGCACTTAAAGATACATCACGACTATGGATACAGACTGAGTTATTCAAGACTCAACATAAAATTTATAGGATCTTTGCTTAAAGAAAAAATCTGGTATAAAAGAAAATAAAAAGAAAATAAATATAGTCATAAAGAAAATATATGAAAGAGAGAAAATGCTTAAAGAAGAAATCTGGTGTAAAAAAGAAATTAAAAAGGAAATGTATAAACTAATAAAGAAAAAGTATGAAAGAGAGTTTATAAAAATTCTTAAAGAAATCTGGATGTAAACGAAGAAAATGAAAAGAAAATGAACCCAGTAATAATGAAAATGTATGAAAGAGAGTTTGAAAAGATATGTTTAAAGAAGTAATTTTGTGTAAAAGAAGAAAGTAAAAAGGAAATTAACCTAGTAATAAAGAAAATGTGAGAGTTTATGAGAAAATACTTAAAAAGAAAATCTGTCAAAATAAATAAATAAAATAGAAAGGAAATAAATCCAGTAATAAAGAAAATATATGCAAGAAATTTTGTAAGAAAATGCTGAAAAAAGAATTCTGACTTAAAAGAAGAAAATAAAAAAGAAATAAAACCAGTAATAAAGATGTATGAAAAGAGAGTTTATAAGTGATGTAACCCTAAAAGGTTACTTCATGAGGAATCAACAAAATGAAGGTTGGGAATAATAGTACATCAACAAGTACAAGACTTGCACGCTGCATGAAGTAGATGCACTGCTAGTGAACTGCTAGTCGGTATAATTACTCCCCTCTTCTCTAATAGTGTCCACATATTTAAAAGGGTAGAAACATTCCATTCCCATATATAGATTAGATCTTTTCAGAGTCAAATTTTTTTTTTTTGTTTTTAGGGTTGATGTTAATCTTTTCGGTATCTTTTCTCTTTCTCTTTTCAGGACCTCTATTTCAGGAGCTTTTTGCGACATGGGCACAACAAATATATATAAAAAAGAACCTCCATAGGTTCCATCTCATCTGTTGTATTGTTCTCTTGAACTGCATGCCTCTTTTTTATTTGGTTATGCACTAATTCTGGTCCCTTAACTAGATATACAATTTTTTTGATTCTTCAGACAATAGTACCAACTTCTGAATACATATGGTAAAAAACCTTCTGACAAATATTGTAAAAGTCCTTCCCAGTTTTTTTCCCGTATGCTCTTATTTTTTCCTATTGGTAATAAGTTTATCAGATGCTGATCATATCTTACGTGCACACATAATCTCTGCCGGAGTCATAGCTGAAGGTATGTTTTTATTCGGTGTCAGTCTATACACCTGCAGAAATTGTTGTATTGCTGCATCTGTGGAGCCACTGTTGGCTTTTTTAAAGCTCTTTTGAAAGTATTCATGAAACACTCTGCCTGGCCATTACTTCTAGAATGGAAAGGGGTAATTTTAATGTGCTTTAACACAAAAAACTTGCAAAATTCCTTGAACTTTCTTGATGTACATTGCATACAACAAAAACAACTGAATCTGGAACTCCAAAATTTGCAAACAGTTCATGTAAAAACTGTATTACTACTTCCATGGTTGGACACTTACATCTGAAAATCTCTGGCCATTTTGAAAAGCTGTCTACAACAAGATAGTATGATCCATTCATTGGACCAGCAAAATCAATATGAAAACGTGACCATAGGCGGTCAGTTTCTGGCCATGGATTAAGCTTAATTGGTAGTGCCTGAGCCACTAAAGCACAGCTTTTCCACAACTAAGTTTCAATGTATCTATACATGCTATACTAGTAAACATAGCTCCTTGTTATGCTCTTCATACTGGATATAACAGGGTATCCTGCATGGAATTCTTTCAGGATCCTCTTTTGTAGTGCTAGTGGTACCACTACTCTTTCACAGTACATGAGAGCATTGTCACATATTGAATAAACTTCAGAGTTTTTTTATTCTTGTCTTTTAGTTTATTTTTAATTTCAATAATGAATTTGTTATCTAGTGCTTTCTTCTTTATATTCTCTAACGTTACAGGTAGTTCTCACACAGTATAGCACCAAATATTTTTAATTTCTACCTTTGATTGTAAAGCAGCAATGACTGTGTCTTCGAAGGGTTCATTAATCCTTAGGATCAGTCTGGACAATCTGTCTGCATGACTTAGCTTGCTTGACAACAAAAACTCCATTCTAAAGTCATAATTTAGAAGAATTGTTTCCTATTGTTGAAATCTGTTAGCCATATGAGTCAGCAATCCTTTTTTGGCCCATAGATCACTAACAATGGTTTATGATTCATCTGCAATGCAAATTTTCCCCTTTAAATAAATCTATGTAATTTTTAAGGGCAAAGATAATACCTTAACTTTTCTTCTCTGTTACTGGGTATTTTTCCACTGAAAGAAGTGTCCTGGATGCAACTGCAATTAGCTTAACAGAGCTGTCATCGAATTTATGCATAATACAAGCTCCGATACCATACGCAATCATGTCACTTGCCATGATCAATTCTTTTTAGAATCTTAGTGTGCCAAAAATAAATCTGAAGTTAGTATACTTTTTATTTTTTTTAAATGATTCCTGGCACTCTGACGTCTATACCCATTTTGAGCATTTCTTCAAAAGTTTATTTAGCAGCGCTCTTAATGCATGTTTTTCACAAAAATATTGTAATAGCTAGCTAACCCAAGGAAACTTTATAGGAAGCTGACATTTTCAGGAGTAGGCATATCATTAATAGCACTAGTTTGCACTGGATCAGGTATCCTACAATTCTTGTCAATAATTTGTCCTAAGTACTTAATCTTGTTCATAAAGAACTCACACTTTTCATCCCTTACCTAGGATCCATAGCCCTGAATTCTTTTAAATACTTCAAAAACATTTTTTATGTTCTTCTTCTCAGAAAAATATCATCAAGATATGCGACTTCAAAGTCGAGACTACTTAGCGTTGTGCCTATGATTTACTGGAAGATAGCTGGAGTGACCTTAATGCCAAATGGCAATCAATTAAATTCATATAATCCTCTGTGTGTATTTATGGTCAAGAATTTTCTTCATCAACTTGAATTCAATGATATATATTGCTAAGGTCTATTTTGGAAAAATCTTACCTCTGTTCAGCTGCGCAAAAACTTCTTTCAGGCTTAGAAGTAGGTAGTGATAATCTTTGAGGGCATCATTTAAGCCTGTGAAAAAATTTGTGTAGATGCGTATCTCCTTTGACTTTTTTCTAATATATACTGTTGGTGAGGCCTAGTCACTATGTTTGACTTTAGACAAAACACTGATTTTTTTCAAGTCTATCAAGTTCGTTGTTTATTTGTTTGATGAACGCAAAGGGGACATATCTTTTCTTTTTAAAAACGGGTTGTATGCTTTCTTTCAGCTCGAATTTTGCTTTTAACTTGTTACCCCTACCGAGCCCACCAGAAAATATTTCTGAAAATTTATTTTTTGAATTTTCTTTTCAGAGCTTTTGTCTCATTGGTAGAAGTCACCTTTTGGTAAAATGAATTGATTGAATAGTTTGATAATTCGAATTTTTCCATCCAATCTGTACCAAAATAATTATTCATGGTTTTTCATTATGAATATTTTTAATTTTAACATTTTTTTCTTTAACATTACATTTGCAATAACTTCAACTATGAATTTAATTTTTTCATTTGTGACAGTACAAGCTATTTTTTCTAAACCATTAATATTGGTTTTCTTATTTTTCTCCAAGTATAAACATTTATTATGCTTAAAATCAGAACCACTGTCTAGTAACTTGATATTTTTGTTCAGAATTTTCACCTGTACAAATTTTCTCATGTTCTGACTTGAAGATTCATTAGCATTAGTTATTCTAACAAAATTCTTAACTCGCTTTTTAATTTTCATCTTGCAGTGAAATTTTTGTGTCCTTTTTTGCCACAATGAAAGCATTCCTTACCGAAATGTTTTCTTCCACAAGCAGAGCAGGGATTTGAAGTAATGTCTTTTTTCTTCATGGTTTTATTTTTATAGTGTAACTTTTTATGTGCAACACACTGCTTATTTCAATATTCTTAGCACCCTGCTGAATGTTTATACATCTCTGACAATCTTTTGCCAGGTTTTGCAGAGTCAAGTTGGGTTCATTTTTGAGTTTATTTAGAACCCATCTCTTGATTTCTGTGTCCTTAGCTAACACTAAACTTTGCACAAATTTTAAACATTTGAAATTATCAGTGCTTAGTTCTGACAATTTGAATTCCTCACACTAATTACTTACAGTACTAGAGAAGTAGTGAAGTCATCCTCATTATTTTTCAGTAAACTCATACGCTTCCATCTCTTAAGAAAACTGATGTTTTCAAGCTGAAGAGTTTTGAAAGTAACATAAGCATTTCATTAAATGTTAAGTCACTTGTCCTCTTTGGTAGAATATAATTCATGAACTTCATATGTTTGATATCATCTAATTTTTGTAAAACTAGTCTAAACTTTTTCTGGTCCAACTAATTTACACAGTCTGTCTTGTAAATGTCTTCGCAACTGCGAAAAAATGATGCAAAAGTTACATCTTCCTCAGGCCTATACTTAAAATCTGTTATGGTTTTTACGATAGCTTTGTGAAAATATGCATTTGAATTGTTGTTAATGTTGCCTGTAAACATTTTCCACAGTTTCAAAAACAATTCCTTGAATTTTTTAGAGCCTTTGTTCATAGTGTTTTTGTTGTTCTTATTGTAGCTTTACAATTTCCAACAACTCTTTTTTAAACTCCTCCAATTTTTGCTTTGTGCAAGTATATATATTTTTTCACAATTGTCAACTTAAAATTTTCTGCAAATTACTTCCATGTAATACTTTTATCCTGAGAAATACTCTCAATGTTACATGTTTTTTGCAAATTGAATTTCCAATTCCATGTACCTTTTAGTTATATTTTAGTCAGAATAATATTGTGCTTTTTTCTTTTCTTTTGACTGTTGTTTTGTACAACTGGTTGATATCACGTAATCCTTGAAAATCTTTGTAGCAAAAAAAAAAAAAAATAAGCTTTATATTTTTTGTAATTTTGATTTTCCTTTACCAATGTTCCGTGGTGAAATTTTATATGGAAACCTTTATTCACAAAGGTGATTGGTAAGTTTCTTGTGCGTTTTTGCCAATATTATGCTCATGAATGTGATATCTGCAAACATTTTGTTGAGTTCCGGCCTAAAACTTCATCACAAAAAATGGTGTGTTTGTGAACTTTTTCTTTAAGGCTGGCCAAAATTTTTGATACTATAAATTTTGTCACCAAAAGCCTTCATCACCAAATTGTTGTATTGGTGAACGTCAAAATGTTGTATTTGACCAAAGCCATAATCTTTAACACCAAAATGTAGTAATTTTGTCAACGGCACAATTTTTGCTGCTAAAATATTCTATTTTGATCAATGGCACAATCTTCATCACCAAAATATTTGATTTTTGTCAATGGCACAATTTTTTCACCAATGTTATAACCCTAAAAGGCTACTACGTGAGTAATAACCAAAACAGAGGTATATCAACAAGTACAAGACTTGCACACTGTGTGAGGTTGATACATTGCTCGTGAAAAGTCAGTCAGTATAATCACTCTACTTTACTCCCATTCATTCCAATAGTGTCCTTTTATTTATGAGAATAGAAACATTCAATTCCTTTATAGAAATAGGTATACAACAACAAGAAAATGCTTAAAGAAATGTGGTGTTGTTATGGTGTATAAAATGGTGAGTATGCTAAAAATAGAAAAGGGTAGACACACTGATGCCAAGAATTCAAAATTGGGTGGCAAAACCGTTAAACAAGTTAACAGTTTCTTTTGGTAGGAGTAGGAGTAAGAAGTAGGAGGAAGAAGTAGGAGTGAAGGACAGTAATTTTGGTAGGAGATATGAAAAGAGGAAGATGCTGTCAGTTGACAACTAGAGTTCAGAAGGGATAGACGCATTTACTACTATCCTCTCAGAGTGAAGAGAATTCAGCTAGTCTGCTCCTGTATTCACGCACGAAAATTAATGGTTGTTAACTTGATGTAAAAACCTAAAGTTTTATATAAAAATAAATGTCATTAATTCAAGTTTGTGTTATCTTCTAATTATACAAAACCAAGCAACACAATAGTCGTGACCCTGACGTGATACGAACAGAAAGCAACCTCATACACAAAAATATATATACACATATAAAAGGATAAATGGAGCAGACAGGAGAAGAAACGACGCATCAAGTCAATATCAAGGCACCAGAATTCATGGAAACTGCGGTAAATGGATGGTTTACAATATTAGAAGCCCAGTTTCACTCGCGAAATGTGACAGCGTCAAAAAAGAATTTTACACAGTGATATCGTCGTTACCAGCCGAAGAAGTGGGTAAATTACCAAATGCTACCCTCACATCACAAGACTACGAGGAATTAAAACGGACTCTGATAGAAGCTCACGAACAAACAAAACTGGAGCTTCTAGAAAAATTAATGTCGGCTACGACTATTTCAGGACGACCGTCGACATATTTGCACGAAATGCTATCCATAGCTAAACGGATAGGTATTAGTGACGACATTGTGAGACACAAATTCCTGCAGGCATTATCATTAACAAAAGACCCAGTAATAGCCTCACAAAAAAATTTAAACCACACCCAACTTGGTAGGATAGCAGTTGAACTGATGCCATTATTGAATAACGATAAGGCATTTGTTGTTCAGTGACCCTTATCTACTAAGAAAAAATTATTGTAGATACTGGCGCAAGTATCTCAATATTACCAACTTTTGCAGTAAATGGTATTACATTACAACCGACTCCCATATCACTATCCACTGCAAATGAGGAGAAAATAAAATGCTACGGACAAGCGAGTTTGGAAATTGGAATACCCAGTTTAAGGAGATCATTTACTTGGACATTCGTGATCGCTGATATCACTAACCCATTCCTTGGACTGGATTTCCTCAACAAGTTTGGTCTAATAGTAGACTGCAGTAACAAAAAAAACATTTACGATCCTACAACAACCCAGAGAAAGAGTTTAAAAATATCTGCATAAACGGTGAATCTAATCGTAAATGAAACGGAGCTCCCGTCATTCATACAGAATATGATTAAAGAAAAATATCCGAACCTAATCACACCACATAAGAACAGTAACAAAAAATACTGCGGCGTCTACCACAGAACTGACACAGGAAGCCATACACCAGTATTTGCAAAACCCAGGCAGCTTAATGTAGAAAAACTGGAAGCTGCGCGTAGCGAATTTAAAATCCTACAAAAAGACAGAGTGATCTCCCTTTCTAAAAGTGAGTGGTCTAGCCCACTACATATAGTATCTAAATAAAGCGGAGGATTTAGATACTGTGGAGACTATTGTTCTCTCAATAGCAGAACCAAGAGTGACAGGTATCTTATACCAAATATGAATTCTTTTTCAGCAAAACTTGCAAACAAACAACGATTCTCCAAAATCGATTTGATTTCAATCAACCACCAAATTAAAATGCATCCGGACAATGTAGCAAAAACTGCTCTCACCACCCAATTTGGTCTTTATGAATATAATTATATGCCGTTTGGATTAAAAAATGTGTCAGATACATTTCAACGGTATATGGACAAAATTTTTGAAGACATTGATTGTGTTTTTATATACATTGATGACATTTTAATTTTCAGCAATGATGAGACTTCTCATAAAAAAGACATTGAAACTGTTTTTAATGTTTTAAATGAACAAAAATTAAAAATTTCAGCCACAAAATCTGTTTTTAATGTGACTTCCCTAGATTTCTTAGGCTTTCATATTATCGCAGATTGCATTAAACCTACAACTAGTAAAATAGAAGAATTAAAATCTCTTCCTTACCCTAAGGACGCAAAAGGGCTATGCAGAATTCGTGGAATGGTAGGATTTTATAGAAAATTAATACCAAAATTTTCAGAGATAGTCTTACCCTATCTGAGAGAATGAGGTTATCCTCTAAAGGCTCGTTCACATTAGATGAATCTGAATGACAATATTTCAATTCTATAATTAAGGAACTTAATGATACATCCTCATTAGCTCACCCTGAACCTAACTGTACAAAGTATCAATTAGTCACTGACAGTAGTAATTATGCTGTCGGTGCGGTATTGCACCAAATGGTGGAAGGAAATCCAATACTGATCGGATTTTTTTCTAAAAAATTAACACAAACACAAATGAGATATTCTACATTCGATCGCGAACTTTTAGCAGTTTATTTGTCAGTGCTGCACTTCCGTCACCTCATAGAAGGTCGCCAAGTGCTACTTTTAACTGACCATAAGCCATTGTGTGGTGCATTTTATAGTTTAAACCCCACTAAATCAGACAGACAACAACGACAATTAGCTATCCTGACAGAATTTATTTCAGATATTGAACATGTAAAAGTTAGTCAGAATGTAGTTGCTGATTGTCTATCCCAACCAACTCGTGCTGTACAAATAGATGCGTGTGATTTACCTGCACTTGCAGAAGCACAGGCATCTGATACAGAAATTCAATCTTTTCGGGACTTTAAAAAATTCTCCATACCTGGAGTTAACCAATTTATATGGTGTGACTTATCAACGCCTTACCCCAGACCTTTTGTTCCATCTAAATTGCGTGAGTCCATATTCTATAGTATCCATTCCATAAATCACCCTGGCATTAAATCATCCATTAAGATGAATAAAGCTAGATATTACTGGCCAAACATGGATAAATCAATCAAAGAATTTTGTGCATCATGCACAGCCTGCCAACTAGCAAAGGTCTACAAGTATACAAAATCACCTATACAGACATTAGAAATACTATAAGCTAGATTTCACACAGTCCACATAGATATAGTAGGACCACTCTCACCAGCAAAAAGCCCAAATAGCAGTTACATCAGCCCATATAGATATATCCTCACATGTATTGACCGCACAACTCATTGGGTAGAAGCACAACCCATCAGCAAAATCACTGCAGCTAGTGTAGCTGAGGCCTTTATAAACATGTGGGTCACACATTGGGGTGACCCGCTGCATGTTATAACCAACAGAAGCCAACAATTTGAAAGCGAGTTGTTTAGTGAAGTAGCAAAAATAATTGGTTTTTATAGACTACGTACGACAGCTTATCATCCTCAATGTAATGGTTTGATTGTGAGAATGCACAGTACCATTAAAACTGCTATTATAACACGAAAAGAGTCCTGGCTCTCAGCTCTTCCAATAGTACTTCTTGGGATTTGTAGTATGCCCAATAGCTCTGATTTTTCTCCTTTTTATGCTGCTACAGGCACACAATGTTTGCTACCACAGCTACAAATAGATAGCACAAGTGAGGAGGCTATAACTGAAAAGTTCACAAGAGATTTACATAAAACCATGTCACAAATTGATATGAGAGACTTCACCAAAAGAGTTAATAAGTCCGTAAAATCTTATGTCCCAGACAAACAGCAAACTTGTGATAAAGTTTGGATTAGAGTGGGTCGTGTTCGAAGACCATTAGAGGCACCCTATTCAGGTCCCTACACAGTTCTTCAGCGAACACCTAAATATTTTCTGGTTAAGATAAATAATGATATGGCTACTCAAGTTTCTGTGGACAGGTTGAAACCATTTATAGAAGTACAAAAACAAATAGTAGAGAAACAAGTAGAAGAAAAGATGAATAAAAACAAAATGCTTAGTGATTCAGAACAAGAAATAAATACAAGAAATAAAAAAGAAGATTCTCCCATGATAAATACAAAATCTCGTTCAGGTCGAAAAGTTTCCTGGAAGAAATATAACGAGTACTATTATTATTAGTACACTCCATTCTAAAGGGGGAACTTCTGTTATGGTGTATAAAATGGCGAGTATGCTAAAAATAGAAAAAGGTAGACACACTGATGCCAAGAATTCAAAATTGGGTGGCGAACAAGTTAACGGTTTCTTTTGGTAGGAGTAGGAGTAAGAAGTAGGAGGAAGAAGTAGGAATGAAGGACAGTAGTTTTGGTAGGAGATATGAAAAGAGGAAGACGCTGTCAGTTGACAACTTGAGTCCAGAAGGGATAGACGCGTTTACTACTATCCTCCCAGAGTGAAGAGAATTCAGCTAGTCTGCTCCTGTATCCACACACGAAAATTAACGGTTGTTAACTTGATGTAAAAACCTAAAGTTTTATATAAAAAATAAACGTCATTAATTCAAGTTTGTGTTATCTTCTAATTATACAAAACAAAGCAACACAACAGTGTAAAAGAAGAAAAAAGGGAATGAATCGAGTAATAACAAAAATGTACGAAGGAGATTTTATTAACAAATGCTTAAAGAAGAAAATCTAATACAAAAAAGAAAAAAAAAGAAAGGAATCCAGTAATAAAGAAAATGCATAAAAAGATTAAATAAGAAAATGTTTAAAGAAGATCTGGTATGAAAAAAGAAAATAAAAAGAAATGAAGCCAGTAATGAAGAAAATGTATGAAAGAGATTTTATATGAAAATGATTAATAATGAAAATCTGGTATAAAGAAAGAAAATAAAAAGAAATGGATGCAGTAATAAAGAAAATGTATGAAAGTGATTTTATGAGAAAATGCTTAAGGAAGAAAATTTGGTATAAAAAAAGAAAATAAACAGAAATGAATCTAGTAATAAAGAAAATGTATAAAAGTGATTTTATAAGAAAATTTTTAATGAAGAAATCTGGTATAAAAGAAAAAAAAAGAAATGAAAGGATTTATGGCATTTTGATTAAATAAATTTGCTAATTTTAATTAAATTTACATAAGTATAAATTTATATAAACTTGTAAAGTTTTTATCAGTTTTGAAGGTTAGTATCAGATGAAGACTGATATTTCTTTGTTTTTTATTTCTTGGTCCTTAGTGATTATTTTTCTTCTGACAAGAAAGTGTTGTATAAGAATTCAAAAATGGATATAATCAGTGTAAAGTTCAAATGTTTCTCAAACAACATTTTTTTATTTTCTTTCTCTTTCCTTAAGATTCTTTCAACTGTCTACATATATTTTATACTAATATAAAAATATATTTTCAACTTTTATTTTCTTCCATATTTTTTCCATTTGTTCTTAAATCTTTCATACTTTTTCAGTCATTCTTTCTCTTCTGTAAATTGCTCACTTCTTAAGATATCTTCAACATTTTTCCATTTTCTACCCTTTCTTTCTATTTTTTTCTTTAATTCTCTTCTGTTCAAATCTTATACATGCCATTTCTGAGCTTTTGTAAGCTCCCTCCTATTTATAAAATGAAGATTGCTCTCTTCACTATAAAGAAATAGTCACTGAATTTTTGAAAATTATTTCTTTTGCTGAAATATGAATCATTCTTTGCATAAATAAAATTCAACATATGAGAAAAGAACAGATGGCAACCATAAAGATATTTAGTAAGCATATATGGTTGGTTGATTTAGAAATTAAAAAATTCTACGCTTTTTTGAAATTCTTGTAAATGAAAAGAGTCTTATTTCAATAAGGATACATTTTTCTTTCCCAACAAATCTTTAATCTTATTTCTAATGTAACACTAAAGAAAACAATATAATTCAGTGTTATTTAAAATAACATTGTTATGAGTTTTTGGTTCAATGGATAAATATTGAGCTTGAGTTTGTAAGGCAAATATATAACCTAGACTTTTATTATATTTGAAGATATGAATATCACTTACATTTATATAATGTCTTATGAACTGAATTAGTAATGGTTAATTAAAACACACGGAACAAAAACAAAAATTTAATTTGCATTCTTCTCAAAAAGCTCTTTTTTTAGTAATCAGAATAACATTTCAAGCCAGAAAGGTATAGCAAAATGTATAAGACTTTTGAAGAATTTTCCTAATTATTTAAAAAGTAATTATATTAAGTGTTTTTCTTAACTGTAGGATTTTATTATTTACCAAAAGTGGTTTCTGAATTCAAATACCTTTAATTGTTATTGAATGAGCTTTAAATTTACATAAGAATTTCCATTTATTACATAATATCATCTGAATAAAAGTAGTCTTTTGTAATTTCAGAGTCCTTCTTTAAATAGTAAGAATAGTTTTCATTGATTGTATTCCATCTGTGGAAATGTACAGCTCTAATTCCTATACCTGTCATATCAAATGTTCAGTATTCAGAGAATCTTACAAAATGTGTAATTTATTTATGATGCTGTGCTCGTATATATATTTTTGAATTGATGTCATGATTCCTCTTTCTAGCATGATATCACTATATATATATATATATATATATATATATATATATATATATATTGACATTGAAACTTCAATGTCTCATCAGGCGGTGTGAAAAATAATGGAAAGCCTCTTTCCTTATATTTGTTTAATTTTGTTAGAAGTGTTGGTGGGGGTTAGTGATAGGGGAATAAGTCTCTGATCGTTGGAATTTTTGGGAGTTTTTGTTTGAGTTTTTTAAAGTGGTTGATTAATGAGAGTCTTTGATTTCTAGACAGATTTAACCTTGTGAGTTTTTATTATCTAGTGACTAGACTATATCGTTTGGATTTCTTAGAAGATCCGGTAGTAGGTGGCGTCAAATATTTTTTTTTTTTAAGCAGAGTCTTTATAATTAATGCAAGTTTGTATATTTAATCTTAACTTTGGATTTAGGGAATATATTTTTTCTATGAAATTTATATTTTTAATTATTAATTAGATCATAATTTAGAAACCGTTTTTTCTATTAAATTTTAAATTTTAAATTTCTATTCTTATATCTAGTCAATTGTGTATGTGGTGAGGGTTTAATGATAAGGGAACAAGTACTGCTGATTGACCTTTAGAATTTTGGTATGGGGATTGTAGGTTTTATTTATATATATCTTGTGATGAAACTATATCTTTTAGGATTACATAGGGGAACAGGTTAGGGGCTGGGATGCGTATTCAGTACAGGATATTTATATAAGTAGGGTTTTTTGTAAATAATCTAAATTTGTATATTTAATCATAATTTTGGATTTAGGAAGTCGATTTTTTCAATTAAATTTTAAATCTTAATTAGATCACAGTTTGGAAATCGATTTTTTCTATTAAATTTCAAATTTTAATTTTATCACTGTTTGTGGTAAAATTTAATGTGAGAGGTGAATTTTAATGTTAGGGTTATTTAGATACTAGATAAACGCAGGTAATAAGTGTGTAATAAGTAGAATTTTATGTAAGGGGAAAGTAGAATGTTTGTATTTGAGGTAATAGGTGGATAGGTAATAGGTGTGTTTGTAAATATAATGCCTAAAATTAAATGGAAAATCCTTAAACAAGCAAGAACAGCTAAATCTATAAAGGAACCATGTTTCCTCTGTCTTCAAGAAAAAATTGAGATCCTTAAATATATGAACAGTAACAAACTTTTAAACCAGAGGCATGAAACCACAGTAAACTGCAAGCACATTAGAGAACTAACATTCCAATCATGCTAAAAAAAAGAAAAAATTCTATAGAAATATCGAATTACTAAATTCTAAAGTAAAGTTTAATATTCATAATTAAATTAGAATTTTTTCTATAAATAAAATTAAGAATTTTACTGAAGTAATCGATTTACTAAATTATAAAGTAAGGTTAATAACCATAATTAGATTAATTATATATACTGTCCTTAATACACACAAAACTTCAACTATAACCTTAAACACAAACACACCTATTACCTATCCACCTATTACCTCAAATATAAACATTCTACTTTCCTCTGACATAAAATTCTACTTATTACGCACTTATTACCTGCGTTTATCTAGTACCTAAATAACCTTAACATTAAAATTTACCTCTCACATTAAATTTTACCACAAACGGTAATAAAATTAAAATTTACTTCACTTTACTTTTTACTTTACAATATGGGTAGTAATATTATGAATATATATACTATTTTCACTGATGTCAATTGTTGTTTACACTTATTTACTGTTTTTTTTTATCTGACATGGATTGTCAAATTAATATTTGCTAGGTATTTAATTTGGCATATATTATCATATTGATACTAAGTATTTAATCTAACATATAATGTCAAGTTATATAGTTATCAGGCATTTAATCTCACATAGATTATCATGTTAATATTTGATAAATTTTAATCTAGCATATATCATCTGGTTAATATTTAAAATGTTTTTATTATAGCACTGATTGTCAAATTAATAGTTATGATTCTTTAGACATCAATTTTACATGGTTTCTGAATTTCTTATTAGCACCTGGGTTAAATTGTATGTATATATGTATCCTTTTCTGTTTGTTTTTACTTGTGTTTATATTTGAATATATACTTGGGTGCATGGGTTTGTCTATGTATAAATGCATGTATGTAGGTGTGCATGTGGGTTTATGTCCTAATAGGCATATAGATATATTGTTTTACATGCATATGTGTATGTGTATGCTTATATATATATATATATATATATATATATATGTGTGTGTGTGTGTGTGTGTGTGTGTGTGTGTGTGTGTTTTCTTGTTTATGCATGCATATATGTATGCGTATGTTTCTGTGTAAGTGTTCTTGTGTTTATTTGTGTGTATTTATGCCTTATGTTTTCATAAATGGAGATTTTATGTATCTTTATATATGAAAACAAATGCAACTTTAAAGTATACAAACACAAGATCTAACCATCCCACAAGCATAATCAAGTGCATACATAAAGGAATAGAGCACAGACTATCAAAAATTTGTCAAACAAAGCAATCTTTGATGAAAAGAAAAAAGATTATGAAAATGCCTTAGGAATCTGGCTATATGAATAATTTAGAATACAAACTTCAGCCAAACAAACAAATATAATAATAGAAATTGAAACATTATTTAGTTCAATCCACCAGTTAACTTAGAAGTAGAATCCAAAATAGGGCAAATATTTTTTAATTTAATCAATAAACACTTCCCAAATGACTCAGAATTAGATAAAATTTTCAATAGAAATTCAATCAAATTAAGTTATAGCTGTACTAGTAATTTAAAAAATTACAACAAAAAACAAAAAACAAGAACAGAAAACTAATTAATAATGTACAAAATAACATCACTAACAAGGAATGTAACTGTAGGGACAAAGACAAATGTCCACTTAATGGACTTTGTAAAACTAAAGGGGTTATTTACAAAGCAGAAATATATAACATAGATGGACAAAGGAAAACATATTTTTAAAAACAGATGGAATAATCCTAAATTTACATTTAAACTGGAAAACCTCAAAAATTGTACCAAACTGGCTAGCCATGTGTGGAAATTAAAACTGAAAACTGGAAAAAACCCTGATATAACTTGGAGTATAGTTAAAATACCCAAACCATACAATGGTGGTGATGTATGCAGTTTGTGCCAGGAAGAAAAGTTAGCCATTATGTGGTTCCCAAAACAAAAAATTACTAAATGAAAGATCAGAAATAATGTCCATATTTAATCACACCTATAAATACATACTAGGATCATGAAATCATGGTTGAAAGTGTTGTAAGATCCTTAAATAACTCCTCCCTAATTTTAAAAATTTCAGTTGTTTGAAAATTCCAGTTGCCCATTCATAAAAAATCTCTGTTCAAGCATTTGAAAAATGGTAAAATCAATTTAAATCACCTGAAGATACCGAAAGATTGAAACCTAGGTTACAGAAATAACTCATTTCAAATGAAAAATATTCAAAAGTTCTACAATATAATTGTATTGAACACTTTTTAATACAGCTGTGTACTGGTTTAATTTAATTAAGACTAAAAACTAACTACTTATATATATATATATCTAGCTACACTGATGAGCTGTGATACAGCGAAATGGGCATGTTTGCAGATGGTTTATATATATATATATATATATATATATATATATTGTGTGTATTTTGGCAACATTTTTTCATTAATGCAGGTTTCATTGAATAATATAGACAAGTTTTGTCTATTAATTTTGTGTAGGATCTGTTCATACCGTCTGATATACTTGATGGTGATATCGTTGAAAGACAAAAAATCACAGTAATTGTTGATTTTTTATCGGGTCTAAGCTTTCAGCTCACATAAGCCATTATCAAAGAGTAAATATTAACACACAGTAAACATAGAACATTTAAGTTATTAACAATAAAGAGAATTAAATTGAAAATATAAGTCCATCCCTACCGTGGCGGATGGCCGAAGACAGTGACAAAAGAGTGGCGTTGTGGTCCCTGATCTGATTGCAGGCATTTGAGTACGTTATTGGAAATATCAAAATTGGTTGTATTCAAACCAGGTTTAAATTGTTTAATGTAGATTGCTTCCAATACAATCAATTTTGATATTTCCAATAACGTACTCAAATGCCTGTAATCAGATCAGGGACAACAACGCCACTATTTTGTCACTGTCTTCGGCCATCCGCCACGGTAGGGATGGACTTATATTTTCAGTTTAATTCTCTTTATTGTTAATAACTTAAATGTTCTATGTTTACTGTGTGTTAATATTTACTCTTTGATAATGGCTTATGTGAGCTGAAAGCTAAGACCCGATAAAAAAATCAACAATTACTGTGATTTTTTTGTTGTCTTTCAACGATATCACCATCAAGTATATCAGACGGTATGAACGGATCCTACACAAAATTAATAGAAAAAACTTGTCTATATTATTCAATATATATGTTATATATCGCCGTACGACGACAAAACAACGAGAATACGCATATATAAAAATATAAGGTTATATTTTTATTACTGACGACGGACCCGTGTGGAATAGAAAATGGAAGAGTGAGAGCGCACATAGAATGGGTCGACGGGAGTGTAGTCTTGCCTGAGGTGTCTCTCTGCTTCCACTGGCCGTTCTCTGCTGGCGAATCTGTGTGTCGAGGTCTTTTTATAGTCTTCTAGAACCGGGACTTTCCTTCCGGTTTTGCCTCGCCCACGCAACGCCCACGTAATTCCAAGAGACACCTGTTCTGTTTGCCTCCGTAGTCATTTCCGCCGCTGTCGGAAATAAGGTCAAACGAGCCTGACTCATAACCCTGCGACATCCGCTCTAGGCCCCGACAGAATGTATTTCTCAAACACCTGTCTTGTCGTTCGCCGACCCCTTCACCGACGGGAAACACCATCGATTGCATCAACCTTCCTCGGGTGGGGCCAGATTGCTATATTACACTCCTCACCCTCCCATTTTCCAAAATGTTCACTTAAGAACATTTTAAGCGCAACACCCTCACACACCCCCCCATGCCACACAAGCCCAACAATTGTACAAAACACGTGCACGCCGAAACAAACAAAACAAAAAAAAAATATATAGGGGAGCCTACATCGGCAACCCAACAATGTTCGTGTCCATTGTGGAATTTTCATAATGTTCATTTTTTTTTTCTTTTCTCTTTTCTTTTTTAAGTTTCTGTAACTTTCAATGTTCGTTTCCTTTCTCGACTCTGTCCATACGCGTAGACGCCTCGATGCACGACCATATGATCATAGGCGGTAACCGCGCCCCAGTTTCTAAACTGACATCGAGTAAATGACCTTTGACCAACACCATGCGTGTTTCCGCTCGAGTTTATTGTTACACATGTAACTTCATTTCATTTAATTTAATTTCAAACATACTATGTTTGAACACAGAAAAACTGCCATTATCTGCAGTACATATCATTCATAGTCTGGCCGAGAAATGTTCAATAGAAAACGAAAAAAATTACCCTGATTCCAACGTTAATCCGCATGCAATTTACTTGTGGAGGATTAGAAGTTTCATCTATCTTAATTTAGTCTAAAAAAATGGACCCGTGACTCTTAATTCCTTAGTTTGTATCTTCCGCATGTTTTGCTATAAGGAAGGTGACCTAACTATTTCACTTAAACTATCGTTAATCCTCCCACTGCTTTCTTTCCCAATCCTATAGCATATCAGCCAATAAGTCTACAAGACTTTTCAGTTGTTCCTTCTTTTTGTTCCGATCAACTGTGGAATCTGCAGGTCTATCCGTGCTTTTTGCCCCAACAGACGTTTGCCTCATTTGGACATCTTCGCTGCTAGGTGATTCCCTAGAAAAACCCTGATCTACATGAGTAGATCCAGTCGTTTCACACTTTGAGCAATCATCCTCGAACGTGGATGAAACATTATTTATACCAACGATTCTATCATCATTATCAATAGTTGACACGTTTTTATTCGCCATTTTACGTCGCGTCATGATGCGACGCTCCATTAATAGAACATCAGACTCATCGTCTGATGCCACACGTTGGTGTCGATTTTTGTGCACTGGAAAGTCGGTCTGTTCCGCTCCGGATTCGTCATCCGACTCACTGGATTCTACTGGAGCAGCCAATACAATCTTTCGTAACGGCCTATCGGAAGTAGGGATTTTCCATTCATCAATGGACGCTGCCCGAAGATGCTCAGCATGCGTCTTAATGACTGAGCCGGTTAACTGATCTCTAATTCTATAAGAGACCGGGCCAGTCTTTTCAACGATCACATAATATGGCCGCCAGCGCACATCTAACTTCCCTTTCTTTTGGTGATTCTTATAGTACACCAAATCACCAACCTCAAAAGTTGTATTTTTCGTCTTACCACGCGACTTATCTATCGCGGCTCTCCTCGCTTTTCTTATATTATTCCTAACTAAAGTGAAGCTACGATGCATTTCCTGTAGTGCAATTTGGTGATGCTCATCACCATAATATATGCGACGAGGCCTCAGTATATTGTCCAAGGGCAAAATAACATCCCTGTTATAGAGCAAGTAATACGGTGAAAACTTAGTGGTTTCGCTCACATGAAACCGGATAGCCGCCAACATTTGGTTAATGTAAACATCCCACGACTGTTCGTTGTTGCCGATTTTTTTTTGCTAGAACATCATGCATTGTTCTGTGAAACCTCTCAACCTTACCGTTGCTCTGGGGGTGATAAAAAGAAATTGTCACATGGTGTACATTTAGGTCTTCTAATGTCTTTTTCATTACCCTGTTGATATTTTCTGGCCCATTATCAGTTAAAAGCTGAAGTGGTGTCCCAAATCTGGGGAAAATTTCGTCAACTAAGAGATGCACCACTGTTTCTGCCTTCTTGTTAGGAACCGCAAATGCCTCCGGCCAACCACTGTACATATCTATGAATGTAACTATGTATTGGTTACCTGAATGGGTCTTTGGGTAGGGTCCTGAGACATCTAAAGCAACCTTTGCGAAAGGAAAAGGAGGGAAGTCACATTCCTGTATGTGGGGTTGCTGCTTCTTTAGGTTTCTTGTCTGACACGGGATACATTTACCTACGAAATCATTTATTTCTCTAAGTAAACAAGGCCAGAAATACTTTTTCTAAGGTGAGATGGTACATACAGCCTGATGAGGGGTTCATCATCAGGCTGAGACAAATAGTACACCACCTCATCCATTACTATATATCTCTTCTGTTCTGCTTTGGTAGCCCTACCATTTCGTAATCTAATCTTCAGGTCTAAGATGTTTTTGTCTGATTCTTGTTCCCTGATTATGTCTATTCCTTTCAATGTGGGCCGTTCGGGTGCCTCTGATGAATTTCCGACATTTTTATGGGCTGCTAATTCTTCCGGCTCCATTAGGTTGGAGTTTATAACACTAACCAAGTAATTTCTATCATCTATATCTACTGGAGAAGCAATATGCTCTTCGTTCACATCAACAGCGCGTGATAAGAGATCCGCGCAAACATTATCCTTACCCTTAAGATACTGTATGCTGCAATTGTAGCCAGACATGCTCAGAGCCCAAGTCTGTATCTTCTTATTTTGTATGGGCGAGTTAAGTAAGTGCTCCAGGGGCCTATGATCAGTGTATATTGTGAATGTTGCGCCATGCAGGTAGTGATTCAGTTTTTGAAGAGCATAGTGTATGGCATAAGCCTCTTTCTCTATAGTTGACCACCTCGTTTGTGTCACTTAATTTATGGGACAATAAATAAATTGGTTTTTCTACATCCTTCCTATTTTCCTTATCGTACACCACCTGGGATAGGCATGCGCCAATCGATTGATCGGATGCGTCAGTATATAACCTATACGCCTTATTTGGGTTGGGATAGACTAGTGTTACCATCTCCGCGAGTTTCGTTTTTAGTGTATCGAAAGCGGTTTGGCAAGCATCGTCCCATTGGAATCGTGCATATTTCCTTGTCAAATTGACCAGCGGTTCGGCTATATCAGAGAAATTTCTAATAAAGCGGCGATAGTATGAGGTCATCCCAATAAAAGCTCTTACTTGCCTAACAGTGGTTGGAGTAGAAATTGACTTTATAGCCTTGACTTTATTGAGGTCTGGTTGTATTCCCTCTTCACTTATCTTGAACCCCAGGTATTGGGTCTCTTTCTTAAAGAACTCACACTTAGCTGGCTTCAGTTTAAGGTTGTGCTTACGTAGACTACTCAAGACTGTGTCTATATGTTTTAAATGATCTTCCACCGTATTTGAAAATATCAGAATATCATCTAAATATGCCAGAGCAAAATCTTCCCGTCCCTGTAAAACAACTGACATTAATTCCTGGAAGATGCCGGGTGCGTTTGCAAGTCCAAATGGCATAACATTAAAATGAAACAGACCCTTGTGGCAGGTGAATGCACTTTTTTCTTTGTCATCATCATGAAGCTTAACTTGCCAGCACCCTGATTTTAAATCAAGCTTCGAAAAGTACCTTGCCGAACCAAGTGATGCCAGTATATCATCGATGACAGGAAGAGGTCGAGCATATTTCTTTGTAATCTTATTAAGTGCTCTAAAGTCTACACAAAATCTCCTACTACCGTCTTTCTTATCTACTAAAACTACTGGAAAACCCCACGGGCTATTGGATCTCTCAATTACACCTGCCTGCATTATTTCGTCGATTGCTGAATCCATTGTCTTTCTTTGTTTGAGGGGTGTGCGATATGGGCGTTTTCTTATGGGCTCATGCGTTCCAGTATCGATACGCATCTCCACAGTATCGGTTCTGCCCAGGTTCTTGTCGTCACTAACGAACATGTCCCTATTTCTTTTTAGCAATTTGTTAATTTCAGGCTTGAATTCCTTTAAAGAAGTTTTTAACTCCTTCCATGTGAGTTGTGGGTTATTAGAGATTAGTCTATCTACATAGTGTCCAACAGCTCCCCTTGTTGTGAGAAGAGCTGCCTGACACTTGTCTTCTTCTGCCACGAGCACAACTTTAAAATACCTCTCCATATCCTCCAACCAAGCACTATAACCACCATCTTCTTTGCATGCTAATGGCTGTATATTTTTTAAAAAAGATTCTCCCCTTAAAGTGTTCGACACCGAACAAGCCACATTTCTCAATTCTAGGGTCAGACCTTGAACAAAATCGGCAAAAGTATGCTGTTCCATTTTTTTTTTTTTTTTAATTAGACTTATTATAAACTTATGAACAAGAGCAGAACACACACAAGATCGAATCAAAAGTCACCTACCTTTCGTTGATGTCGTCTATGGTCGTCCGGCTGCTTTCTATTTTCGTCTTCTATCTGGTAGTTTTAATTCCGTTGAATTTCAATTGTCGCCGTGGTAACCAAGTTCGCATCTATCTGTTTTGTTGTTGTTGTTGTCTTAAAACAGCAAGTCACTAGGCACCAATTTGCGTATGTTATATATCGCCGTACGACGACAAAACAACGAGAATACGCATATATAAAAATATAAGGTTATATTTTTATTACTGACGACGGACCCGTGTGGAATAGAGAATGGAAGAGTGAGAGCGCACATAGAATGGGTCGACGGGAGTGTAGTCTTGCCTGAGGTGTCTCTCTGCTTCCACTGGCCGTTCTCTGCTGGCGAATCCGTGTGTCGAGGTCTTTTTATAGTCTTCTAGAACCGGGACTTTCCTTCCGGTTTTGCCTCGCCCACGCAACGCCCACGTAATTCCAAGAGACACCTGTTCTGTTTGCCTCCGTAGTCATTTCCGCCGCTGTCGGAAATAAGGTCAAACGAGCTTGACTCATAACCCTGCGACATCCGCTCTAGGCCCCGACAGGATGTATTTCTCAAACACCTGTCTTGTCGTTCGCCGACCCCTTCACCGATGGGAAACACCATCGATTGCATCAACCTTCCTCGGGTGTGGCCAGATTGCTATATTACATATATATATATATATATGTATATATATATACATAAAAATTATCCACACACACACACACACACACACACACACACACATACACACAAACAAACATATATATATATATATATATATATATATCAGATTAAATAAGTTGCAAAAATTATGTCAGTTTATTTTTAATAAAATCTGTTTGTATTCATGGATAATCTTTGGTGTATTATAATTGAAAGATGCAAGAAATGTGCAGTAACTTTTGCACATGATTTTAATAACCATTTTTCAATGTTCCAAGTACTTCTTCTGTGAGGAAAAAACACCATATTGCAATTCACACTGCCACAAATTTGGAAAAGGCATGCTGTTCCGTTTGTCATTCATCCTAGAAGTTCTGATACGAATATTTCAGAGTGTTTGGATGTCAATACAGATTTCAGAAAGAGTAAGATGAGTCTAATGGTAATTAAAAAGGTACAACAACTTGGAAAACTCACTCTGATCATTCTCATATAAAAGGACTCCAGAATTTGTTGATGAGGACCTCAAACTCAACACAGAGACCTACATCAAGTGCCTAAAGTTGGTGCTGCTGCCCTGTGTCAAGAGGGTGGGTTTTGGAAGACTCTATGTCTGGCAACATGACTCTGTACCATGCCACACAAGCAGAAGAACCCAAATATAGCTGTTTGACAATTTCTGCAACTACACCTGGCCATTTAATTTCTCAGAATGCAACCCATTCATTATTATGTGTAGGGTACAGTTGAGCAAGCAATCAACAAAACTCCTTGTAACACCAAATATAAACTGAAGTCAAGGATTATGGCAGCATTCACTAACTTAAACAAGGGGACTGTTCAGAAGAGTTGCAGGAGATTCTAAAGCCACCTGGTTGAAGCCAATGGTAATTTTATTGAATAAATTTACTCCTTAGTATTTCTACATAATTCATTCTTTAGTATTTCAAGATATTTTTGTGTAATTTTGGTAAATATATTTATTACACTAAAAAGACAGTGTTATTTTCATTTTTGTGTAATTTAGATGTTGTACTTTGTACCCTGTATACGCACACACACACACACACACACACACACACACACACACACACACACACACACACACACACACATTTAAAAATTTAAAGCTACAAAGTGGGGAAATAATTATACTTACTAGTAATAAAAAAATTCTTAGATTTTCTCATGTCTGAGAGAGAATATACTTATTGTAGATGGGTGGCACTGTGTCTAACAGGTTTGGTGCCTAAAAGGTTTGGTATATTAGTACATTTTTTAAAATAGATTAAGCTTAACAGTGTATTTTGACTATTCTTTTTATTAAAGGGGGAAATCTGGGTGATTAAACTCTGTGTAAAGAGAAATACCAGAAAAAAGTGTTGGAACCACTAGTCTAGGTGGTAAGATCTTGATGTGCAGAACTATTACACTACTATAGGTCTCAGTCTGCTATTTGAGAAGCAAATGAAGTGAAATGAAGTTAATGCTTTATTGCTGTATGCTGTATAAAATAAGCTGAAGTTAATGTTGTTAGACTAGCATAGTTATCAGGAAAGCATAAGAAAGAATACCTCTAATGTGAGTAATTGATTTAATCAATATCAATTTAATTAGAGATATTTACAACATGAAATGACAATATAAATCTAAACAGTAATAATTAAAAATAATAAAATCTGAGGCACATAGCCCAAGATCAGTGTGTCCACAAAACTGTTTTTTATTACCTACAAAAATAATACATGAAAACAGTACTGAAAAAATGGTTTACTTCTTGTACTGTAGAGCCATCTTGATTTAGAACAAATTTAATTGCGATTTTAGATACAGATGTTTTATCAACTGATCTAGTCTTTCTAATAGCCAAGTTATATCATTTGATGAAAATTTTTGAGTAGAGATTTAATAAATATTTCCAAGAAAGTAATAGTTATATGCTAGAAAAAACCATAATGCTAATCTAAAGGCGATGGAACAGTTAATATAACCAGAAAATTATAAATATAAATTTCTACAATGTCTACATCTTTCTGAATTTCTTTATATCAAATATTCTTTTTTTTTCCAATGATAGAAAATAATAGCTCATATCTGCCTATATGATAGTTTATAAATGGATGAATTATCATCTACTACAGAGTTTTTCATATTTAGTCTTACTGTTGGGAATTGGAATTATATAGCATAGTTATATTTCTCATTTGTGGTATTTTAAATAATATTTTATTTGTAAGGCAAAGTGTTCAGGTTAAAAAACAATGTTATTCTGGTTAAAAAATGAAGATTTAGAAAATGAAGACTTCTTCCAGGAACGCAACTTGCTAATTTCAATTTCAAGGTTTGTTTACATTCACCAAGAGAAAAGAAACATCTCTTAAATAAATAAAGTAGATAAGAACTTTTGGCATCATAAAAATGCATTGGATATGAAGCAGTTAAGATGAATTTGTTAAGTGTGCAGTATAATCTGCAAGAAAAGATGAACAGACAAAAGGAATACAGTCAAAAATTGGCTCAACTGATAGAAACACAAAATGAATTCTATATAATAATAATAATAATCCAAAGTTTAGAAAAAAAAGTAAAAACACTGGAATCTGTCCTCAAACCTTCCATATATTCATGCCAATCTCTCCTTATATATAACAGAATATTTATTTTAAATAAATAAAGATGAAATAGTCCATCAAATGTGATACCAGAGCTTAATATAACCACAGCCTGAATGTTTCTGGTTGTAACAGTTCGTTGTGCTACTGGATAAAGATCCCCCACCAAGCAGAGAGAGTGGGATTACCTCAGTGCAAATGATTTTTTTTCCATTATAAATTCTTCACACTCATATCTGATTTGAAAATTCATCTGATAAATTGTAAAACAAAAATTTCTTTGGACCTGAAGAACAACTATGAATAATTGTATCCAATAAAGGACATTAAATCAGTCTCATATATATATAAAAAAAATACTTCAGAGATGGGACGAATATATAGAAGATCACTTCCTTGACATGAGAGAGCAACCAGCGATACACAGAAGTATGGACAAACCTGAAATATTGCAAACCAAAGTGAACTTGGCCAAATTGAACAGAAACAAAGCAGCAGGATTGACAATATTGTAATAGAGATGCTGACGGCCTTAGAGTGCTTTGGCATAGACAGGATCACAGAAATAATAACCAAAATCTATAACAATGGCAGTATACTGGAGGACCTAAGAAGATTGATTTTCATTACACTACCAGAGAAGCCAGGTACAAAAGAATGTGAACTCCACTGAAAAATCAGCTTAATGAGCCACATAATAAAACTCATAATCCAGATTCTGATGAACAGAGCATACAGTGGAATCAGCCTAGAGATAGGACAAGAAAAGCATGGCATGGTTAAAGATATCGGAACAAGGAATGTGATAATCATGCTCAGAATGTTATCTGAAAAGAAATACAAATGCAGAGGGACCTTCATCTGTGCTTTATAGACTACCCAAAGGCATTTGACAAAGTATGCTACAAAGCCTTGTTCGAGATGCTCGGCAACCTCGACATTTTTGGAAAAGACATTAGAATAATCAAGAACCTATATTGGCAGCAAACCACTTGCATATGGATAGGAAATGAACTCAGTAGGAATACAAAAACAGAAAGGGGCGTAAGACAAGAATATGTTTTCTCACCGGATCTATTCAACTTATACAGCAAAACAATTCTGAGAGAAATAAAATCCTTACCAAGATTCTTCATTGGCAACAACAATCTCAAAAATGCAAAATACACAAATAATACAGTTCTGATAGCAAACACAGAAAAGAAAATGCAGGGCCTCCAACTGAAGGTAGCAAGAGAAAGTGAGAAGAAAGAACTGAGTATAAACTTCAAGGAAACAGAATGAAGGCCCCAAAATGCCAACTACAGGTCAGAGAAACTAAAATAAAACAAATAAAGAAATTTAAATACCTGGGAAGTGTTCTGACAGAGGATGGAAAGTGCAACATTGAGATCTGAAGATGCACTGGCATGGAAAAGGGTGCATTTCAATAGCTTACTAGAGTACTGAGAGACAGAAAAATCTCAGAGTGCTGGATTGCTATGTGATATTTGTCCTTCTGTATGGCAATGAATGTTAGATGATCTCCTCAAGGATGAAGGAAAGGCTTGAGGCAGCAGAAATGTGATTCTACAGAAGGATGCTGAGGATACCATAGACTGAGCACATAAGCAATGATGAGGTGTTGGAGAGGATGCAAACAGAAAGAAAACTCATCAGGAAGAGACAGTTGAGTTTCTTGGAACACGTAAGAAGGAAAGAAGGCCTGAGGAATCTAATACTCACAGAATAAATAGAAAGAAAGAGAGACAGGGGAAAGCAGTGTGAGACATATTTGATAGGCTTGAGCAGATGGATGGTGGAGCAGTATTTGGAACAGATACTAAGAGGAAAAATATTGAGAGCGGCAAGAGACAGGGCCAAGTGGAAGTCCATGATTGCCCATGTCCTGAAGGAACATGGCACATGAAGAAGAAGATGTAAAATATTATAGTCATTTATGTTTTTAGTTTTAAAAAAATGAAGTTATTGAAAGAAAGGTAGCATAAAATGAACTAAGAAATATACTTTAATCTTTGAATAGCATAAAATGATTTAGAATTGAGTTATGCAAATGACCAAAATCTCATTGTTCACATTGGATTGCTTCAGCTATGTTTCAAGATATCTTAACACCATAGAGACAAAAAATTAAAAAAATGTAAAACTAAAAAAAAAGAAGAAAAAAGATGTGAAAATTTTCCCCAAAACTTTTCAATTTGGGTGTTTATTAAAAATTAGATTTAAATGACTTGCATATTGCTGTTTTTATGCTAAAACAATTACCATAGATATATATCTAAAAAGTATCAACATTTCCTAGTCTTTTAGTTAGAGACTGAAACTGAAGATGTTGTTTGACAATTAAATAGATTTTCACCCTTTAATATTTAAATTGGTTAACAGGTAATAGAATATATTGAGATTCCTAAGGCCACAGAACTTACAAATATATATCATCTATCTATTGGGTGCCATCTACGCAGATATCCTCACACAACAATTGACCAATAGTAAAAGATATCACAAACAATTATCAACCAATTAGAGTGCTCTAAAAATAATGTTCATGTCCATTTTGTAGCAGAAACAGAAAAATAGCTTCATTTGAGCCAGTTGCTTTTGGTATACATAGTAGAGAAAATATCACATGTTCATTTAGGTAGAATAATTAATCCAATCACATAGTTCTATTTTCAAATAAATTTTGCATGAGATTTGATAGTTAATCCAAAAAAATAAAAAGAGAGCCAGCAACCCCAAAAATGTCAGTAATAGAAAATTCACTTGTGTCAAATGAAATAATTTGATACTGCAGTGACTTCAAAGGAACTTAGCTGATTGTTATTCAGAAAGCTGCCAACTACAGAAAAAGAGCATAAGCTGCTAATTGAATGTTTTCCTTCTCCTCCTTCTGAGCATATGTACACAAACCTCCTCTTTCTTATCAGCTTTTACACTCTTTCATATACATCCTTACAGAAATCTTTTAACTAAAAACTTAAAAGTGAACACTAAATAACATTTCTCAAAAACCTTTTAACAGTTTTGTAAATACTTATTTCATGTTTGAATGTTAATATTACCATAAATCTACAATTTCATATTCTTATTTTGTTCAAAGTTCTGTGAGATTAACAGAATATTTGTCATCATCTTAAATATTAATTTTGGGTCTCCTACACTATATAATGAACAGTGTGACATTTTCCTGTTTGCTGACTTTATCTTGGTTTATCTGTAATGTCTGTCATGCTAATAACAGATAAATGAAATTAAGAAGTGAAGTCTGTCCTGATTTAAATGTTTCACCTAAATGTAAACAAACAAATGTCATATGCATTCCACCAGTATTCTACTATTATAGTATGATAAAATTAAGTTGCAAATACTAGATTTGGCAGAAGGAATAGAAGCTACAATATTTTTTCTTTTTATCTTATCAGTAAACATCCTTCATATAATCTTCAAAAGTATGGTTACATTTTTTTTTTGCTTCAAAAAATTATAATTAACTGCACAGGTATAGGGTCAGAGGATGACATTTTGATCCTTGGTAAATTGCACAGATACTACTGATCTAGGCAGAATAATAAATCTCATCATTTTTGACAGGTACTATGTTACTTAATTGCATACCTTGCTAAAAAGTAATTTTTATTTATATGCAGGCAAGAATTCAATGACATTGGACCTAAAAATTTATTTCAATAAATGAATAGCTCATTGTTAACTTTTATGCAGGCTTGTGAGATATTTTGTTGCTTTTTTCATACCTACTGATATCAAAAAAGCATTATTGGCATACATAAATATTTGTTGATATTTGTAACACATATATATTTATTTGTATCTGTAGGACATGAATATTTGTTGATATCTGTATGACATAAATATTTGCTGATATCTGTAGGACAAATATCTCTTAGCAACAATTTCATATCAGATTCCATATCATTTCAATCACAAATAATTTTCCTTTTTATCTTATCAGTAAACATCCTTCATATAATCTTCAAAAGTATGGTTACATTTTTTTCACTTCAAAAAATTATAATTAACTGCACAAAGAAAGGAGATAAGCACCAATATGAAAAATAATATAGGTTTCAATTGGACATTGTATTATAGATTCTTTATGCTGTATTGAAGATTCTTTGAATCTAGACTTGCTTTCCATATATATCTCTTCAATTCATTTTCAGCAACACAGAATACAGTAACCAGAATGTGGGATTAGTTTTAAAAAAGATTACAGAAAAACTGGAAATGGGTTTCTTACCAAAAAGAAATAGTGGTACATATATTGATTGAGCCAAACAGTGCTTGTAGCACAAATGAGTTCATACTTTATATGGATGGTTGCTTTCTGTTCTAGATGTAGATGGCATTATCCATGATGTGGATGTTAGTTACTTAAATGGTTCATAAGAACTATAAGGTTATATTTAAATATAAGCAAAAGAATGGATTGACTAACAGTTTGTTTTAAATTTCACAAAATTCCTATTTCAAAAACAGTTATTACATTTGTGCTAGCAAAATTTATGCTAGAAAAGTAACATGACTACCAGCTTAGATATAGTTTAAGACTCATGATAAGAATCAAGATCTTGGAAAAGTCTATCACATTTTCAAACTAAAAATTGTTTACTTGTAAAACAGCTAAACTATTAGAATAACTTGTAGATAAAATTTGTTCAGAATTTATTATTTCTACAGTTGATTTTATTCTTCTGTTTGCTTACTTGCAAAATATGTGATAGTCATGCATAGGACCTACAATAATATTTAAACATGAGAATTGTGGTTAAAAAATAACATTGAATTACATTATGAGGAAATGACTTTGTTATGCTTTAGTTTTCATTTATCATGAAGATTCCAAAGATAAGTCAACAAAATCTTCTAATGGGTTATTGCAGACTTACTTTTAATATGAATACTTAATACACACAAACTGCAAATATTGATTGATAGTGATCTCAGTCAACAACTGAGGAATTACCAAGGTTGATAAAAATGCAAAAAAGAATTTAAGTTCTACTAAAAATTACAGTGGCATTAAAACAAAAAAAATACATCAACATATTTTTTCAATGTAATAATTAAAACAATCTATTTTTATTTCAATTTTTTTCACCTTTTCCATCAATATAACATGAATCTTTATTCCTTAGTCTGTAACTTGCTCTGGGTGGGCAAAACAGTGCAAATTAACAAAAGAATAAAAGAAAATAAAGTGTGGATTCTGTTAAAAGCTGTTTTAAGATTACTTGATGCAACATTCACTTTAGGAAGCTGATATAGCACACCAGCTCAAATGCAGATAAGGATAATAATCTGAATAATTTCAAAAACAAAGATAATAAAAACATTTAAAAAATAATAAAAGCATACTTTATTTTAAAGTTGGACTATAAATGCATTTTTTACATTTGCTGGCAATTATGTCAGTTTTTATAAGATCAAGAAAGATCAAGAGAAAACCCTCCGTTCACAAATTAGCATTTTTAATCAAAGTCAAAAGCAATTCTAATGGTTACAGAAAAGATATTTTCTAATCTAAGCTTAATTTAAGTAAAAAGCCACATGTGTAGGGCATCCAATGAGGATTGAACACTTACTCAAAATCAATGATATTTAAGATCAGTTTGCTTAACTATTATATCAAGATGAGGTTCTCCTCATGGTTACGATATATGAGCTTCAACTGAAAATTGTTAGCAGCTGAAAATGATACAACAATATTTTTTAATGGTAGTGTTACTTGTAATGCTTGGCATAACTCAAAGTTTCTACACTTTGCTTTCAACAATTTCAAAAGATAACATTTTTAAAGCATTTCTTAAGAGTTTTCCTCACTTGAATCTTAAACTTTTTCTTATTTGAAGAGAAATGAATGAATTGATGTCCATATGTACAAATGTCTTTGAACTGAATGAATTCAGAATAAAGACATAGATAAGAACTAGGAATATCACAGTCTTTGCTTCAGGTTCATAGAAGCAAAATATTACACCAATGATCATGCAATTCTATTCTCATTATATTGATAACATATAACCTTAGGGATATGGCATGCTCCTGGTTATGGGAAAGTAGTTATGAAAAGATTTTAAACTATTTTCAGTATATTAGATTTCAGTGAAGAATCCATATAAATATACATCTAGATATACAATTATAAGTGCATATATATATATATATATATATATATTATCGATTTTCTGCACTATTGTAAGAACTGCAACCTTGAAACTTCTGAATATCGTTTCTTATGTCTTTGTCTATGAGTGTATCAGATTTGATTAAAATCAGACCACTCCTTCTATAACCCGATTTTTTTCAATTATCGATTATCAATATTTATTGGGGGTACCTCGACACAAAACCTAGATAAGAACACTCGCAGACGCTTATAGTACAACTGTGTAAATTTTCAAGAAAATCGGTTCACCCGTTTTGGAGTCTATAGGTAACGGATAAAAATCAATAATATATATATATATATATATATATATATATATAAAAGGCATGATGTTTGCGTGTGTGTGTGTGTGTGTCTGTTTATCTGTCTGTATGTCCTTTATACAAATTCACAATTTCTATCCGATTCTCACCAAACTTCACACAAATATTCTTTAGGCTGAGTCTGAGCTCAAGGACCATGGATTAAAGCTTTCATTACACCCGAGCAATGCCAGGCTATGCTGCTAGTATGTACATAAGTGTATATATATATATATATATATATATATACGCACATACTTGTGTGTGTGCGTATATATATATTTATATATACAGTGTGTGTATATATATATATATATATATATATATATACACACAATTATGTACATACTAGCAGTATAGCCCGGCGTTGCTCGGGTGTAATGAATGCTTTGATCCATAGTAATTTTAAATTCAACAACAAACACTATTTACAGATTAATGGCACAGCAATGGGCACGAAAATGGCACCTAGTTATGCCAATATCTTTATGCACATTCTAGAAAGAAAGATACCAGACAATTCACAATATAAACCATCACATTATTTTAGATATATTGATGACATTTTCTTATTATGGACTCATGGATTAGAAAAATTAAAAGAATTTTTACTTTCTGCAATAACTTCCACAATACAATTAAATTTACCATGGTGTACTCATACACATCCGTCCCTTTCTTAGACGTCATGATAAAATTAAACAAACATACACTTTCCACCAGTCTATACAACAAACCCACAAACCAACATAAATTCCTACACTTTAACAGTTGTCATCCCCTTAAATTAAAAAAATCTATCGTATACAGATCATTTCTAAGAATCAAACGCATATGCTCAGACCATCCAGATTTTCTAAACAACATTAACAACCTAACAAAGCAATTTCTAAAATGTAAATACCCAATAAAAATAATTAAAGAAGCACTAAATAAAACCATCCACATAAATCGTAACACACTTCTCACATACAAGAAAAGAAAAAACAACAACCAAATTCCCATGGTTTTTAACCACAATCAATATTCCCACACACTTATCAAAAATTTAAAAAATGATTACAAGGACCTCCAATCAAACAAAAAAATCAAAGACATTTTCGATAAACTACCCATAAATGCAATGAAACAAACACCCAGCCTATCAGCTATCCTCACTTCTACCAAATATCTAAAAAACACAAACCTATCAGGGAATTTCAAATGTCAGAAAGACTTCTTCCACCTTCTTTAAAGGGTATATATAGACAGTCTACATCAGCCTTTGGATGATGCATCTTATGCTTAGAAAGAAGCTTTCTTGTTTTAGAATCCATTCGCCTGATGTCGTTTAGAGTCCAGTTTAAGATGTTGAAACTATATTGGACAACTGGGATTGCAAGGCTATTAATGGCCATAATTCCGTTCTGAGAATTCAATTCAGTTTTTAATATCAGTCATAGCCTTCTATAGTACTCTTTACGCACTATTTTTTTCATTTTTTTATGGTGAATTTTTTCACTCTCATTTACACCTAGGTATTTATAAGCTTCTGGTTTTAATTCTTGTATTGTTACAGCAGGGTCTAAGCTAATTGAGGATGTTTGTTGTAGTTATCCACATAAAACTATAGCTTTAGCACATTTATTCAAATTGAATTTCATTCCAATGTCTTTGCTGAAGCATTTTTACAGTTTGCAGAAGACTTTCCAGCTCATTATCATTCTAAGCATACTACTTTAAGTCATCCATGTAAAATAGATGGCTTATTTTCTTTTGGGCTATTTTATAACCACATTCTGTCTTGTTAAGTTGACTAGTTAGTGCTATTAAGGATATGCAGAATAGTAAAGGAGACAAAGAATCACCTTGAAATATACTGCTTTTGATGTTTATTTCACCAGACTTATAGGTTCCATTTATATGATTGAGGTAAAGGGTTGCTTTCCATATCAACATACATTGTTTGATGAAATTGATGATGACGGGTGATATCTTATATATATTTAAAGTCTTTAAAATCCAGGAATGTGGCACACTATTGAATGCCTTACGATAATTTATCCAGGCAGTACTAAGATTTTTTTTTGTATTGTAGCAGTTTTCCAGGATCATTCTGTTAATAAGTAATTGGTCTTTACATCTGTAACAGCCATGTTTGCACTCTTTTTATTCAAGCGGTAACATGTCATTTCTTTCCAAGAATACATATGTCTGTTTTGTTAAAATAGATGTTAATAGTTTGTATATTGTCGGAAGGCATGTAACTGGTCTGTAGTTTTTCAGGTTGTTTGTGTCACTATTCTTGGGTAGAAGAAATGTAATTCCTTTGGTCATCTATGCAGGAATTTTAGTGGGACCATTAACCATTTCTTGAAGTTCTTTGGCTAGTTTTTTATGTGCTGTATTTAAATAATATAGCCAAAAGTTAGGAATTTTATCTATACCTGAAAATTTCCAATTGTGTGCTTTTTTCAATGCACATTTAACGTCCTCTTCTGTGATTCTTCTTCTTCTTATTATTATTATTATTATTATTATTATTATTAAGCAAAATCCCTCACATGCTGCAAACAGTGACCAACTGATTCTACTCTAGACCTCTCTCCTCAACTAAAACACGATGAAAAAAAAAAAAATAGCAAAACCAAACCAGCTACTCAGAAAACGCCCAAACCTGTCTGCGTCTCTTTCACTAACATACAAGGTATCCACACTAACTTTTGCAACGTAGAATCATTCCTTCAAACAAACTCACCTGATATCTTAGCCCTATGTGAAACTGACCTTGACCCTTCTATCCCCTCTTCTGAGTTTTATGTTCCTGGTTACCTTCCCCTCTTCAGGAAGGACTCCAATGTCCATATGCATGGGCTTGGTGTATATGTCAGCGAACACCTCCCCCTAGCTAGAGTGACATCTCTTGAATCCCTGGACCATTCTTTCATGTGTTTCTGTCTCTCACTTCTAAGCTCAGTTAGCTATCTCTTCTTCCTCTACCACTCCCCCTCCTCCTCTGACTGTTCAGTACTTGATAGCATCTCTGACAATATCAACAACGCCATTTCTTCTCATCCATCTGCTCATATATTTGTGTTTGGTGACTTTAACGCCCACCACACTAAGTGGCTGGAAAACTCTGTCACTGACATTGCTGGTATCCACACCATTAATTTTTCAATCTCCCAATCCCTTACGCAAGTGGTGGACTTCCCCACTTGTTTCTTCGCTACTAGACCTCTGCTTCACTTCCATCCCAAATTCTTGCACTACCAGACAGCTCTGCCCTCTCGGAAACTCTGACCATGCCATAGTTTCCGTCAACATCTAATTCCACTCCACCCCTACACAAGAAACCTAGACCAGCAGAATATCCTTCTGCTACCAAAGAGCAGACTGGGATTCGTTCTGTGACTTCCTCTGTGGCGTCCCTTGGAACAACGTTTTTAGTCTTCCCGTCGAAGACTGTGCATTCGAGGTCTCCTCCTGGGTTAAGGCTGACATCGATGCTTTCATCCCTGCCAGGAAATTTCAGCTCAAATCTCATTTGTCTCCCTGGTTCTCGCCTGGTTGCTTGGCCACCATTGCCCACTGGAATCACTTCTTCCAGCTTTATCGTAGCCACGCGTCAGACCAAAACAGGCGCCTTTTCACCTCAGCTCGTAATAAGTGTAAAAAGATACTTAATGAAGCTAAGATGTTGTTTGCTGCCAGAATGAAGCAATGCATAACATCCTCTAAGTTCGACACCAAAGACTACTGGCGTATCTGTAAAAGCATGCTTAACAATACCTCCACTAATCAATGAATTTGAGGTCCTCACCTCCTCAGCGGACAAGGCTGAATGCTTTGCTCATAGATTCTCGACCAATTCGGGTCTGGATTTGTCTGGAGTTTATACACCTGACTTCCCACCTAGAACTGAGGCTCAATTGAATGATGTCCACATGCCCTCACTGATTTATAGCATAATCTCAAAACTTGACCCTCACAAAGCGAGTGGTGGGGATGGAATCCCAATCATAGTCTGAACTCTCCTCTGTCCTTTCTAAGCCCTACAACTTCTGCCTATTTTCTTCCTGCTTTCCTGCCTGTTGGAATTCTTCTTCTGTAGTTCCTATATTTAAGAACACTGGAGAACCCTCGGACCCCACAAATTACCACCCTATCAGCCTTCTTCCGATCTTAGGCAAAGTGTTCGAAGCCATTATCAACTCCAAGGTCGTTCAGCATCTCACAGCCCACAGGCTCCTCTTGGACAAACAGTATGGCTTCCGCTTCACCAGGTCTACTGCTGATATGCTGACGACCATCACCGAGTATATACACCAGGCTCTCGACAAGAATGGTGAAGCCCAAACCATTGCCTTGGATATCTCTAAAGCGTTCGACAGAGTCTGGCATGCTGGCCTTCTACAGAAACTGCGAAGCTATGGTATAACTGGACTTTTGTTGAACCTAATCCAGTCATTCCTCTCTAACCGCACATTGAAGGTGGTATTAAACGGACATGCCTCTCAGAACTACCCTACAAATGCGGGTGTTCTTCAAGGCTCTATCCTAGGTCCTACGCTCTTCCTGATCTACATCTATGATCTCCCCGATGCCATAACATCCCAAGTAGGCATGTACGCCGATGACACCATAGTTTACTCTCGCCTCAATCAAAAATCTGGTGTGGGTGACAAGGCGAACCTCGCTGCTGAGCTTGAAAAGGACCTCAAATCCGTGGTGGATTGGAGTAAGAAATGGCTCGTAAATTTCAATTCTTCCAAAATGAAGCTGCTATCAATTAACCACCATAGACAACCGCACCTACCTCCCATGGAACAGGCTTGCCTCCCAGAGAGTAAAACACTACACCTGCTTGGCCTGACACTCTCAGCGGACCGCAAGTGGAATGACTACGTCGAATCCATTGCTAAATCCGCTGCTATGAAAGTCGGCTCTCTGTGCAGGGCCCAGAAGTTCTTTCCGTCTGAATCTATCCTGCACATATATAAATCTACCATCCGCCCGTGTATTGAATACTGCTGCCACATCTGGTCGGGTGCCCCTGCTATTCTCCTCGGGGTTCTTGACAAAATACAACGGAAAATCTGTAATGTGATCGATACCGACTTGGCTGACCGCCTGCAGTCACTCTCTCACTGGCGTGACATGGCTTCCCTGTACCTCTTATATAAATACTATAAATCTGCTCCGATGAGCTTAGATCACTGGTGCCCCCTAGGTACGAATTTGCACGTGATACTAGATTAGCAACTAGGTCCCACCCTTTTACAGTGAAACCAATGAAATGTAACCGCAATTTCTACCCCAACAGCTTCTTTTCTCACACTTCCCGCTTGTGGAATTCCTTTCTGCATACTTGCTTCTCCAACGGCTACAATCTCCAGAAGTTTAAATGTAAGGTCAATAGACACCTCCTAACACACTAACTTGGACCCATTCTCTCAAACACTCTTCCTATGTACCTCCTTACTCGTCTATCACCCTCCTTCTGACATTTCCTATATCCAATCGCTCTATGTAACCCCCTGCGCTATAGTGGCAGTGGAATGCCTTGCTTGGGGTAAAATGATTTTTAAAAAAAATGTTTAACATAACTCTTCCAGTATCTTGTAACCCTTAGATAAGAGTATGATTTAAGAAAAGAAAACAAAAAGACAGGTTTTAACAATGTTTCAACAATATATATACCTTCTTCAATTTATGTTTAAAAATTGCATACAAGTATAAAAAGAATATAAAACTTTGTCCAAACTTTGCTTGTTGTACTGATAATGAACATGACAAAGTGAATGAAATGCAGCAGTGTGAAAGGAATGCAACTGAAACATGAATAATATGATGGGGGTCATCCTCATCTTAAAATTTTCCATCAGTTAATTAGTTAGCTAGAGCAGTTAATCAAATAGTTTAGTATAAATCTTACAGAAGTTATTTTGTTCATTATCCCAGGGTAGGACATTAGTAATTTTCCTATGTAATTATTTTCATGCATTTTAAGAGTTGAAAGTGAGTGGATTTAGGATATTTTTTCAGAATGTGTACATTAAGAGGTTAAATCTTAAGATATAATGATGTAACAAACTGAAATGTACTTTGGTAGATCATTAATATCAATCTGAAAGAAAGTAAAACCAAGAAATGAGCCTTTTATATATCTAATAGACCTTTTATATATCTAAGGTGATTACTCTCATGATGAATTTATTATTTTCTTACTGATTCTGTGTGTAATGACAGAATATCAGTAGTAGACCTAGAAGAGAAAATCCAAACTGTTTGTTGCTCAGGAGTTTGTTGCTCTTGAGGTAATCAAAAACAACCTTCTTCGTCATATATTCAAAGAGTTTGCTGATGACACCAAGGAGGCTGATGCATACTTGAAGACAAAGCAGATAGCTGATACCATTCACAGACTTGGGTAACATTTCTCTCACAAGTAGTGGCCAAACAACTTTGCCAAGATTAGAGATAACTAAGTTAAAGTGCCAGTAGAATTTTATCTGAACTAGCAGATTTCACAGAGTCAAAGCTTTTGATGTGTAGCAGCCACAGATCTATTTCCTTTAGCGAATCAATGCCCCCGACGGGAGATTCGGTCACACACTGACCAATCAACGGGCGGAGCGCATTGATTCCTCTCTAGAACTATTTTTCCTAGTCCTGTTTGTAGAATGGAGGAAAGGCAGAGAGCCATGAGCCCGCGGCAGTAACGGACGTCTCTTTCACATCGCTGCCACTGATTCCCCATGGAATGCTTTCGCGGAATACGCTGCTGCTAGCTTCACCATGGACACTTACATACTATCTGCTGCTAGCTTCCCCATGGACACTTACATACTACCAATCTTGTACGTTTACTATGTAATAAACCATTCTTTGTTGTTGTTCTAAAAGCAAGTTTCGTCATTCATTTGTGTGCCTAAAAAATATAGTGTTGGGGAAATTAAGCATTTCCCATAACCCCTATAAAATGTTTTCCCTCTCGTTTCTTTCTCATCGAGACGTGTTTCTTTGATATATTTCTTTTTGGTGGTCTGTTGTCACGCTATATATTAAAAAGAAGATGGCGACTACTTTACCTGCTTTCGCTGGTGACGTTCGAGTTTGGTTTGCCCAACTCGAGTCATATTTTATAGCGAACAACGTTGTGGAGCAGCGGCAATTGCCTATTTTATTTAGTGCATTTCCCGCGTCATTGACACCAGTTGTCAAAGATTTGATAACTGACACCCCCCTTAATGCTACTTATGACAGTATTAAGCGGGAAGTTCTGCTCTGGACGTCGCTATCAGCGGAAAAGCGGTTCCAAACTTTAGTCAATGACGAGCTGTTGGGAGACCGCATGCCAAGCGAATTGCTCCGCAGAATGAGAGAGCTGGCAGAAGATGTCCCTGCTGATAGTGCCTTTATAAAGCAACTTTTCTTCTCAAGATTGCCCCCTCAAGTAAAGGCAATTCTGGCGCCCATGGTAGAGAAAAGCTCAGTAGACGTAATAGCGTCCTCTGCAGATAAAGTGATGGAATTCACCAAGGGGCCTATTACTGCATCCATTCCTCAGCCAAAGGCTGAAGTCTCTACCCTCTCTGCTGCTGGGAACACAAGCGAAGGTGCCACACAAGTGGCGATACTCAAAGCTTTAGGGCAGCTTACCACTGAAGTAGGTAAATTAACTGTAATCAATTCACAACCGCCTAGACGTGGACATAAAAGTCGTTTGCCATCCCCACACCACCGCCGCCATTCAAGCAAGCCAGGACTATGCTATTATCACAGTTGTTTTGGCGCTAAGGCTCGGAGGTGCAAAATGCCCTGCTCCTTTTCAAACCAGGGAAACTTAAATCTGGAGAGCTGAGCACGGCACACTCTCCACAAGATCTATGTAACAACCGTGCCTATTTTATCACTGACTCCAGGTCCCAAGCACGTTGTTTGGTTGACACAGGAGCAGCTTGCAGTATCTGGCCACTGAAACTCCTCACTGAGAAGCCGCCACTGTCGCCCATCACACTGCAAGCGGTAAATCACTCCCCTATTCCCACGTACGGTCAAATTTCTCGTTCTCTGGACTTGGAATTACGGAGAGACTTTACATGGATTTTTACTGTAGCTGATTTACCATACCCCATTCTAGGCTCGGACTTTCTGCACCACTTCAACCTTTTAGTGGATATGCGCAAGCGACGACTTATTGACGGCAATACGGAACTTTCCGTCATGGGTTTTAAGGCAAATATCTCACCTATCAGCCCGGTATTTTTCATTGCCGCCACTGACGACCCATACCAAACATTACTACGCTCTTACCCAGAGTTAACTAACTTAAATTTCATTGTGAGCAAATCAACTCACTCTACAAAACACCACATCGAGACCACAGGCGCTCCGGTGTTCTCACGCACTCGCCGCCTCCCTGCTGATAAACTAAAGGTGGCGAAGGCAGAATTTAACCATATGCTGCAGCTGGGAATTATACGCCCCTCGTCCAGTCCATGGGCTTCCCCCTTGCATATGGTTCCAAAGCGTTCTGGAGATTGACGTCCGACTGGGGACTATCGACGACTAAATGCCATTACGGTACCTGATCGTTACCCAATCCCACATATACAAGACTTCGCTTCATCCCTGCATGGTTGTAAGACCTTCTCCAAACTAGACCTCGTTAAGGCTTACCATCAGATACCAGTGAACCCAGACGACATACCCAAAACTGCAGTAACTACTCCATTTGGAGCGTTTGAATTTTTAACTATGCCTTTTGGTTTGCGAAACGCGGCTAGTACCTTCCAACGCTTCATGGACGAAGTAGTGCGTGATTTGGACTTCGTCTATAATTATATAGATGACATCCTCGTAGCAAGTGCCTCACCTGAGGAACATGTTACTCACCTACGCCTACTGTTCCAACGGTTTCAAAAGTACCAGGTGAGGATTAACCCTGGTAAATGTGTTTTCGGTGCTTCGTCGCTAACTTTCTTGGGACACATTATAAGCCCCGAAGGGATATCTCCCTTACCTGAAAAAGTGAAGGCGCTACAAGACCTTCAACCACTCACTTCACTTCGCCAACTGAGACACTTTCTCGGTCTGCTTAACTATTACAGACGTTTCATCCCACACTGTGCAGATCTCCTGTCTCCTCTGTCTGACATGCTACGTAACAGGAAAAAGAAAAATGAGCAGATTTCGTTGAATGACATACAGCTAAAAGCCTTTAACGAAGTGAAGAAGAAATTAGCGACAACATCGCTACTTGCACATCCTGTACCCGACTCTCAGTTTTCATTGGTCGTTGATGCATCGGGCACAGCTGTAGGTGCAGTTTTGCAACAGCAACACCAACAACAGCAACAACCTCTCGCTTATTTTTCGAGACAGCTGAAACCGGCAGAACAACGTTACAGCACGTTTGGCCGTGAACTCCTGGCAATGTACCTTGCAGTGAAACACTTTCAGCATTCACTAGAGGGCCGACAATTTGTGATCTACACCGATCACCGTCCGCTTACTTTCGCTCTGCGCTCAAAGCCGGACAGATATTCTCCTCGCGAAACTCGCCACTTGGATTTTGTTTCGCTATTTACAAACGATATCCGACATATCTCTGGTGAACAGAATGCTGCGGCAGACGCCTTGTCTCGCCTTCCCATTAATTCCCTGTTCTCACCTTCAGATATCGACTTACGACAGATGGCCTTTGACCAACCACGCCTGGACACCTTTGACCTATCGTCACTTGAATTTGCAACTTGCAAGTTCGCATACCTACCAGTGCCTACTGCAGACACGCAGATCATCTGTGACACCTCAACAGACGCACCTCGACCTTTTGTTCCGATGACACATCGTAGGGTTGTTTTTAACACACTACACCAATTGGCACACCCCGGACCCAAAGCCACAGTGAAGCTGATTGCAGCTAGATTTTTCTGGCCAAACATGAGGCGTGATATCACTGCCTGGACACGTTCTTGCGTATCCTGCCAAAAATCAAAGGTGCACAAACATATCCGTGCACCCCTCGGAACATTCAGCACCCCAGACGCTCGGTTCAGCCATGTCCATATTGATCTGGTTGGACCATGGCCGGTCAGTCAGGGATTTACTTACCTCCTGACCTGTATAGATCGCTTTACACGGTGGCCCGAAGCTATTCCCCTAAAGGACATTTCTGCTGAATCCGTAGCGCAAGCCCTTATATCAGGTTGGATAACGCGTTACGGAGTTCCTACAACAATTACCACTGATCGTGGCAGACAATTTGAATCCCACCTATTCCAGGAACTTTCCAGAATTTTAGGGATCAATCGAATTCGAACTACGAGCTATCACCCTGCTTCTAACGGGATGATAGAACGCTTTCATCGCCAATTAAAGGCCGCATTACGTGCCTATCCTGACCAACAGCGATGGAGCGAATATGTACCTGTTGTCCTTCTTGGCTGTCGTGCAGCTATCAAAGAGGACCTAGGATACTCTCCAGCAGAACTTGTCTATGGAGTACCTCTATCATTACCAGGTCAGATGTTGAACCCTATAGATTTAACAGGAACAGATCCTGCCTTGTATATAAACAGTCTGCAATCTTATTTTGGTAATCTCCCACCAATGCACCCTAGGGAACAGACCATCAAATCATCAGTCCCAAAGGATATTTCTTCATGGACTCACGTTTTTCTAAGAAGGGACGCTGTCAAAGCCCCTCTCACTCCACCTTACACTGGCCCTTACCGCGTGCTTTCACGCACTGACAAACTTCTCACTCTTGACATTAGTGGCAAAAAAGAAACTGTATCTATTGACAGGGTGAAAAGAGCCTTTCTTAACACAAACACACAAGAGCCACATATTCCCCCTACTTACATACATGAACATATCTTTATACCCGTGGAAAAAAATACGATGCCAACAGACAACTATGTCACCACCACACGCAGTGGTCGACGAGTACATTGGCCCAAAAAGCTCTGTAAAACTGTTTATATATAAATTGTACCCTTTTTTGTTTTATGGCCGCTATCTTTTTCTCTGTCGGCTTTCCGCCTAAGCAGGGGGTGATGTAGCAGCCACAGAT
This sequence comes from Ascarosepion bandense, assembly GCA_037127315.1. Taxonomy (NCBI): domain Eukaryota; kingdom Metazoa; phylum Mollusca; class Cephalopoda; order Sepiida; family Sepiidae; genus Ascarosepion; species Ascarosepion bandense. The sequence goes on from JBBBDQ010002509.1 coordinate 363,020, forward strand.
CTATTTCCTTTAGCGAATCAATGCCCCCGACGGGAGATTCGGTCACTCACTGACCAATCAACGGGCGGAGCGCATTGATTCCTCTCTAGAACTATTTTTCCTAGTCCTGTTTGTAGAACGGAGGAAAGGCAGAGAGCCATGAGCCCGCGGCAGTAACGGACGTCGCTTTCACATCGCTGCCACTGATTCCCCATGGAATGCTTTCGCGGAATATGCTGCTGCTAGCTTCACCATGGACACTTACATACTATCTGCTGCTAGCTTCACCATGGACACTTACATACTATCTGCTGCTAGCTTCACCATGGACACTTACATACTACCAATCTTGTACGTTTACTATGTAATAAACCATTCTTTGTTGTTGTTCTAAAAGCAAGTTTCGTCATTCATTTGTGTGCCTAAAAATATAGTGTTGGGGAAATTAAGCATTTCCCATAACCCCTATAGATGAATTTTGAAATTTTCCATGTCATGATAGAGATATCACAATGTTTGTGTTTCATGAGAGGGTCAAGTCAGGTAGGGGATAATCCTTGCCATCTAATCTTGAGTTAGAGGCAAAGTTCATTGCAAAGAACTTGGCCTTATTCCCCAAAGATGATATAAACTCAGGGGCTTTTGTAATAGTAGGCACTGACAGTTTGACTCTAGTGAGAATTTTGTCTGTGATTTTCCAAAATTTTTGGAAACAAATCTTTTTGTTTTCAACTTTGGCTTGGACTAAGTGTGCATAGATGTTCATTGAATTTTCCTGACTCTCTTGAATTGGTTGCAGATAGTCTTGAATGTGGCAAAGGGATTACACTTTTCCATGTAATGTAGATGGTTAGGTTGATCTATTGCTGCAGCACATTCTGGTGTGAACCAAAGCTGACTATTTAACTTCAGTTGATACTTTTTCTGAGGAATAAAATTTCCATGCCAGAAAGAATCCATTCAAGGATGAGGGGGTGGAGGCTGTATTTTTAAAGAATGATGATAGAAAAGCTTAAAAAATGTAAGATCTGAAGCTATTCCAGTCAGCTTTGGCATACAAATAGTTGGTCGGTATGTTAGAGAATACCTTCAGTTTGGCATCAGTTTTAACATTGACCAGGGAATGGTTTGAAATGCCCAAGGAAGGTAACACTTCAGCAGGACATTTTTTAAAGAGAATGTAAGAAAGATGTTGAGAAGATTTGCATGATACCCAACTATATCAGATACATGGGTAGGCTTATTTACATTATGGGCTAGTTTGTAAGTGATGGAGAAGTTGTAACAGTAACTTTTTTCTTCATCAATTTTGTTTTAGTTGATTAAGCATTCTTTACAGTGAATATTGAAGTTGCTACATATATTAATGCTTGTAGATATATGATCAGAGAGGTTATAATCAATCTTCTTGGTTATTTTATCAAACATTATAATTCTTTCATTTTGAATACAATAAGCAAAATGAAAGATATACTATGAACAAGGGTCAAGTAAAAGTACATGAATGGGAAAGCAGAGACCTTGTTTCTAGTGTCTCTGTCACCTGGGAACCCATCCTTGATATAGGCACCAAGTTCATTACCATGGCAATTTGGGGAGTTTTGTTTTATGATTAGGTGTGAGTAACCTGTAATTGTGAATTCCTATACTAATTTTTAGTGAAATTTTCTAACCAGCCTATGAATTGTGATAAAGCTAGACCAAGTTTCTGCAGAAACTGTCCAGTATGTAAAGTTCATAGTCTTTTGGTTCTAGTGTTGGTTAATATGAAGGACTTAATGACTAATAATATTATTTTACAAGTTCTGACTAATTTCAGGCCTAGCATTTTTGAAAAATATTATAAGTAATATATAATTATATATTAATTTTTATTTTAAATGTACATGTGAGTGACATCTTGTGTAAAACATTGTATATAATGAATATACATTCTAATTCTAAAAAATTAACTCTTTTAAAGGTCATGTAATGTAATGGTGTCCAAGGACCAGGTTATCAATATTTTTTCTTTATATTTTGCACAGATTGTCTTTTTATGTTTTTATTCTTGTAATAAAATTCATCAAAACAATGCAACAACTGGTGTTTAAAAGAATTAATTCACTAATAGAAAGGAAGCTCATCTATACATCAAATGCATTTATGATAAAAGTATGACTTCTTATATACAGTAATAATCTATATATATATAAAAATGAAAATGTTTGTGTGTGTGTGTGTGTGTGTGTGTGTGTGTGTGTGTGTGTGTGTGTGTGTGTGTGTGTGTATGTCTGTTTGTCTGTCCTTTATACAAATCCACAATTTTTATTATCGAATTCTCACCAAACTTGACACAAATATTCTTTAGGCTTCCGGTCAAGTCATGGGCTACTTATTTTTTCCGATTCTCCCCACCCCAATATCTATATATATAAAAGGCAAGATGTTTGTGTGTCTGTCTGTCTGTCTGTCTGTCCTTTATACAAATCCACAATCTTTATCCAATTCTCACCAAACTTCACACCAATATTCTTTAGGCTTCCAGTCAGGTCATGGGTTACTTATTTTTTCTGATTCCCCTGATATTGGAAATCAATACCTCGATATCCAATCAGGTCTGATCATGATCAGGATTTCAGCCCTTTTATTGTGGTCCTTTCTGCAGAATTTGCTCTAACTTGGTAAAATTATAGTTTTTAGTCTCAAACATTAGTAGATCTTCTCAGACAACTCATTTTCCTTGATATTGGGAATCGATCCCTCTGATATTCTATCAAATTTGATCAAAAACTGATATTCAGCAATCAATATGGCTCATTTTCTCTAATTATACTCCTAATGGATATGATAAGTTTTCATGGACTTACTTAGGTTAGTTTATACTTAGATGACTTATTTGACTCCGATACTGGAAATCAATACCCCGATATTCTATCAGGTCTGATCAAAATCAGGTTTTCATTTCTTTTATTTTGGTTTTGCTCTAAGTAGATATAATTGTAGTTCTTAGTCTCAGACATGATACCATTTACTCAGAAGACTTATTTAGCCTTCAGAATTCAGTTTGTGATGGAAAACTTATTTGACATCGATACTGGAAATCAAAATTTGACTTACATCCATTCATTTATCTTTCAATCTACGGTTTTGCTTTGACTGGAAACAACTATTGCTTTTTAGTCTATTTAACTTAAATTTCACCTTAACTTTTAAGGTTTTTGATGTCAAGGTTTGTCACACATTAATTTTACAGATTGTAATTTGCACATACGGTGCTGTACGAAACTGTGTTTACATATTAACTAGCTTCACAAGTTCTAATCGAATGCCCGATTGGCCACGTCAGTTGAATTATGCTTGACTAAACTGATCTATTCAAATTACAGCTGTCTGATTGGGCATTACCTTCATATTCCCTTTTAACATTTTGTGCAACCCTAATCCTGCACTTTTGCGATTGGTATCTTGCTGTACGTGTCTCAGACTCTGGTCTGCAACTTGCAATGATGCTTCTACGCACATTTTGCTCTTTTGATTTTACTGTAATTCTTTTTAAATGGCCAAAGTTGGCCACTGAATTACATAAACATCTCTGTGAGTGTGTTCCTTTTTAAATCCATGCCACCCCAAAAAAGATGTTTTATTGGGCGCTGAAGCGCTTCAGCATTGGCAAAGAGAGCCACTAGGGCCAACAAAAGCCCCTCTGTTAGTGCTGTGTGATTGTCGCAAAACACACTGCATTCAGCAGAATGTAGGGCAACTGAAACTTATGATAGGCGTTCCATTAGGTTATCCAGTGATTGTTTCCATAAAAAACTTAGGCACTCCTTGTTGGATGACACCATACAGGCTGAGATTAATGCTGAAGCTACTGCTGATAAGGCTGCTTTAAGGGCTTCTGAAAGTACAGAATCTTGGCGCTTAACGGACACTTCTGCTAAGGTACATTCACGGGCTGCTGAAAGTACAGAGCAGCAACAGTCTTGGTGATTAATGGAGGCCACTGCTAAGAAACGTTCACGAGTGGCTGAAAGTACAGAACAGCGGAGGACTCACAATTTAAGCAACCGTGCTTCTACTTCAGCTTTGTGGGCTGCCAAAAGTAGAGAACAGCGGTCCACTAGGCTTGCAAGGGTCGCCTCCTCTGTTGCATCTGACAGAGCATCACATACTCCACAGCAACTGAATGCTATGCTTGAAAACAATAACCAATGTTGGGCAGCTAACTGAGGGATAACCAGTCTCAATAAACCATTTTGGTTATGACGGGCTTTCCACTACGCATCTTCCGTCAACTACGCTTCATGTGCTGACATGCAAATTGGCAGTATAAGCAACGCTTGCAGATGTTGTCAGTGTTGAGATTGCACCTTACAGAACTATGCTTTTTGCATGGTCAAAAATTTATGTTGGCTGTCCACGTGTGGGGAGTAAGAGTGATGTTTTGCCCTACCACCACAAGGTAAAGCGAAAAATGTAGTTTACACTGAAGTTCTGTTGGATTGCTAACCATTGGAGAATCTGTCCGGTATATGATGGCTCCTGTTCCCCTTTAGCTTCTGTGTCTGTGGGCATCTCACAGCAAGCTCAGGGATCCACATTAAAAAAAAAAACACTATATAGGGAGCACAGTCCACAAAAGCGAAGGTTTGGGACAGTGTTCTCTAAATAATAGTTTTCCCTAATTAACGTGACCTAGGTAACCAAGTACTTTTTCCAAACCTTAAGATATTAAGACATTTAAGCGTTCTGTCTGCATGGAGCCGATTTATTAATGGTCTAAGGATGGTTAAAATTACTAACAGGACTAATTTTCCTTTCCTAAGGATCAGGTGAATTGTCTGAGAGATACCAATGCTGTACATTGTGAATGTTAGATCCAAAACTGCTGTGTCTTAGCAACAAGATTCAATTGGAGAGAGACAGTTGAACCTGTTGCCAATTGAACCTGTTGCATCAGTCGAGCGTGTCCACACAATTCAGACCAGCAAGCATGGTGAAGTGAGACTAACGTTCAGTGAAAGCTGTATGGACAAACAATCATTGGCCCAAAACCAGCAGCTTCTAAATGGTTGAATGAAGGTGTTCACTCCAACAATAGAAGCCACCACTATAGCAAAAAAGTGATAAGGGGTTTTTGCGAGTAACCCCCACTGCCAGCTGCAGCCTGGTACAGTGTAAGTAATCCACGAGTACACTTCCTCTCACTTGCCTGCTTCTGACTGATTGTGGTAGCGGCATCACAGTCTTGGGCAAAAGACATGTCCTTTCTTTTTGCATTGCATGCTGGTTGTGTTTATGGAGAAGTTCTATGGCTTCAAGACCAACCTTTCCACAATCTACGTTTTTCATGCCAATGCCCAAAGAGTCTGAGTTCCAGGACCATGGATTAGTTTTAAAGCTTTCATTACACCCGAACAATGCTGGGCTATACTGCTAGTATAATATAATTTTGGAGGAGTTGATCTAAATAATATATTCTGCTTGGTTTGATAAGCCAACACATGATATAGACAACAACATAATTTGTGGTTTCAAGAGGACATTTGAGCTTTGAGTTTTAATGCTCTTTATTTTCTCTATTTTGCTCTTTATATTTTCCTGTCTCTCTTTCCCTTTATATTCTCCTGTTCCTCTCTTTAGCCCTTTATTTTCCCTGTTTCTCTTGCCCTTCATAATCTTCTATTGCTCTTGCTCTTTATATTCTCCTGCTACTCTTGCCTTTTATATTCTTCTGTCTCTCTTGTCCTATATATTCCCTGTCTCTTTTGCCCTTTATATTCTATTGTTCCTATTGACCTTCATATTCCCTGTCTTTCTTGCCCTTCATATTCCCTCTCTCTCTTGCCTTTCATAATTTTCTGTTTCTCTTGTTCTTCATATTCCCTGTCTCTCTTGCCCTTCATAATCTCCTATCTCTCTTGCCCTTTATATTCTCATGTTCCTCTTGTTCTTTATATTTCCTGTCTCTCTTGACCTTTATAATTTCCTGTCACTCTTGCTCTTTATATTCTCTTGTTCCTATTGCTCTTTATATTCTCCTGTCTCTCTTACCTTTTATATTCCCTGAGGGTAAATCCTATTATATGTCCAAAGAATTTCAGATGTCTTTTTCAGATTTCCTTGGGATGGTCTCATTTGCTGATATTACTAGCAATTATCTCAATGTACTTCTTTTTTGTTGTCTTGCTCAATTTTATTGCTACATTAAATAAAAAGAGGCAATTTGTTTTAACTGCAGAGTGTGTAAAGAAAATAAAGAAAGTCATTAAATGTTTTAAAGTTTTCTTTGTGATCTCATTAAAAGAAGAATCAAAATCAAAAAACTAAATAAACATTCAACTTTTATAAAAGCACTTTCAACTTAAATAATAATTTATAATAATGGAAAGAAAACTCTTTTAACTGATATAAAGTATACTAATTACTTATGACAGGTTACAAATATATTATCCTTTTGTAGAAGATGTTTATGTATTTAGTAATTTTAGAATGTTTAACAAGGGTTCAGATGAAATATTATCATGAGTTTAGCTATGATTTCTAAAAACTTGAATAGAGCCCTTGATATCAATTAAAGTCATAAAATGAAGATAATTAAAGCAAGAAGTACATTATTCATTGTAATATTTGATTGTATTTATAAATATTATGTGAAGGGAATGATTAAATTTAGTATTTGATGAAAATTTATAATCAAATTTTAAGCTTCTGTCATAGTCATCATTTAGAGAACTGACTGAAGGAATTGTAAAAGAATGTTTATTTTTGGAAGTTAGGAAATAAATTATGAGAATGGCTCTCATAAAACATACATATATTGAGTTGCAGATTATTTTTGTGTTTATGTTTTCATTTGTGATGTCTTCAAGAAGAATAGAAATCATTTTCTATATGCAATATGAATAAAACTCATGTAAACAAAACTGTTTATTCAACATTTAAAGAGAAGAAAAATAACCAACAAATAAGAAAATTTAATACTTTTCTAACCTGTTTTGGATTAAAATACTTAAAAATAGTTTTGATCAACAAAAATTGAATTTGCTTTATTTGCTATCTTAGTGTTTAATCATTTCAGTCTGCTACAATCTATTTTTGGGAAATTATCTGTTTTTGGGAGAAGTTAATCAGGAGAGTTGTTCTCAGAACAGTTTCTCTCTCAAACTTGAATTACTACACTTCAGTTCAATAGATCCAATATAGTCTTTCCACTTCAAGTCAGCTGAGAACATTAGTCTGAGGAGGTGCAACAGGTAACTTTCCTGGATGTTAGCATCAGCCATGCTAATGAAAGAGTGAAAGCAGTCTTTCATAAGATTAATGGAGAAAAGCTTAGTTTTGGAAAAAATGTGTCCAGAATCATTGTAACTTTTCAGCTTGTAGAGAAGATATGTATGCCAGACCCTGTCGAAGGGTTCTGAAATGCCTAATGCTACAGCCCGGGCTTCACTGTTTTTATTTAGAGCATGATAGACACTTTCTGTAATTATCATCAGTCCATCAGTAGTTGACATGGAAAAACAAAAGCTGTATTGCTTGTCTGAGAAAAAGCCCTATGATGAGAAATGATGAACCAATTTAGAATTGATTAGGGCCTCTCAGAGTTTGTCAAAAAGGGGTTGAAGGCTAATGGGTTGATAGAAGAGTTGGTTGGCTCACCAGAGTTCTTAAAAACTGGAACAACAGATGATGACTTCTGCAGGCAGGAAAGCATAAGGCAGCAAGGTATTTATTATACAGTTTAGAGAAAACAGGAACCAGTTTGGGAGCGCACTTCTTAATGACTTGTAGGGATCTAGGCTAGAGATGATAGCAGAAATCATGGAAGGGGTTGTATGCATATCCCTCAACAGAGACTCAGTTCTAGGTGAGAAGTTAGGCAGGGATGTTCTAAATGAATCAAGAATAGAATTTGAGGAGAATGTATGGGCAAGAGAGATTGAGATTTCATCTGGTATTTCCAAAAAGGGATGAAAGCATCCATGTCAGCTTTGACCTAAGAAGAAACCATAGTAGTGGAATTTTCAGTCAGGATGTTCAAAATGCCAGTCTATCAGGCATCGCAAAGAAAATCATTGAGTGAGTCCCAATCAGCATGCTGGTAATGGAAAGAAGTCTTATAGATAGGGGTTTCCTATTTAATATATGATTGAAGTGAAATATCAAAGTTACCACAGAGTAGTCAGAGTTATCAAGAGGGCAATATTGCAAAACTCAGCAAGAGCAAGGAAAGGAGATAAGAAATAAATCAAGTACAGAAACCTGTTGCTCAGTTTTGCTAGGGAAACAAATAGGGAAGTCCACGATTTGAGTAAGGGATTGGGCAGTGAAAAAATGTTATGTCTGAATACTGGCAACATCAGTACCTTTAGTATGTTTTAGCCATATTTTATAATGAACATTGAAGTCATTGAAGACAAAAGGGTTCACAGATGGATAAAGAGAAAGTGCCTTTTTATATTGTCAGCTATATATTGTCTAATATACTGCAGTTCTGGGAAGAAGGGGGATGATAAAGGGAAAAGAAATAGCTAACAGAGCTTAATAACAGAAGACGAAAGCATATGAAGGAGTAATCAGAGGCCTTGAGAAACAATTCCCTGTTACATTATCCCAGATGTATACACTAAGACCATGCATGCGAATGCTAAAATCCTTTCGGTAAAGTGGAAGATAGCCTAGGACCTAGAATTCATTGGTTGCAACAACAGAATTTAAGTTAGTTTCACAGAGCACAAAGATATCTAGTGACCATTCCAAAAGAAAGGGTTCTATGTCAAAAAAGTTGGAACAGATACTATACATACTAGTAAAAGAAAGACTGAATGGGATGGGTGGTTTTTGCTTACTGGTTTAGTCATATTTTTTTCTTGTGTTTTCCATGAGATTCAATTTAAAGAGAGAGAGAAAAGAAAACCATAATTGTCACTATTTCTCATCAATAGCAATACAAACCAGCAGAGAATGGCTGAAAACAGAGCCTAGGTAACCCCTAGAAATATATGCAAGGAAACCTACTCATATGTGATATAGCACTACAAATATCCTGGTATTATACAAATGTTGATCAGAACAGTTTCTCTAAGCATAACCAAAGAGTTTGGGAACCTAATGATGGCAAGACTGATCCCCAAAAAGTGAAGATAGTTAGATTACTGTTGTGGCCCTGGTAGAAGAAAGAAAGGAAGAAGGAAAGAGCTGGCAAACCATATGAACCTCTTCTGTTCAATAGACATGGAAGGAGTTTGGGCCAGACAATAGTTGACCCTATCTACTCCTATTAAACTGGTAGACAAAAAAGAAGAAAAGAAATTAAATTACTAAGAAAAAAATGCCATTCAGGTTCCCACACAAAAAAAACTCCAAATTAAATGTAATATTGGGAATTTAATTTGGTTGTGCAGTATTGTAATTTGCAATATGAGTTCTGTTTAAAAAAAATAGATATTTAATACTTCTGTACTTGTAAAATCCAAAAAATAAAGAAATTAGCTGGAAATTGAGGAAAAAGAAAAGAAAATTATGTTTTTTCTATTGTATTTAGGAACAAATTTTTGGGCCAGTGGAAGTGAGAAATGGCGATAGTCACAACAAGTTGTCAGGACTTTTGATGGGGTTAACTTAAGGTCAGATCCTTGCTCCCACATTTGCTGGGAAATGATTTTAAAATTTTTGAAAACCTAAGATGATGTAATTAAGAAGAAGATGACAAAAAGAAATTACTTCATATGAGGTGTTGTTGCCTCATTGGTTGAACTAAGGGCATGATATAACTCCCCTTTAAATTGTGTAGATGGAAAATAATCTCATTGGTCAAGGATCTGATTTGCATAAAGATACCCCGGGTCTCGTGGCATCCCCCAAGAGAATTGGGGACAGGTATAAAAATCGAAACCTCAGTGAAAAATGACAGTGTGTTCTTCAGAGCTACCAAGTGACAGAGACCAAACCACCCCACTGCCGCCATTGCAACTGGTCACTCCCTTTCGGCTATTTCCGTAAAGCTTCAGTAAAGAGCTGTGAAAAGACTTGTTTTTATTTGGAAAATTGAAATCTCTGATTATTGTTAATGAAAACTTTGCACCATTGTGAAAAGACTTTTTTTTATTTGGAAAATTGAAAGCTCTGATTATTCTTAACAAAAACTTCGCTCCGCTATAAAAAGAATTTTTTATTTGGAAAATCAAAAGCTCTGATTACTTAAATGAATCTTTCTCTTCATTGTAAACTTTGAAATTCAGCAATTGTACATTCTGCTTTTATTATTAATTACTTTTTTTATATATATAAAGACTTTTTTTTTGTAACTCTTCAAGGCATCTTCGAACTTATTCATTTATTTTTTGTTTTGGTGCTGTGTTTATTTTTTTTCAACACAAGTGTACATGAGTGTCCTGTCTGGTTTGAGGTGGTAGAGAAATGGCTACCAGGTTTTCAATGTGACTTTCCTGAAATCAAAGAACACAGTGTGGGCAGGGGAGTTCATCGTTGTAATAGACGTCTTGAGGACCAGCTGCTATGACGAGGTAATCATCACAATTAGTGACCCAAGAGTGCCGTCATAACTGGTGCCATTTCAATAGCATCAACCCACTCAGGTTCAGGTCATCATCATCACAACAGGTTCCGGATCAGGGACAGCGAGCCAGCTGGGGGCGAGTTGTCACACTGCAACTCATAAATTATTTATTCCAGGCTATTTTCTTCTTTGCCAAAAAAAGATTCTAAGATACATAATGGGATTATGTTTTCAGTCCCTGGATGATACTTTCATGTGCTTTCAACTTTCTTTATTGCACTCTTTTTCTTTTAGTGTTCTTCTTCTCAGGACTAACATATTAGATAAAATTTCTGACAGTATAGAAATGGCACTCTCTTTACATTCATCTATAAATATTTTTGTGTTTGATGATTTTAATGTCAGTTTCTCCATTGCACAGTCTCTCAGTTAAATAATTGATTTCCTTATTCATTTCCCTAATAATTCTGATAAACATGCTTCTTTTGTTGATTGTGCCTTCTTGGAAAGACCAGATGAAACCACATTTTCTCCTTTGTTCACATCTTGGTTCAGCCACTATAGCTCACTGGAATCACTTTTTTTAAGCTGTGATAGTGTTGATAATAACAAACACCTTTTCATGCCCACTTGTAATAATTGGAAACATGTCTCAAAGAGGCTAAGTCTTGACTTGCTGACAGAATGAGGTCCCATATAGCCACTCTCATTATTACAAGTGGCTCTGTAATAGTGAGTTAAATAAGAGTAAGTCTCCTTCTCTCTTCATTCAATTTGAGATGTTAACATCTGCTGATAAAGCAGAATGTTTTGTTTGTGAATTCACAGCCAATTCTACTCTTGATTCATCTGGAGTATTTTTGCATGACTTTCCACTTAGAACTGAGTTTCTAATGTGCTCCTGAAATGGCTCCTGTTCACTCTAAAATCTACAATAAATGCCTTGCTGCTTCTTGCTTTACTTCTCATTTGAAATCCTCTTCTGTGGTTTCAGTTTTTAAAAACTCAAGTGAACCAACTGATACTTCTATCATCCTATTAACCTTCTGCCTCTTTTTGACAAAGTACTAGAGGCTCTAATCATCTCATGCCCCAGTATCTTCTTTCAGACATGCAATATAGCTTTGGCGTCTCTTAGTCAACTGCTGATGCATTAATGGTTATTGCTGAAGTCTATCAAGTTTTAGATAAGAATGGCAAAGCTTGGCATGTTACTTTTGATATCACAAAGATGTCTGACAGGGGTTGGCATGCTGATTTTCTTTCCAAGAAGTATTATGTTATTTCTGGATTAATTTTTAATCTGATTCAATTTTCTTATCAAATTATGAAATTAAAGCTGTCTTGAACAGCCACTCTTCAAGATCTTTTTTTGCATTAATGTGAATATCCTTCAGGGTTCTATTCTTGGACCAACTTTGTTCTTAATTTTAATGTCATCAGTTCTCAACTATGTATATATGCTGATGACACAGCTATTTACTTTTGTCTTAATGGTAAGTCTGATCAGTTTCAAAAGGTTAATTTGGCTGATGACCTACAATCTGTTGTTAACTGGGGTAAAGACTGATTACCCAAAATGAAACTGCTCTTTTTTAATAATCTTAGAGAGCCTTTTTTGTCTTCTGTTAGTATAGCAGATGCTAACCTCTAGAAGAGTGACTTATTTTGCCTTCCCATGTTAATGTTTTCAACTGATATAAAGTGGTAAGGTTATTTTGAATTAATTGTTAGGTCTACTGCTAGGAAAGTTGGTACATTGTGTTGTGCTAGAAAATGTTTTTTTTTCTCACTAGAATTTATCTTCCACATTTATATGTCTACCTTTTATCCATGCATATTATATTGCTGTCATATCTGGTATAGTACTTCTACTATGAATCTAGAGATTCTCAATAAATTCCAAATAAGAATATGCTGTGTTATTGACCTTGACCAAACATCTCACCTTCAGTCACTTGACCATTGTCATAATGTAACTTTCCTGTAACTTTTCTATAAATGTTCTCATGGTAATTGTTCTGGTAAGCTTTTCTATTTGGTAACTCAAATTAATGAATTTAAGTACAGTACTAGACTGACAGCAAAATCTCATGATTTTACAGTAGAAATGGTTAGATGCAACTGTAAATTCTATGCTAACAGTTTCTTTTCTTGTACTTCACACTTGTGGAACTCCCTTTCAGCTTCTTGCTTTTTAGCCAATTTTGATCTTTAAAAATATAAATGCAATGTCAATCATTATTTTCTCTCTTTTTAATTCCTGTTCCTTCATTATTTTCCCCACTTAATAATATTTTTTTCTTATATTCTTTCATACTCAATAACCTCTTGCATTTTAGTTGCTTTATAGATTTACTTGGGAGTGAAATAATAAAACAAAAGTCACTGTAAACACGTTTTAGATAGACTGGTTATATTTAGTTTAATTAAATTGAACCAACATGACAACACATTTTCCCATTTAACAAGAATAAAAATTTATGAACCAACAAGAATAAGTTTTATATTAAAAATCTTTTATTCAAGATGTTAAATCATTAAATGCAATAGCATTCAGTCTTGCTATTTACAAATTATATTATACATTTTCCAACCATATGTGGCAAAATCAGATCAACAAAACTGTGCTTTATTATAGATTTAGAAACATCTTTGTCTTTAAACTGTCTTATAAATTAATCAACTATTTTAGATCTTACATTATATACTTATTAATGAGACAGTCTTAATAAGATCAATGCTTCTTCATTAATTGCTTTCAATAATTAAGAGTGAATTGCTTGGCTCTGGATTACAGCAAGTTTACTTTCATTTACATACCAAATGATTTATTTTTATTGTTTATTAGTGAATGCATGAATGTGAACTAGTTTATATTTCTAGACAAAATTCTATACAAATTACAGTTAATTTGCATGCGGTCCATCATGAGAGATAAGCACAGCTGACATCCAATATTTATTTAGTTCATACATATTTTTTATTCTTCCAATTACTGCACTGCTTTATCTAACTAAATGGGATCATAAATGAGGATCATATTTTATTGACCTCGTCACCAGAAAATGGTTGGTAGACAGGATGGAGGTCAGAGATGAGATATTATTGTAGGAATCAATGTAAATAGAACAGCTTGACATGTGAGACATCATCTATTATGAATCATTTTCCTGTTTGTCATAATAACTATTTCATGGCACTATTTATAAAACATTATGATTCTATTACAAGGTGATTTTTATTTAATACTATCTGTGTCAGAAAACTGCCAATGTATTATATTATGGTGTAACTTGTATTGTTATTATCATTATCATTATTATTGTAATTCTGCATAATTATGATTTATTTTGATTATTAAAGATTCAGATTAAATCTTCTTAAGTAATTATGCACAATATAACATTTGCAAAATTACAATTTAGTATGATCACAGTTTGGAAAGATCACAGTAAAATAGGAATACAAAAAATAATACATTAATCAAATTTTAAAGTGTTTTTGTTAATATTTTAAAATTATTTTTTAATTGAAATATATAGTCATCCACAGAGAGATATGTTTCACTGTATCACAGCTCATCAGTACGGTTAGACTTCCGATAACTTTTAGCCAGGATTGAAACCCGACCGAATTGTCATCAGTCAATGATATATATATATATATATATATATATATATATAGAGAGAGAGAGATAGAGATAGAGAGAGAGAGAGAGAGAGACAGACAGACAGACAGACAGACAGAGAAGAAGAGAGATAAAATAAAAGTAGTTCTTTCTATCACCCGGTTCACACTCCATCCACGTCTATTGAACAGGTGAAGAAGCTCATCCCTTGTTCCCTGTTTAGAATGTGGTTTCCGGCTTTCTCTTTTCCAATCTTTTCACTCTTACGTAGGCCCCTGTGCATCAGTGGCGTTACCGCCTTGCTTGGGGTGATATGATTAAAAAAAAAAAATTCTAGAAAAGCAATGAACAGCATCCATTGAAAAGGAATAAAATTATTATAGAGACTCACAGAATGCTTAGGAGTATAGATTTCAGAAAATTAATGAGAAAATATGAGACAATATCTTTTTATATTTAGATACAGCATCAGATATTTTTATAAACGCTTTTAGTATGTTTAACTTTGATTCACAAAATTATGCAATGTTACTGATAATAATTACAGCGCATTTGTATGCAACTGGTTCTGTTGTTTCACTATTTCAGGATTCAGTTGTAAAACCTGGCTAATACATTTTATGGATCACATCTAATTTTCATAAGAATGTCATTTAACAACAAACATTAAAATAGTATTTTATATATTTTTCATATGTAAGTTTGAAATTTGAACAAAGTAAACACTTTTAGGCTCCAAGCTAAAAATATGACAGTAGACCTTTTCTGATTGGTTAATAAATACCAAGGTCATATTTACACCTATGCACAAGTGTTCAAACCATAGAACCACCAAAATTAAGGAAATGTGGTTTTGAGCCTATCATGTGATCAACAAGTAAATAAATAGGATGCACTAGCACCTTTTCACCAGTGAGAATCATGTTGCTAAACAAATCTAAGATGCTCAGTAATCTGAAGTTTATGTTAGTGTGTTAACATAAATAAACTTTCAGAATTCACTCACTCAAATCACACTGGATTTCATTTACCAAGCAGAATAGGTTCTCAACCACAGAACATTATTATTACATAGCAAAGGTTCTCAATTAGAGAACATTATTTCATCCAGAATTTATCTTAACATTCATCATTACTCTTTGACAATATTATGGTTAAAGAAAGACAACTGGAGTACAGTTAATTTATCTTAATTTACACTGGGAAATTATATTTCATAAACACTTTTTAATTACATCATAAACAGAATTATTCTTTCTCTAACTCTCTGAAACTTACAACTACAATAAATACTTCTTCAAGTAAACTCATACAATACATCTCCAAACACCAGAAATAAAAGTTCAGTCACATAATTAAATTGACAAACATCACAAAGATTTCACTCACAAATCATTTCAGCATAATACATTGTATTTTTTATGCTATATATATCAAAATATAGTTTGTTATTCAAAACTGTTTTTGTATTATTTCTCATTAATGTTTATTGTTTTGCATTTGATTGAAGAACAAAAACCTAAATGAAAGGATAGTTCATTTAAACATGCAGCCTAATTTGATCCACACTTGATGAACATATTGTTTTCAAATTAGTGAGTATCCCACTTCACAGTCAACCATATTGCCTTGTGAAAACTATGTGAATATAAAGAAATATTTTCTACATATATGGAATAAAATATTGCTTTGATTTCAATAATGTCTAACTTGGTAAATGTTTCAAGTATATTGATATAGAAAATAGTGCCAGCAAGGATGAAAGAAAGAAAATACAATCAATTATTTTATGGAAATATTCGAGTTTTATCTGAATAAATATACTAAAAACTTTATGAGACTAATGTAAGAATTCTCATTTACTGCTTGAAAAACACTTTGAAATGTAATGCATAATCAAAGTTTTATTCATTCTGGTCACTTTGAGTTTTGAGTTGACTCTTTTTATCCAGTAAGATCAATCAGGTGATAAAGTGCATAACTGGTAGGAAAAGCTACTCAAAATAAATAAGAACTATAAAAAGAGAAAGTAAAAATAAATTTCATTTATTTTCTTAGGAAAGAATGTGTATGCTATTTAAAAGCCAATCCTATCACAATATATATTTTCTTCTTTATCCCAGGCCAAAAGATGATTGATATTGAAGTTTCTTTCAGTCAAAAACATAAAAATATCAGCCACATCATTCGAATAGAGTATTGTATATTTTTTCTGCATATTTCCCTATTTTAGTGGTGTACAGATTCTGTAGCCATAGCAGATGAGACCATATTAAAAGTCATGCTATACACATTTCACTTTAACAGGCAATTCTGAAAAAAACATTCATTCAACAAAAAATATGTAAATTGCCTAAAAAGATGTTTTAAATCTTCATGGTATTGACTAATTCTTTATGAATGAATCTGATAAATTTACTTTCTAGAAATATCTTCAAGAAGTATTATAAAAAAATATATAAAAAGACAAGTAAGCATAGATATGGAGATGCTAAAGCTGTAAAGAAAAAAACTAATGTAGCTGGAGTCTTATATCAAATAAAATGCTCATTCGGGCAAATGTAATCACAGAAGGAATATCTCTTAGAAATAAATATATTATTTAAAAAAATGTAAAATAAAGAACAAAACTGTTTTCATAAGTAGAATCTCTGATATTTTAGTTGAAATCTTTCACATTACAATTCCTAATTTCAAGATATATACATTTCAGTAAGTTCTTATAAGTACATGATTTGTCAAAGAAGAAAATATTCACGGCTATGGTCTAATAAGATTTCATTTCTATGTCAGAAATATTTAAACATTTAAAAGTTCATGTGTTTGTAGATTTCAGAATGCTTTGTAGCATTCTGAAATCTACAAACATACAAACTTATATTTCTAAATAAGAAACATTTTGACAAAGCTGAGACAAAGATTCTTTCTCCTCCCTCTCCTTTAATTTTTAAGTGTATCGACATACTTATATAATTTCCAGTTGAATTTCTGTAATGTAGAATTATCATTATTTACATTCAGATTAATTTCCTCATCCTTGTTACCACATTTCAGACATTGTATCATCTGATCTTCTTTGGGTGTCTGCTGATCCAGATAACATTAAGGAAATGCTGAATTTAACCCTTTATCTAATCTACAGGGGTAGCTTGTTATTGTTCTATTGTGCATGTCTGGAATTAACTTGTTCTTTTTTAGTACTGCTCAGTGATTGCTTGTTATGTTTCCACTGAGTCTGTAATAGCTGGCCCAGAGATTGAACTTAAAATTACTATGCCACTAAATTTACAAACTAACACTTTAATCCATTCTTGTGAGATAGTCCTGAAGCTTGAGGTTGGAGCATTAAACCTATTTACAATTAGGGTGGCAGGTTTAAGGATTCAAATTGTAGCTCCAAAATTGTCCTACAACTTAGGATTGAAATGTTAGTTTGTGAATTTGGTGGCATAGTAATTTTAAGTCCAATCAGACCCAGGCTAGGAATAACTGAGAACTACTAGAAAAAAAGAAACAAACTTGGAGAGTGGGAACAAGAATAATCTACTCCCATAGATTAAACTATAGGCTCAGTTAAAATTTTTCTAGATTGACAGAGACATGAAGAAGATAATAATTTGATAATAACAACAAATATGAGGTCATTAGTCTAACAGTAACAGTAAATAATGTAAATGTCATATTTCTGTGTGTGAAGATTTATTTACTGAATTCATGATGCAAAAGATGGGAAGTTTTCTCTAATATTCCAAGTTTGTTCAGTTACTGATTTTCCATCTTGACATTCACCAAAATACCTGATCAGGAAGCATGTTAAATCCAGATCTCCTAAGTATCTCATTGACTTGGAATTCTTTTATCATGTTCAGGTATGGCTGCACAGTATAAATATTCTTCTTCATTGTATTATTGCCTTTAGAAAATGTGAACATGTAATGTTGCACATGATATACATGAGGTTATTATTATTAACTATAAAGGATGTATAATAAAACAAAATTTTTAAACTAAATTTTGGTCTTATTGTTTACTTTTTTACCTTGTTTTTGAAGTCAATGATTGGTTAGTTCCAAATTTAAATAGGATATTTCTTTCAAACCACTCCCACATACTCCTAGTTGCAATTGACTTCTAAAATATCATTTAAATGATTGAATCATAGCTAGATGATACTACTTTGAATAACTTTTTTTTAATTCAAAAAGTGTTATGAATGTGTAGTAATAGTGTATAAATAATAGATAACACCTTTATATGTGAGTAATTATTATGACAAAAACTTCCAATTTACATGTTGTTCTACTAGAATTAAGGTGGAAATATACATGAGACTGGCATAAAAATTGAAAGATATCGTTTGAATTAAAAATTTGAAACCGCACAATGATGACACACTATGTGGCAAACTTAACAACTTATTTAGTTATCCTACCTCACTGGATCCATCTTGATCCAGCATTCCCTAGTGTAAACTGAAGTCCTTACAATCATCATAATCATTATTGAATTTGTACAAATCTGACAAAAAAGAAGGCAAAAATTTTGTCATATATGCTGTAATCATTAACAGAGAGGGTAAAATATTCAGATTAAATGAACTGACTTCAGATATGTTTAAAGGGTTAATTTTTGTTCAAGGGCTCAAGGGTAAAAAAAGAGGCAGAAATAGGATGAAACTTAAATAGAATAATAAACTTATGCTACAGGAAATATTGAACGAATGTTAGAGAATCCTAAATCTGAGACACGATGCTGAAAAATTTCAGGAAAAAGAATGTGCATACATACAAATGAAAGAAAAATGGGCAAAAACAAATTAATCTTTGTTTCAGATGTGGAAGGTTACATCTCAGAGACAACTGTGGACAAATGACCAAATAAAAAAAACATTAAAAATTGAAGAGTGAATAGAAAAAATGTTTTCTGGATGCTCTGTTGGATAAGTTGGGTTGGTGTTCCAAATTCAAAGCAACTGAAAAAAGGGTCAATGACAGTATTTAAAGCAAAACATAGTGTAGCATTTACAGCATTGAATCAAGTTAACAAAGAATTAGACAGACTTGAAAAAATAAGTGTAATTGAAAAGATTAAACATTCAAAATGGGCAGCACCAGTAGTGTAGATAAAGAAAAAATAATAATAAAATTTGTATTTGTGCTGATTTTTCAACAGGGTTAAATAAGTTGGGGAGCACCCCCTTTTGCACATAAGAATAGACTTGCCTGATGTGTACATATAATCCTGCCTATACAGAGTACAGCAGGGGTTGAGTGGTTGTCAGGGAGTTAGTAAGGAGTCAGTTGGTCAGTTAGGATATAGACTCATTACCCAGACATACTTCACTACAAGACGGTATATATTGATTTCTACTAATAGCATCCCTAGTATTCCTGAATTGATTAACTGGTGTTGCAGTTTGTATATTTTTGTTCAATATAACTTACATTTTCTATCTCCATATCCACTTTTGTTATTTATTATTTTGTGTGATTTCTTTACTTGAATCCACAGCAATAAGTTTTTAGAACTCCATAGCTACCCATTACCAAGTCCAGAGGAAATTTTTGCAAAGTTAAGCATTGGAAATTTTTTTCCAAGCTACATCTTATCATAGCTCCAGGCTACTCACCTCAAAGCATCAGATGGTCATGACTGCAAAACAAAGATGAGGCACATAATGACTGTGAATTACAAAACTTATAAAGCAGCAGTCTAAAGCCAAATTTCCCCAGTAGCTGGCCTGCCATGGGCAAAGGAGTTATGGGGAATTTGATGCCATTCTAATGACCTGACTGCTACCTGACACTTCTGATCACTACCACGCTGCCTGACACCTCTGACCAATACCACTACTATCACTCTGCCTGATGCCTACTGTAACTGTCCTTTTCAGGCCAACAACCCGGTCTTCTTTTGAATTAGTGCAACTGCCCTCTTCAGGCCAAGAAAATCTATCTTACTGTGCTATGAACCAGCTTGATGCAGCAACCCAGCAACTTTCAATGTAGACCTCAGTTTAACTTGGCAGTGACCCAGCAACTTCCAGCATAGAAAGCAGTCCAGTCCAATTCAGCAGATACCACTTTAGTTCAACCTGACAGCGATCTCCTGCATAGTAACTCTATTCCAATTCCAAACTAATCAACCAGCAACTGCTAATGTGGTCTACATGCTCATCACCAGATTGACCTGTACTTTGTCAGTTAGCACAGTCTATGTCACCTGACTACAGCAACACCCAACAGACTGGTATAATCAGTCCAGTGCAGCAACGACTAACAACTCAGATCTTATTTCCTACCCTATGAATCATGCACATTGATTGACTCAAGCCTGTGAGTCATGGACACTGCTCGACAACAGTTTCATGCCAACCCAAGATATCGTTTGAATTGTAATATAATAAAAGTTGTCAGGCTTTGGCAACTTTTGTCACACAACATCTTCCTTTTTGTTATCCTTGCCTTTCTTGTATCACTTTATCTTTTCTTAAAAGTCTGTAGAGTAGGTTACCAAAAAGTTGAACTGGACTGATGAATGTCATAAGGCATTTGATGAAATAAAAAACATACTACATGTGTTCTGGCATAAAAATTACCTATCATGAAAATACAACTTTGGCCAAAGACAAATACTCTGTGGCTGTGACTGCACATAGATTTTGCAGGTCCAATAAACAGATCACATTATCTTGTGGTAGTGGCTAGTTTTACTAAGTGGCCTGAAATTTGTAAGTGCAAAAAATAAACTGCTATGGATATTGGAAAATTTTTACATGAACTGTTTGCAAGATATGGCATTCTGGTTGCCATAGTCACTGCTTATGAATTTGAAGATTTTTGCAAAATGTTCCCAATTAAACATTTTTGTAAAACGTTCTCAACTGAACATTTTACTACCCTACTGTATCACCCAAAGTCAAACAGACAAGCCAAATGGTTTATGGGTACATTTAAGAGAGTTTTGAAAAATGATGTAATGAAAAAGTGAGAAAAGAAACACTACAAAGATTTTTGAGAATTTACCGGATGATGCAAAATCCCAATACAGCACCAGTCATGTCACCAGCAGAAAAATTAAATCAGTGTTTGATAAGTTGTTATCAGGCAAAAAAAAGAATAGGAACAGATAACAAAAGTGATACTAAATTTTTTAAATTAGCAAAAAAGTGTTTTTCAGAATATATAAAAAATAAAAATGGAAAAGAAATCTGGAAAGATGGTGTAATAATGTAATGAATTGGAAAGATGATATATATGGTAAAAGGAAAAAAATGGGAACACAAAAGACATTCCAATCAGCTAAAGAAATGTTTTATTGAAGAAAGGTCTACAAGAAAGGAAGAACCTATGCAAGTATTGTATGTTATGTTTGATGTATCTATACACCAAGAATAATACACCCCTGGTGACACAAATAAACTAGTCTACACACTTAAATAAATGACTCCAAGTGAGTCTAAAAATGCCAAAGAGTCAAAGAGTCTAAGCAAGTCTTAATTTTAACCACTAGAAATAACATTAATTTTGTATATTAGAGGTTTCTCTGAGTCTTTAATTTATCTACATTTTCTCATGGATTTCTTCCATTTACAATTTTATTTGCTCCTGGCCATCTCTGTAGCTTTCTTGAGTTTCACATCATGAATTAATTGGAATCTTTAGGATAGGCCTTTATTTTGCAGTCTTATCACAAGACGGTCTCTGATTTGTTCATTTTTCTTTGGAAGCTCACATGCTACTGCTAATTTGTGCAATATGCAAATAAAAGTTTCCACTAGTTCACCTGGTAACTGAACTCGAAAATAAAATTTTGCTCTTTCATGAATTATATTTCTTTTAGGCATGAAGTAGGCATTGAAATTTTCTAAAACTGAGTCATACACATTTGTGTCTTCTCATTGTGAGAAAACAAATGTCCAAAATAGTTTCAGCTTCATTTCCCATGCAATATGATTAAATGTACTGACTTGAGATTTGTTATCTTCTTCCCAGAGTTTCAATGTTTCTTGAAAGTGCTGAAATCTCTGTGACCATTTCAGTCAATTTCCTAGGATTATAAAATCAAATAGCTCTGGTGTAGTTAATTCGAACATTTCTTTACTTTTGAGTAATTTTTTTTTACTTGGTCCTGTTTTTCTAGAAAACAATTTTCTTCTTTTAGAAATAATCCTTCTCTGGCACACTGTTCCACTGGGCTTAGGATAAAAAGGTATATGAGACTGGCCACTGAAAAAACACAAAAACTTAACAACTCATTTATTTAAACTACCCCACCAGATCCGTCTTGATTTGCTAGTATGGCCAAAAGTCCTTACAATAATCACCATCTTAAATCATATTGTCATTTTAAAAGCCTTCTTGATTTCAATTACCCACTATATTTTGATGTATAGATTTGTATATATCTTTCATACTGTTACATGCAAATAATCTTTCTAATCTATTAATTATAATAAAAAAATTAAAAGCTCACATATAGGGGAAAAGAAAAGCAAAACAAATAGCACATGAGACATAAAAATATTACCATTTTTTTTATAAAATACTCATAGGATACCTGGGAATTGGATGTTTTACAAATATTTAATACAAATAACATTTGGAAAACTTAGGTTAATTTTTTTATTTTTTTATCACAAGTCTTGATAAAGTATTCACATGTAGCATTAATTTATTAAAAACTACTTATGCTTTATTGTATTTAACAATCATAAAAAATACAGGTATCATTGTTATTAGATCGAAATGGTATCCTCAGAAATCAATTTCTTTGCATTCCAACTATAATAGAATAATCATGGAACATTTGCTAATTTTTTTTATCAAAAGTAGATCTTTATTGTATAATACTACAATACCTTCAGTTACTAATTCTATATTATTTCTGATGCATTTGAAAATCAATAATTCTAAAAAGATTTAAGAGTTTAAATTTTTTAATATTATGAATACACTTAAATAGTTCATTACAGACATGAGTGAATATATATGAGTATTGTCATATGAGATTTTAAAAACTCTTATTATTAATTTGATTTGTAATTAATTAAAACATACACAAAAGGAAAAAGGATAAAATCAGTTTTAGTTATCTTACAAATTCTTTTCATTTTATGAATATAAAATAATTCAAGATATCTGAAGATATCCAAACAGACAGAAATGGTTATAATTGTCTTGATTTCATTCTCTATTTTTGTATTTTATGCTTGAATTATTTTGAGTTTTTATGCTTGCCAAGCATTAATTCTTGAATAGGTTGGTTTATGTTTGGGGTCAGTATTAAAAGATAAGCAAATCTAGTTCAAGTGGCACAGTGTGAGAAGAGAAATATTTCTAACATTTTTTTATGTGGCTAACAACTCATCTTGTGTAAACAGATATTTTACAAAGATGTTAGTCTAAATTATTTTTAATGTCATTAGATTCAGTGACTACAGTTTGAAGACATTAATTTCTCTGAGCCCCCATCCCTCACAAAAATAAAATGAATGTTACTGAATCATTTTAATTTATATTTGAAAAAGCTGTTTTATTTTATTTTCCAACAATGAATAAACATATGCCATGCATTTGTGTAAGTACAGAAGGATTTCTAAACAATTATATTTCAAAAATTATTTTGATTATACACATTTTTATATCTTTCTCTAAATGAGGCTGATAAACTATATTTACTTATCACTGGTTCTGACAAAATTATGATGAGCAACAAGACTGATACAATTATTTATAAAAGTATTAAAAATAAAAACCCATTTTACTTTTTTCATTGAAAGTTACTTTTATTTTTACTGATAATCTTTTGAGATCTTAATTCTTTTGAAAACTTTATTTGTAAAATGTTAACAAATAGAACAGAAAGATTATCTTGGAAATATTTTTAAAATGAAGATTAAAATCATTCTTTTATTAACAATCAAGGACTAAAATAAATCCAAAATTAAATTCATTTTACATTTGTTAAAATTTTTCTTCTATATGTTCCATTTCTTCAAGGCTGAAAGATATATTAATAATCATTTCTTTAAATTTAAATATAAATATAAAAATGCAATCATATATGTATAAAAATGTAACACTGCAGGCCGAACGGCTGCCCTCAGGTCAGATCCCAGTCGAAACGGCACCAGATGTGTAACACTACGCCTCACAAGAGAGCTTTCTCTCCTGTGTCAACAAGGGAAATGCCTTCGCTCTTCTTTTTCTGCAGAGCGGTTTCTCTGTTCCCCCCAGCTATGGGTGCTGGCAGTGGCAGTCCCTCATTAATGTCTCTACAAGGATCCCTCTGACCTCTATTACCATATCGAGATCTTCTATTTCTGCTCCTTCTTCTGTCTCCAGATAGGCAGCTTCTATTCAGGTGTCCTGGTTTTCCACAAAACCAACACCTTCTTGGACATTTCTTCGCAAAATGACCCATCTGCCCGCAGCTCCAACAATGCAATGGATTTTTATTCGCACAGGTCACCCTGCCTCTTTTTTCTCGGTCCGGCCTTTTTTCATTTTTCTTGTTCAATTCTTGAAGTTTCATCTTCACTTTTGGCATTGGTGGGGTTCCTTCTCGCCCCACACCCTTTTGCCATATGCCCTCTACCACCGCATCTTTCTCACTTGTGAACCGGGAGTAGCCCCCACCCTGTGGAACATTCTGTCGCACAGTGACCTCTATGCTGGCACTTCCAGCACACTAGGCCATATCTACCTAACGGGGGTTTTCGGAAATTGCGTCTTTGGAGCCCTTCGTCTTTATAATTTTCTCTTCACTCCCTTCTAAATTTTCTGGAATGCCTGGGGTTCCCCCCTAGGTCCTGTGTTCCCCTGCTCTCTACCTTACTTCAGACCCCCTGGCTCTCTTTTGCCAGTGCCACCGCTGCCACCAACCTAACCGGGTCCTCCTTCAGCACATCATGTTGGACGCGCGCGTCTCGAAGCGTGCCGACATATAGATCTGTCAATTGGACCTGGATGGCTGCATGCTCTCTGACCTCCACCGGGTAGGCCAGAGAAGCTAATTTTTCTGCCCTTTTACTCAATCCTTCCACCCCCTCATCCATTCCCTGGGCCAGCCCCATGAGGCCTCTCATGGCCTCCAAGGCTGTGTCTTTATCGGTGTATTCCTCAACTAGCAGCGCCTTAAGTTTTTCCCAGGTCACATGAGGGTCCCCTTTCAGGAGTTGGCTGATAAAGCCCCGCACACTTTTCTCTATGGCCGCTAACCAATTTCTTAGCTCTTTCACACCATTGGTCTGCCCAACAAGTTCCTCAAATCCCTGGACGGTCTGTGTTCTTTATCGTCTACCTCTGACCCTTCCATTCCTTGTTCCTCCCTGTAATCAGACATTAAAACAATAACCAACAAGGAACGAGAATGAAATCGATTTATGGCAAAATGGCAGCAACAAGAATTTCAGAAAGAAACCAAAAAGTGCCCTACCTGTTATGGATTGACTTCCAACAAAATCTGCCAGGGTCCCCAACTCATTCGGTGGTTATTCAGGGTCGATCCTGGTCATGGCACCAATTCTGTAACACTGCAGGCCAGACGGCTGCCCTCAGGTCAGATCCTGGTCATGGCACCAGTTGTGACACCTCAGGCCGAGCTGGCCGTCTGTCTAATGTGACGCTGATTCTCACTGATGGTTGTGATGATCCCAGTTGTGGCACTGCCACCCGGTTGTACAGTTGGTTTGGTTGCTGTTGCTGGTCATGGCGATCTTGTCTGATGATGTCGCCACAAAAGCTGGATTACAAGATGTCTTTTGCAACAATGGGCCACTGTCCCACGTTGTGATTAGATCCCGGAGGTCACGTCATGTAATCTTAATAGTCATCTTTTTGAGCCAGTCTGGACACTGGTGTACACTTGTGGTTTGAGCAAAAAAATTACAGCACCAAAAAAAATTAATATGATGAATGAAGAAAGTTGAACATGCCTGGAGAATTATGAAGAATGTCTTTATATAAAGAAAAAACAATGTCTTTCTTTTTCCAGGAATACAGTTGTCGAAAGTGATATACAGTTGTTTAAAATGCTGGTTACAATGGAGGGAGAAAGTTCGCTAAAAGCATCATAGCTTCTAATAAAAAAAAATGTCTTGTTTAAGTTTCGTTAGTTTCGTTGGCATTAAAGAGAACCGATCTGTTCAAATTTTCACTAAAGTCTTTTCACATATTTCATTAAAGTCTTTTTCCCCTATTCTCTATAATCAGTGTTGTCAATTTTCTATGTAGCTTCTAAAACAGCAAAGTTCTTTCAGGTTCTTGATGGAATCTGATGAAATGTGCCGAATTGGAGGTGGCCACTGGTGGAGAATGTGGTGGTGTTGGTGGCGGTGGCTCTCTGCCTGAAAAACAACAACTGAGCTTTTCTTGTTGAGCATCCATTTTTATAATCAATTTTGACCCTCTCTGGGGATCTGGCCGGCTCACAGCTTTCGGCCAATGAAATCGCTTTCCGCCCACTTGATTTGCGGAAGGTTTTACCTCGATGAATGAGATTTTGCCAACTCACATCGGATTTCGATTCCCTTCAGGTTCCCACAGACTCCTGTGTCCACCAGAGGGTCTGTCGGGGAACCTTGGCCTTTATGTGACCTTATTAAATCACTCTAACACTTGTTTTGTCTAAGCATTTTGTTTTCGGCTTACCTGAAATGTTTATCTCAAACCCCAAAAGAAGAAAAATGTATATTTCATTTTTTTCGTCTTTCCCAGAATAGTTAGATTTTACATTCCCCGGATTTTAGAAATACTTGATGGTATTAAAAATTAACATTTTTTTTCCTAAGCTCATATCATGTACCATAATAAAGCATTAATAATATTGCCAATATCAATTTCTCTCTCCGTTGTATTAAACCAACAAAAGGAGAAGGGAAAGTATCACTGTGGGAGATAGTGTCACAAAAATACAATCTTCTTTATCACATTAATGTTTTCATTTTAAGAGAATGTAATAACACATTACCTTATTGCGAATATTTTCAGATTATGGACTTGAACTTTTATTTTGCAGCCCAGAGTTCCTGTAAGAAAGAGAATACAAAATAAGTAAGCATAATAATGTAAGCATTTTCTTGTTAAATATTTCATGAAAGTATTTAAAAAGAAGCAGATTAAGTATCTGCTTCAGAATCACCGAAGAATCATGAAGTCCGAATAGTCAGCTCACTCACTACAATTGCATTAAACAAAATTCTATTCCTCATTTTCACTTATTTCTTTTCATTTAGATCAGACAAGACACAGCTACTAAAAGGAAGAAAAATAATGTTTTCCAATTAAATATCTAGTCAATGTAAAACCATTTCCCTCTTATAAAGAGTATCACTTTTTCATGATCCCAGTTGGCTTGTCTATATTTCTGAAATGAGGTAGTATTTACACTATTTACATTATTCAGACTATTATCCTCATCTGTAGCCTGGTATTGAAAACAACACTTTGGGTCAAGTCACTGGAACTAACCAGTGTCTATATCCACTGGGCCAGTTCCAGAGACTTGACCCAAAGAGTTGTGAGTTCAATACCAAGCTACAACAGTGGTGAACAAGTAACTTAGAGTTGGGTTAGAGGGAGATAACTCATGACTATCAAAAAAGGCTTTGCGCAAGGAATGAAAATAATATACCCCATTGATCATAATAAAGGGCTCGGTTCAAAATTCCTAGCACCTGAAGAAGGCTGGAGTGTACAACAGCCAAAACGTCATACGAATAGCAACAAAAATGAGTACAATAGTCCAAATAATGTAAATAGTGTTGTAATTGGTTGCTTCAAAAACAGCTCGCATATATTTCTAACAAGTATTTTGGTGAAAAAAATGAGTAAGTGAACTAAGTCTCACATCAGAATTATATTATGAGAATAAAACCAAAATTAAACAAATTCTTCTTTGGAGGTATTTCTTGCTTAAGAAATATTTTTATAAGATGAATATAACTTTTTTTTTTATTTGAAGACATATATTTCTGAACTTCAATGATCTTTCATTTTTAATTCCAAAACTAGCGAATTTGTTAAAATAAGTCAAGCACAATATACAATCATAAAAATTAAAAGCTTGAAAACCAACATTTCTGTTGAAAAAATTTTCAAAAAATGAGTGATGATGCTTTTTTCATTAGTAATCATATCAAAATCCTTCTTTTGAAAATGTGAATGGAAATAATTAAGTCAAGGAAAACAGATTAAAAAAGTGACTAATTTCTAATCAAAACATCATAATCAGATCTTTACTTTATATACTATGAAAATTACTACAAAGTCATTATCCAAGTTAATTATATTGTTGACAAGATATTTTCCTTGCTTGATATATTTTTAGGGACCATTTTTCAGCAAATGTGTTTGTAAATATGTTGACAAAAATGAAATAGAAATTAATAATTACTATCAATTTAGATGTAATTATTCTCATATATGCTCAGATTCATCTTTATGGATTATTAAATAATTTTGGAGGGTATTCATTTTAGCATTAATATGTGCTTCACTGCTAAAAACACTTAAAATCTTGGGAAGTGGCTGTCAAATACATATTTACAAATTTTACTTGTAAAAGAAGAAGCTTTCTAATTTGCTTTTAAGTCAGAACTTTCATGTTTCTTTGTAAGTGAGTGTTGCTAGTATAATCAATTAAAAACAACGTTTATGTCTTAAAACATTTTGCCATCAATTAAAAAGCTTGCTAGAAGGAAGTAATTATATTATGGTTTTTCCCATCTTCTGCATAAACATGTGATTCTAAACCTAGCTAACCTATTATTGCTTTCTTGGAGATGAAATGATTAAAAAAACTTTCAATATATGAGTAACAAGGAATTTTCAATTATAGGTGTCATAGAGAACCTTCAATATACCAGTCATAACTAAGTTCTCAAATGCTCTAAATATAACCATTTTATATCCTGATACAATTTTTTCATAAGTTTTATTTTCATATCTATAAAGAATTTATTTTTATATTTACTCAGTATTTGTAAATTTAGAATGCATTTATATCATATGTAAAAAAAAGAGAATAAATCCTGAAATTCCTACAGTACTGACACTTCTTAAGATTTTACCAAATGATTAGATCCTATCATCTTGACATTTACTAGTTTTAGTATCCTTGGTATCAAAAGAAATTCTCTTTTAGCAGCTCAATCTGGTCATGTTAGGTTAATTTTCAAACCTTTATCAGATGCCCATACATTTACAAGATAGTAACTATAGTAAAAAAGCTAAAGAATGTAGATTAAGAATGCAGTAAGCAAAGTGAATAACTGACCTGGAGAGAAAGGTAAAAGAAAATATTGGCAGTTTAAACAATTTTCAAATGTATGATGCCACAAAGGATAGTAAACTTGTTAAAATTAGGAAATGAAAACAAAGCTGACAGAATCAAATAGATTTTTAGATTGAAAAGGAATGAGAGGCAAAGATCAGAAGGTTGAAACAAAAAAAGAAGGGAATCCTTGTTTCAAATGAATAAATGTTTTAAATGAAAATTGTACAAAAAGGAAAAAATAATGACGATAATTGCCACATTTAATGAAATATATATATAATGAAAATATTTTTAAAATATCATATATCATGACAATAAGAAAGATAATCTTCAATCAAAGACAATAAATAACAGTCAGTTAGGAAGGAAACAATGAATGCCGATATAGTATTTTCTGAGACTGTTTGTATCAGATATAATAGTATTCAATTTTCTTAAATGAAGTATTTTTACTCATTTTTGACAAGAATTTCATTCATCTTGTTGAGGAGTTGTGGTCTCTTAACAAATTTTGATATCAGAAAGTATTTTAATAGGCAGTGTTCATTTACTCCACAAACGTTTTAATTTTGCATGTAAGACACAAGGTCAACATTTGAGTATTCAACAACTCTTTTAAACAATAACACATTTTATTAAACAAAATATACAAACAAGGTTTTCAAAAGAAAATGTTCTTGAATGATTTCTGGAAAAACGTTTACCATGCTTTTGGTTTTTTCTTCAAATTAAAAACAGAGAAAAAAGTGTATGCACAATAATATACCTGGGATTGTATTTTTGTGTTCATCAAAAGTTTCTTGTTTGTTTTTATGTTGAAGATTTTTTGGATGAAGGTCTTTATTATTATTCGTCTGTTCATTAAGAATGAGTTTGCTAATATGTTAGATGTTAATCAACTTAAAAAATCTCTTATCGATTTTCGCTGAGTGAGTTGCAAAAGGTTGTACAATAAGGTTTCAAGGTGCCTGCTCTTTGTTTTCAGAATTCTCACTAAAGATTCTGCTTTGTGCTGAATGGCAAATTAAGTAGATGGTTTTCTTCATTACGTTACATGGCAACCTGGATGTTCACTTCCTGTCCCAAAGAAGAAGTACAAGTGCTGTTACTGCACATAGAACTTGCTTATATTTGGTCTTGGTCATGTGACTGGTTCGAAATGAGTTGGCGTGAACTCTTGTCTTCCTGCCTGTGCAAGGAAAAATAACCAATCAGAAACATTTTCAATGAGTGATTCACTTTTAATGAGTTTAGTAGAAATAGAAAATATATTGCTGTGATCCACTTTTAATGGGTTTATTTTCAATTTGTCATATATCTTAACAATCAACATTCATGATGGGTAAGTTGTCATTCCAACCATGACTTAGCAAATGCAACACATACAATCCTCTGGAAGTGAGATTCAAATGAATCACCCAGTGTAAGCCAAAAGACCAGATCCAGTCATAATAAACAAAAAGAGAAAAATATGCCAGTAAGCAGATTTCACTGTTCCTGATGATAAATTTGCTGAAGTATTGAGGAGATATACAAGCAGTTAAGTGCTAGGTCAAAAGTGATTACATGGCTGGACACCTAACTTGTAAATAATAATAGTTATATTTCAGTAAGTGTATTGGCTTTTAAGTTTCTAAAAATTCTTGAAAACAAAGTATCTTGAATTGGTGGGAGCAGATTCAATTAAGCAAAATGAGATGAAAGGAAGAATTTTCATAAGAAAAATAACAAAATTATTATAGATTAAACAGCAGAAACTTGATCAAAGGAATAAATAAATAAATAAATAAATACCTTGACAGTTTCTACTGTAATACATTTTGGACCTTTCTTAAACTGGAGAAGAGTAAAACTGAGGAAGCTGAATAAAAAACAAAGCAGTAGATAAGCATGTATTAAGCCTTAAATTAATGTTGATAGAATGTATGTGAAAAGAAAAGAAGAGTGCTCACCAGTATCAACTCAGAATCATGAAAATCTGATTACAAAAAATAAATATTGTAGCTGAAGTAACAGGAGGAGAAAAACAGGGACAATAAATTTCAAAACAAAAACTAAAAATGAAAAGAAAATCAACTATACAGTCATTTTAGATAAATTGAGGTTAAACAACATGGGTACAGTTAGGAGGATATCTGAAGAAAGTGAATTATTATGAATATTAGCTAAAAACAGCACCATAGGAATCAAAAAGCTAAAACAGCCAAGACATAAGCAAATACCAAATGTAGACTATATAGAGCTAGAAAAGATATCATCAGTTTTCTAATAAGTGAATATTAAAGATTGGCCCAGAATGAATACAAAAATATGCATAACTGTGAGGAGAATGTTCCATGGAAATATATGCAAATGACAAGGATTTATTATGCAGTTCAAGGACTGTTTTGCAGTTGTTGAAGAGTATTGTCCTAGAAAGGACAGTTTTGCTTTTGTTGAATAGCATTGTCCTGAAAAGGTCAATTTTGCTTTCACTGAAAAATGAATACTAATTAATTGGCTATATTGACATACTGATTAATATGCAACAATAAATTTAAGGTTAATTAAGTGAATAGTATTATATATAGTTAGTATTTTATTCCTATATGGAGAGTCAAACAGAATATAGTAAAAGTGATAGCAGCTGTAAATAAAATTGAAAAATAAAAACATGGACTAAAATAAACTTCTAAAATCAGAAATCCAATCTCAAGGAATTCTAGACTATATCAAATGTTTTCCTGTCATCTATTTTATGATAGCTTTTATTTTCTCTTACAAAATTAGATAAATATTTTGTTTCATTAAATATTTTGTTTTAACATCATCAATAATGATGATGATTGTAAGCATTTCCAGTCCTACTGAGGAATGCTGGAATCAAGACAGATCCAGCAATGAGTTTTAAATAAATGAGTTAAGTTTACCATATTTTGACTTTATTTATATTTCCACCCTAAGCCCAGTGGAACAGTATTAGTGTGAATTTTATTTCTAGAAATTCCATTTCTATTTTAGTAACATTTTTCTAATTTTATGAAATGTATGCACTATGATAGAAAATACTTTTCAGAATTATAAGAAACATTTCATGAAATCAAAAAACAAAATTTTCTTTCCATGAAACCTGAAACATGGAATAGATAAATTAGCTTCATGCATTGTGTGAATATTATTTTCTGCTAGAACAACAGCTAAAAGTTCATGTAAATGTTCTCCAGTATCTCTATCCTTAACTTTTACTAAATTATAACAAATGATAAAATCTTTTCTTTCTCTGTTAACAAAATGAATGTTATACAGCTTCAGATAAAAGATACAGGATCAATGCTACTTTCATACAAGCAACATCTTTTAAAAGAAATATTGTCATGAAATTTGCAGTTTTAATTAGGCTTCAGATTTGTTCCATTTTCTTGACACTTGTTTCCATCTATCCAGTTTGAAGTTTAGAAATGATGCTTTAATTCTACATTTAATTGAAAAAATAAACAAAAACAAAATTTATGAATGATGAGGTTTGGATAATGTCCTGATTGTCTTGGTATGTTAGTGTCTAAGTCAGTATTGTTTTACATAACATACTTGTTTCTTTCAAATATCAAGGTTTTTAAACTTCTGATAAGCAAAACCTTAAAAAAAATTGTGCCAGACACAAGATCTAATTGCAAAATATCAACCAATTAAATTTATGTTTAAAAAATATCTAAAACAAAAAAGTGCATTTTTAAAAATAATGAATTGATTTTGATTTATGATATTAATGCATTTATTGTAGTAATTACTTAAAAAATTGTCATCAATTTATAATTTTGAAGATTTTGAATATCAAATATTTTTTTGATCTGAAGTTAGAATAAAATAAACAGTTTAACTGAACACCTTATCTGACTAATTTTGTCCAGTGTTCTACTACTGAACAGTACAAGCAGAATCTTGTACACCCTTATAAATACAATCAGTGGCAATTCTACAAAGTGGAAGGGTCAGAAGGAGCCAGACCCTTTCCCAATTTTGGCTGGCCCCTCGGTTGCTCCACCTCCCACTTTTATAAGCTTCAAAATTTATGAAACTTATCAGTCTCTGATTTTGATATAATTTGATCTTCAGCACTTTTCCCTCTGCATTTTCTTTTTCATTTAGCAATGTCGCCATTTAGTAAAAAAAATCAAAGAAAAGGGGTTGGTAAAAAAACAATTTAGACTTCTTCTTTCCCTATTTATAGTGGTTACCACTGAACACTGAAATGATTCTTTTTTTAAATAAATGATCAAGTGAACTATACGTCTTTTTGTCTCTCTCTCTTATTCAATTCCTTACAGTTAAACACAGTTATATTTCCAAACATCTTTTTACAAAACATAGCACAGACACACACACATGACACTACAAATATAAACCAACACAGCATTATGAATAAATTTTTGAATCATAAAAAATGCACTTCAACAACAAACAGCGACACCAAAAAAGCAGAAGCGTCTGCAAAAATGTTGAAGTTAGATGCTGAATATTCTGCAACTCTTGCTGGACATTCATCTCTTTCATTCATTCTTATTTAGTGAAGTAACATACTTATACTCAAACTCATTCTTAAGTTGTGTATATGATAGTGGTGTAGTATGAAAATGAAGAGCTGCTTGAGTTATTTTTAAGATTTATTATACAAATTTAGTCAACTATTTGAGCAGATGTCAATTTCCTCCACCTGCCTTACTTCTTCTTCCATCCAACAAACAATATCTTTCAACAACTTCCATTGAAATTTTGTTCTTTTGGTTTTGTGAATGTTTCTTTTTTCTTTTTTGGTTAGTGTTCATCTAAAGATGATGAAGAAGACATTGAATAATTTAGCTGAGAAAAAGTTACAGTCATTGAAATGTTTTTATTTAAGTTATTTTCATTTCATAAAATATTAAAAATATTTAACAACAATCTTAGTTGGTAATAATAAAAGTGACAGATGGCTATCAAAAGGCGCTGTTGATTATTTATGGCATATTTGTTTAAATAATGCACAGACTATTGTTTGCATCACAGGGCAATAATTATAAGTAAAATGATGCAGAAAAATAAGTAGCCAAGTAATTATTTTAAGTTCTTTGAATATCAGTGCTAAAATATTTTTAGATAATATCTTTTTATAGATTATAGAAACAAACAAATTTAAATATAAACAAAAAGTAAACTTATTATTCTTATTTTGATTTTAATACAAACCTATGCATATTCATGTATATATATATATATATATATATATATATATACAAATATATGTGTTAGATAATACTTGTATGTCTATCACTCTCTCTCTCTCCTTCTCTCTCTCTCTCTCTCAGACTTACAGCTACATCATCAATATCATCATCATCATCCTTCAACCAACCAATAGTTGGTCAAAAATTCATCAACAATCCCACTCCACACAAAAATGGTCAAACATTACTGTACTCAGATTTTAGTGCTGTGAGCGGATGTGATGGATTCTTTTGATGACTGATACAGATGTGGATTGCCAACCCTACATCTGAATGTTTTTTTTAATATATGAGACACCATCTCAAGAAAGGCTCAAGACTTCTTCCCAGCCATAAGATGAACAACCAATTTTCCTGCAGTAGGTTGCCAATTCTTACTGTGAAAGAATGGTTGCCAACCAAGGTTATAGAATCCAGTCTGTCCTGCTATTTACCCATAGCAGAAGGGAGAAGAAACAAATTCATACCTTCTCAAAGAGTATTAGCACATAAGTGAATGTAATGAATTCAACTGGAATTCAAACTCGGCTCTCCAGTTCCTCCATCCATTACTCCACCATGCTTCTTCAAATCCTATTGCTACATCATATTGAAACACTTCAAGCCTAGTCAGTACCTAGATGGGTGACCACTTGGGAATACTGGCAGTAGTAAGCTTCAATATGCAGGTAATGTAATGGTAATGGCTTGGATTTGTTAATTGAAGGTCCAAGTTCCAATTCCTGTACAAGTTGTTATTATCAGGACACATGGCTCAGTGGACATAGACATTGGTTAGTTCCAGTGATTTGACCTAAAGAGTTGTGGTCAATACCAGGCTACAGCAGTGGTGAACAAGTTAAGTTAGAGGGAGATAACTTATGACTGCCAAAGAGGTTTTGCACAAGGAATGAGAATGATATACCCCAGTGATCATAATAAAGGGCTCGGTTCAAAATTCCTAGCACCTGAAAAAGGCTGGAGTGTACAATGGCCAAAACGTCATACAAATGGCAACAAAGATGAGGACAATAGTCTAAATAATGTAAATACTCCCTCATCTCAGAAATATAGACAAATACTGAAGAATTTTAAGATATTTTATCTACCAATTATGTACATATATAAACTATCATACACATTTAATATTAGAGATTAACGCCAACATCCAAAATAAAATAATGCTGTTTAATCCAATAAGATCTAATCAGGATTACAAAATGAATATGCACTAAGTTAATTTGGTCAGACTTTGTATAAACTTTAACAATCAGAGAGACTTAAAATGGTTTGCACAGGTATAATTTATAGACATATGACTAAGATAATAGATTATTAATTTAAGGATTATCTCAAGTGAGTAGATTAGCACAAATTCTGACTTACCAATTGATACCATAGTCAGTTTTGGCATGAGTAAGAAAAGCCTACTGTGCTGAGGGCTCACTTTTATCTTATAGTCAAGTGATACACACACTTCCTGGCAGAAGTAGTTAAATTCTTACAGAAAATCATACTTAGCTATACATTATGGTGACATTTGTATCTATCCTGCTTATAAAGAATTTAGCAAAAAATATTTTTCATATTCATTTTTTCTATTAGTACTTTCATCTCTAAAATAAAGTTGATACAAAATATCTGAATAAAAACCGATCACTTACTATCCACTTTTCTTGGTGCATTACAAAATTCTGTGTGGAATTATTGCAAATGCTTTTACTTCTATCCTTTTCTATAGATTATGAAACATTGACATGATCTTAGCATTTTTCTAATTATTACAAGCAACTATGGCTGAGTTTATACATATTTTCATCAATATACATTGCAACTTATTTGCATCTTCCATTGATACACATTGCTCCTTATTTATTTCTTCCATATATATACATTATACCTTCTGATTTCTACTGATATATATTGCAACTTATTAGCATCTTCAACTGATATACATTTCAATATGTTTATGTTTTCCATTGACATACATTGCACCTTATTTGTATCTTTCATTGATATATATTTCACCTTATTTGTGTTATCCATTGATATATATTGCAGCTTGTGTCTTGTATTGATATACATTGTGTCTTCCAGATAGACATTGCACCTTATTTTTCTCTTCAATTAATATACACTGCAACTCATTTGTGTCTTTGATTGTCACTAATTTATTGATTTCTCATTATTAAATATACATTTTTGTTTCAAAATATAGCCACCTTCTATTTTGATTTTTCTATGTTTATATTTACTGTATACTGCCTTTACTAAGGCAAAAGATACAAGTTAAAATACTCATAATTCAAAGAAGGCAAAAAAAATGTGCAACTGCTTTTCATTCCTTAATAGTGTTGCAGAGTTAAGAATATTTATGTTAATTTCATATTTATCAGAAGGAAATTTTATTTATAACTGCATGAAAAATACTCCAACAATATTAAAATTTTTGTTGTAAGACACAAGAACAATGAATTCAATAAAGACCATAAATAAAAAGAAGATTCTTTAAAGAAATAACAAGAACTTTATACACATATATACATTAGTCATCATACAAATATTTAGGAAGAACCTTGTTTAATAATCCAAAAACTGGTGCATCAAATAAAATAAGTTAATTTGCTTGCAGAAAATATTGAATAATGAATATGGAGTCTAAAATTCTGGTTCAAGAAATTAGTCATTAAATGAATTTATGTTGTGCAGATTTATTGGTGTTAGTTAAATTATATTCAACTGTCTTTCAACAGATCAAATAACAAAAGATTTAAATGCTTAAAAAAATGCTTAAGTTATCTACCTTTAGTTGTAGCTGGTAGCTGTAATAAAATATACCTTTTTAGTGTGTTGTAAATAAATGGAGAAGAACCCTGGCTCAAGAACTTAAATCAAGGGAAAAGCAACTAACAGAAGTCGCCATGAAGAGGTAGGTTCGCAGGAAGCAAAATGACAGCTCCGATAGACCAGAAACAAAACATAAATGCAGCCTCTGCAACAAAGACTGTCACTCCCGCATTGGTTTCTACAGTCACAGACACCTATGCTCCAGCCAAGCACACAACTAGGATGCCACCCATGGTCAACCCTGACTGACAGAGGCCTATGACTAAATAAGCTGAATAAGTCCTGAAAATTGTTTCATGCAAAGTTGATGTATGACATTATGCTTGTGAAAGAATATCTATGTGCTGGTCTGTCTGCATTGAAACTTTGAATGTTGAATTTTGTTAAGATGAAAGTTTGTGTCAGTGTTAAATATACTTAACTTTCATGTTGAGATTTAATGATGATTTTTTGAGTGAGAAAAGGTTTGTTCTTGCATCAATGACTGGTATTCTTGAAGTTTCAAGTTGTTCAGGAAAAGTTCTTGAAGCCTGCTTTTTCTAAATTCAGGTTTCTTACTGATGGTTTTTCTTTGCCCTAAAGAATTTATACTTATTTTAATCACATAGTAGACTCCACAAAATTTGGTGCAATTTGAGATGTAAACATGTGTGAGTAAGTATTTTTGAAATATTCAGATATATTAGTCAATCAATGTTGGTTATTTTTAAATTAGCTCTTGGATCCTCTTTGTGTTTAGTTTGTTTAGAAACATTACATATAATAATTAAATTGTTGATAAGACAAAAATTGTCACATTAATTATTTATAAACCTAATAATTTTTTTTGCCCAAAAACTTAATAGTAATTTTGTTTGTCTGAGAGCAAGGTCCTAAAATAGTGATAATTCATCAAATATTTTTTTATATTTTAATCATTTCACCCCAAGCAAGGCAATAATGCTCTTTAGATGCAAGAGTTTACTGAGTGTGGAAGAGAATAAGAAGGCTTTATTAAGGTGAAGAAACAATTAAAGAACAGAATTCAGGAAGACAGAAGATGGCAGCTGACACTGATTTTAAATTTTTGAAGATTGTAGGTGGCAGAGAAGCTAGAAATCGGAAGCAATTTCTATGGGTGAGAAGTGTGAGAAAAGAAGCTATTAGAATAGAACATACAATTATATCTAGTTATTTTAATAGTAAAACAATGAGACCTAGTCGCCAATCTACTTATATATGTTCAAATTAATGTGGTCATGGTTAGGAAGCCAGGTCAGGACCAATAACATAACACTGAACTCTGTCAAGAATCACTAAACATATAGCATATGACCAAATAAGATATGCAGCAATATTCAATGTACAGATGAATGGTAGATTTATAATTGTGTAAGATGGATTCTGACAAGAAAAATTGTCTAGTACATCACAGTGAAAACAACATTCTTGGCAGCAGACCTAGCAATTGATTCAATGTAATTGCTCTCCTTTATGTCAGTAGAAAAAGTGAGACCAAGAAAGTGCAATGAGTTGCTCTCCCAGAAGTTAGTATCAGCCATGTTGATCAAGGACAAAAATGGTTCTCTATGATGATTAAAGGATAGTATTTTGTGGGTAGGGGTAGTGTGAAAATTTACAAACTATTTCTTTTCTCAGCTAGTAAGTTCATTTTTGTGAGCAGTTGTCAGTTTTACATTGTCTGCTATATTGGACTTGCTATGA
Source organism: Ascarosepion bandense (assembly GCA_037127315.1). Classification (NCBI taxonomy): domain Eukaryota; kingdom Metazoa; phylum Mollusca; class Cephalopoda; order Sepiida; family Sepiidae; genus Ascarosepion; species Ascarosepion bandense. The sequence continues at coordinate 402,183 of JBBBDQ010002509.1, forward strand.
AGACAGAAGTAAATAGTTGTGTGATCAGCATAAAACTGATTTGGGAACTGATGACATTTGGAAGGTTGTTGTTCAAGATAAAAAACAATGTAGGTCCAAGAATAAAACCTTGGGGTACTTATGAATATGAAAATTTATGCTTGACAGAAGATAAATTATTATTAAATTTGATCATGTTAGAGGAATAATGAAACCAACATGAGATAAAATCCTTTAGTCAAATTTTAGCTTATGTATATATTAGTAGTATAATCAATTCATAAAGCAAAATTGGTCAGCCAAGTTCAAGTTTTAGCCTATGGAATGGTGTAAATCTTGCTTTCAGAAATGGATTAAATAGCATGATTGACTAAGCTTTCTGGCCTTGGATGACAACCACTCTAGAAGAAAGAAAACTTTAAAATTCAAAACTGTGGAGAAGTCAATGGGAAATCACTCCACTATTTTACTGAAAAAGCCCAGTCAATTTACAGAAAATAAAGAAAATGGATTTATAGGTGATAATACCTATCACTCTTTAGGTGATAGGTATTTAAATATCTATCCCCTAAAGAGAGATCAGTCTCAAATCATTTCTCCTCCTTAAGCTAATTTTAAATATATCACATTCTCAGTCAATTATATGTACTTGTTTTAAAATCCACCTCCCACTAATAAAATAATAAAAATCAAGATTCTGTTAGCCACTTCATTTGGATAAGTGTTTCTGACTATGTATCTTCATGGTCAATCATAAAATTTATGTCAGTTCTCTGCAAACAGCTTATAAATGCATACTTACTTGTTCATGAATTTGTTGCTTTCTATTTTCATTTTAGCCTTGCCTTTCTTTTTTCCTCTGATGATTCAACACTATATATTCTATATGCTTGTATTTCTGAAATAAAGTATTGTAATTACACTTTTTATATGGTTTGGACTGTTGTCCTCATCTTTGTTGCCATATTCACAATGTTTTGGTCATTGTATGATCTGGCCTTCTTCAAGTGATTGAAATTTTGAACTGAAGCCTTTATTTTGTCCACTGCAGTTCTAGTTTCAAGTTCCATGCATCTTTCAGATGCCTCAGTATCAGTCATCATCATTTAACTCAACTCTCCAAGTTTTAAAGTAAATTCTTTGGATTCAACCAATGCTTTTATCCATTGGGCCATGTGTTCTTGGGGACACTAGTGTATGAATTTGTGCAACATACAAGCCTGATGTCTCAGTAAACATTTTTTTACACAGTATGGGTTGTAGAAGATGAATGTTTTGCTCTGTTCAAGATATTAGCACAACCAGGAATGCTAGTTTAATATTGTTTTGTCTATCCATTGTGAACTCTATCAATGATCTTATTGAGTTCACATGTTCCAATAGTAGCTGAATCTCTTCCTAGTGTGGCCAGAGTATGAAGATGTCATCTACATATCTCAGTCATAGAGTTAGCTTTAGTGATGAGGATTCTAGTGCCATCTCTTTGAATTATTCTATGTATATGTTAGCCATTGCTGATAATAAGATGCACAGTGTAAAGAAAGGGATCATCCACTGCTTACATCAAGAAAAAGTCATGAGTGGTGACCCAGAGACATATGAAAAAGAAATGGTCAGCATCAGCAGTACCCCACAATATAACAACAATCCTGGGTATATGGCAGCAGCTCCGACAAACTGGGATAGAAGTGTACAAGTGGATAACAACACTCAGAAAGTTGCTTCAGTCTGCCTACCCTATGTGTAAGTATTATCAGAAAAAATACAAAAGATCTGTGGTCCATATAACATCAGAATGATCTTCAAAAGTGGTTCAACACTTTGCAGATACCTATTCTGAGTAAGACCTTCCATAGAGGAGAACATGACTAAAAACTGTGTGTATGCCATTCCATGCAGCTGTGGTAAGAAATATAAAGAAGAAATAGGCTGCTCCATTAAGATAAGACTGCAGGAACACCATAAAGCCATAACATGAGGGGAAATAAAAAAAATCAGGCATAGCTGACCACATATGAATGTAAACTCGTAATTGCCCTGCTTAAGATATTTATCTAAAACGTAATTGCCTTGTTGAAGATTGTCTTGTAAAATTGCAAAAAAAAAAGAAATGTAATCTTAAGTTTAATACAATGGAGCAAAAGAAATTATTACTAGTGGTATTGTTGATTTTGCAGTTTATTGTCAATCTCAGTAAGAGTCGAGTTAAAGAAAACAGAAGATTTGTAAAATCTGAAAAACAGAAAAACTAGCTGAAAATTGAAATGAAGAGGAAGAGAAAATATATTTTTGCATTGTTTATTCAAAAGTTTTGGGTTTTTGGCCGGTGGAAGTGAAAAATAATGATAGTCAAAACAAGATTGTCAAAAACTTTTGATGAGGTTAAAAAGGTTAAAGCTTTAACTATGGGAATAAAAATGAATTATGAATCTCACTGGAACTGATTATATGTGGGTTGTGTTAATCTTGGATGCAGTCAATTGTGCATCCTTGAACTGATTATACCTTCATGTACTGATCATTCTACCCATATGTGTACAGGTTAGTATCAAAATCCAAATGATGTATGCCAGTATATATGGATATATATATGTGTAATGTTTGTTAAGATGTATGAAAAGAAAATATACCACCTCGTTTTGGAGTTAAAAGCAGATGGATAAGTGTACACAGGCGTACATTGTCTTTATGTATAGGGGTACATAAAAAGTTGCTTGTATACTTATATAATTATATTTATATTTATATGTATATATATGGATGTGTATACATAAATGCATGGATCTGCTCCTCATAAGATTGCGAGTGTATGAACACAATAATTGTGTGTGGATATAAATAGATGAATGTATATATGAAGAACACATTTATGAGTATATATGTGTATGGATGTGAGAATGTATGTAAGTATGAAAATATATGCGTCTTTTGGGAGTATGCGTGAGAATTACTAACACAGTTATATATATATAACACTATTTATATGCATGGAAATCCCATCTTTATGAAATGTACATATGGGAGTATACGAATGCAAGATCCGTATGTAGACATGAAAAAGTGTAGGTCGGTAAGTATGTATAAGCATAAATACAGTCACATGTGTATGTGTATGTGGGGATGTGGGCATATGTGTATAAGGATATAAGTTAGTGTACATAGGTGGGTTAATTTATGGGGTTACACATACACATGTATCCATAGAATTAGAAATAAACGGTTAATGACTTAGTGATCAGAATCTTCACAACTGGTCTGAATACCCCCTGCTGATCTGATGCCAATGCTGCTGTCCTGATTCTCTTTTCCTTTTTCTCTTTTTTCCTTCTTCTTATTTCTTTATATTTTTTTATTTTTTTATCTTTCTCTTCAGTTAAATAAAATGCTTATTCTGGCAAAATTTTTTGTACCAAATAGAAGGAATATTGTGTGGTCTGATAAAATGAGCTAATTAAGCTTATTGAAATGAATTATAATTTAAAACCAATTTAAATGACATGTTGAGTTTTTCTTTATATATATATATATATATATATATATATATATATATAAATTTTTATTTATTTTTTCCAGTTTATATAGATGTGAGAATCTGTAAACCTTTTGTTTAAAGTGTAGATTTATTGTTTTTATAATTATTAATATTACTTGCCTTTTGTATAGTACACTAAGTGTCCATAATGGTAAATGGTAAGGTAAATAATGGTGACTTTACATCTCAAGATCTGTTTGTCAAAAGATAAACAGATCTGAATATGTAAAGTCACAAATTTATTCACTTGAAGAGTGTCAACTTCGAACTTGAAATGTGTGTAGCAACACAAATACCATTATGTACACTTAATATATTATACAAAAGGCAAATAATATTAATAATAATAATAATAATAATAACAATAAATCTACACTTTAAACAAGATGTTCATAGCTTCTCACACTTTTTTTCACCTATATCAATTTCTTGCATTGGAACAAAACCTATTTCTATTTTCAATATATATATATATATATATATATATATATATATATATATTGATTGTTTAATACTTAGTTTTTGGTCCTAATAGGGTTAGACCAGTACACATTTGTATTAAAAAGTGTTCTATACAATAATATTGTAGAACTTTTGAATATCTTTCATTTTTAAATGAGTTATTTCGCTGCCTTGGTTTCCAGCATGAGCGGCTTCTTCAAGCGAGTTTAATAATACATATATATATATATATATATATATATATATATATATATATATATATACTAGCAGTATAGCCCAGCATTGCTCGGGTATAATGAAAGCTTTAAAACTAATCCATGGTCCTGGAGCTCAGACTCTTTGGACTTTGGCACAAAAGACTAAAAAGCAATAGTTGTTTCCAGTTAAAGCGAAACCGTATACTGAAAGAAAAATGAATGGATGAAAGTCAAATTTTGATTTCCTGGTATCGATATCAAATAAGTTTTTTTTATCATAAACTGAATTTTGAAGGCTAAATAAGTCCTCTGAGTAAATGGTATCATGGCTGAGATTAAGAACGATTATACCTACTTAGAGCCAAACCCGAAGCAAAACTAAAATAAAAGGGCTGAAAAAAAATAGACATACAGGCAGATAACCGGACACACACAAATATCTTGCCTTATATTTTTTTTTTTTTAATCATATTACCCCGGGCAAGGCGGTAAGGCCACTGGTGTGCAGGGGGCTACGTAAGAGTGAAAAGATTGGAAAAGAGAAAGCCGGAAACTACATCCTAAACAGGGAACAAGGGATGAGCCTCTACACCTGTTCAATAGACATGGTTGGAGTGTGAACCGGGCGATAGTTCAGTCTATCTACTCCAATTGAAAAAAAACAAATAAACAAAAAGGAAAAGTGAAAAGATTGGAAAAGACAAAGCCGGAAACAACATCCTAAACAGGGAACAAGGGATGAGCCTCTACACCTGTTCAATAGACGTGGGTGGAGTGTGAACCGGGCGATAGTTCAGTCTATCTACTCCAATTATATATATATATTATTGATTTTTTGCACTATTGTAAGAACTGCAACCTTGAAGCTTCTGAATATCGTTTCTTATGTCTTTGTCTATGAGTGTATCAAATTTGATTAAAATCGGACCACTCCTTCTATAACGCGATTTTTTTTATTATTGATTTTCAATATTTATCGGGGGTACCAAAAAATCTAGCTAAGAACTCTCGCAGATGCTTATTGTACAATTGTGTAAAGTTTCAAGAAAATCGGTTCAGCTGTTTCGGAGTCTATAGGTAATGGACACACACACACGCACGCACGCACACACACACACACACACATACACACACACAGACAAAGTTCCATTTATAAATAAGTTTAGATTAAATTTAAATATATATATATCTATCTATCTATCTATCTATATATATATATATATATATATATGTATGCACTAACATCTATATACTAATAAACTCATTACAAAGATAACAGTACCAGTATGTTTTAACGATTAAACCTTTTTATATTGTTATCTAAGTAAGACTTGCTTTCCTCTTTATTTGGGGTCTTAATTACAACTTCACTAATTGTGCCATGTACAATTCTATTTGGTAATTTGCATTTCATTAGACATAAATGATAAGGTTTCGGGGTATATTAATATAGTAAAACTACTATATTTTTCCAATTAATATAAATTATCACTTTACATTTTTGTTTCAGCATATATATATTGGCTAAGTTTTCACTTCTACATAAAGCTTAAAATCTTAAAGATTACAGTCAAATTTTCTGATTAACTTATGAAGAATATGTTCATTTAATTAAAACTACTCATAGACATATTACAAGCAGTTTATGATACAAAAACTGCTTTTAAAAGCAGTTTATGATACCAAAAGATGAGGTAACAATATTACAATTTATTATTAATTCATTCAGTCAGTTAAGTGTTATACATGACACACGCTTGGGGAATCATGTCTCTTTTGATCCATGATTGATTAGGCAGAAGATTTTCTTGCAGTAGGTTGCCATTTCTTTCTGCAGTAGACTGGTTTCCAACCAAAGTTATAGAACCCAATCTACTTTGCTATTCAATCCATAGCTGGAGAGAGAAGAGATGTATTGTTACCTTTCCCAAGGGTATTTGTGCATAAGTGAATGCAACAAATTCAACTAAAATTCGAACTCAGCTTTTCAATTACTCATTTCGAGCTGGTATCCATTGCACCATAATGCACATCTTATTAAGCACTTTAATTTGTATTTAAAGACAGTGAAAGAAGGTTTATTGTTCCACTGAGCTTTATAGTTAACACATTGCATGAAAATTTTGAGTAATATAGGCAGATTGACATAAGAATATGTATTGAAAACAAATACTGAATTTCCTATTAAAATACAGCCCTAGCTCAAGAGATCCTTTTCTAATTTTAATGAAATGTAGCACTGCACTTGGCAGGCATTCTAGGTACAGTACAACATGCTTCTAAATTAGTTGGAGAGTTATGTATTGTTCAAGCTGTATCTTAGAAGCATACATACATACATACATACAAAATTACAGTTTTAGTATTATATAGATAGTATGATATGAATATATGATAAATGCATGTTTTAATTAGCATTTTTAACTAATTTGTTGTCAGTTTCCCAGCTACTCGCCAAAAATGTCAATAAATCTTGATGCATATCTTTCTATGATGAATATTTTCCTTCTTTCTTAATCTGTGGTTACACAATAAAGATAAAGTTTGTTTCTTTCAATAATATAAATTCATGAAAAATAAGAGCTAATCTAAGAGTTCTGTTTACACAAAATTAATCACTGTTATATTCTTGTAAATATTATTCATTTTTATTCAATGGTACCAAGTTTTTGAACATAAGAAGAAGACTAGACTGGTTGCTAACCAAGGCTAGAGGGCCTAGTCTGCCCTGCCATTACTCACTATCTAAAAGCAGGAGAGAGTTGCATTAAACCTACAACTGTAAATTGTACATGCATTCACCATAAAGCAATTTATGTACATTGATGATAAATTAGAAATACTTATTGATTAATATTTTGGTTTGAAATTGCAAATGAAACCATTTTGGGCTTAGATAGGTCTTGCCTCTGTGAAGCAAGTTTATGGATGCAAAAAAAAAACAAACAAAAAAACCAAAAAAAAAAACCCCCAAGAAACTCTAACCAAAGATGACAAAGCAGTAGCATTACTACAGCAGAGCTTTAACAGAACTTAATGAGTTAGCAAATAACAACATAACAAAATGACATTGCAAACAAAAGCAGACTAATAATAGAATGATTCACCAGACAAGGATGGAAAATGAATTGCCCTTAATATGAAAAAAAGAATGCTGAATGTCTATCATAGAATTATTCAGTTACATTGTGAAATTAATAATAACAGATTTTGTATCTCAGCAATGGTTACAACAGTAATGATATAGAAAGCAAACAATGTTTAAAAAGAATAAGAACAAAAATATTGCAATTTAAGACTGAAAAAAGTCAAATATAAAAAAAAAACAGATAAGAATTGGACAATTACTGCTTAATGTAAACTTTTTGATAAATAAGACAGGAGTAAATGGTAGTGTCATCTAGAGCCACAGCATGAGCTTTGTTATTCTTATCTAAAGTGTGATATTTAACTTCATAACTTAGAGAACATTGGCAGTAGACCTGGTGAAATGGAGGTCATGTGAAGTAAGATGCTTAACCAATGTGGCATTGATTAGGTCCCCAAGTACTTTGCTGAAAAAAGATAAGAGACTAATAGGGCAATAATTTGAGGGATCAGAGTGTTCCCCATAGTTCTTAAAAACAGGAACCACAGAGGAGGATTTCAAACAAGCTGGAAAGCAGGAAGAAACAATGAATTTGTTGTAAAGTTTAGAGGAGCCAACTCAGGAGCACATTTCTTTGGGATGATGGCAAGGATCTCTGCCAAATCCACTTGTTTTGTAGCATTCTAATTTAGAGATTATGTCAAAAACAAGTGACAAGGTTATACAGATGTCATTCAATAGAGACTTCATTTTCTTTTGAAAATGTCAAAGGTACTTCAGATGAATTGAGAGCAAAGTTGGAAGATAACCTCTAGACAAAGCACTCTACATTATCTGCAGTAGATGTCAATACTTCAAATTGAGTGATGAGAAGAGCTAAGCATTTGCTATTGTTAAACACACTCTTGCAGGGTTGCCAGTAATTTCTGGAACCAAACTTGTGAGAGGCTATATGGTGTCTCATTCAATCAACATATATGAACTTTGCTTCTTTGAGAACACACTTGCACTCATTACGAGCAGTGACAAAGAGACATCTGTTACAATCAGACCTGTCACTGTGCCAGAAGAAGTGATTTCTGTGAGCAATAGTGGCTGAGCAGGCAGGTGTGAACCAGGGAGATGATTGTGGTTTCACTTGGTATTTCTATGCTGCAAGAAAAATTTCAGTGCTTGTTTTCACCTAACAAAAGACCTCAGTGACACATTTCTGAACAGGATGATTAAGAATATATTTCTAGGAGACATTGTAAAGAAAGCCACAAAACAAATCCCAATCAGCACATTGATAGCAGAAAGAAATTATGTTAATGGGAGTTTTGTGACTTGTCGGCAAATGAAAAGAGATATCTATAGATACCACTGCATGGTATGGAGTTGCCAAGAGAACAGAGATGCAGAGCATGACAAGAGTTCAGGGTGGAGGTAAGGAGTTTTCACCATATATTGCACCTTTAGAGGATTATCATCTATTTGATTCCTACAAATCTTTATTAATGAAGAAGAAATTTAAATTCATTGGATGACTGCAAAAGGGACAAAGAGCAATTCTTTTCTAATAAAGCTAAACGGCTTTGAGAGTAGAGAATTATGAAGTTGCTTAAAAATGGCAGAACATAATGGAGCCAAATACTAAATATACTGTTCAATAAAATTAATGCTGAAAATAGAAAATTTGTTTTTTTTATTTTTACTTAATAAATCAAAAGAATTTTTGCTAAAAAGATCAAAATTCAAATTCATTCTTTGAATATGAATTTTAAATTTATATATTATTGTTTGTTGGAAGGGGATTGTGATAGTGTTTCTATGTAAAAGAAATTTCATATCAGTTGAAAAATAATTTACATTTTAAGGTAAATTTATTATAATCTCACTGTTGAAATATTTTTTGAGCAATAAGAGCAATTTATAACAAAAAAAGAAGCAATTCATAACAAAAAAGAGGAGGTAACAATATATATATATATTACTGAAATAATACTGAATACTGAAATATAATAACAATTAAAAGACAACTAAACTAGTTTATCCACTCTCACTCATAAGAGAAAAATCAGGGACAAAGAATGTGAACTAAAAACTTATACAACTCCTGACAAACGTTATATGAATGGAAATATTTTATTAATGACTAATTACCTTTAAGCCAACCAACCACTCCTTCTGCTTATATAGAGGCTAGTAGGACCTCATGTATACTGATTCCAAAACTTTCAAATGATAATCAGTATTAGGCTACAAGACCAGGCACACTGTTAGATTGTAATCAAATGTTTAGCTATTGCTGAATCTGAAACATTAATGCACCTTTATAAATTATCCACCTTTCACTTGCAAGTATTTGCTAGAACATGTTGGTTGATCCATGTTTTCAACCTTTGACTGCATTTATAAAATGGCAGGCAACTGCAGTGACTAATGGATGGGATGATGAAGTGCCATGAGAGAAAGTTGAAAAGAACTTTGGAGAGAGAGTTCAAGAGAAATGACACTGCCTTTCCTTTTCAGAACTTTAAGAAATTTCTAAACAGTTGGGGAGTACACTTGAGATCTAGATGTGCTCATGTACCGGCTGGGAATGGAATTACGGAATGCTGTCATAAGAGTATAAAGACTATCACTGTCAGAAAACAATGTTCATTGTCAGACACGGTCTGTTGGCACTACGTCACTCTCAAGGACAATCTTTCAACTTCCACAGCACCAGCCGGTTGAGTGCATAAAGCCTTGTCTGCTGATTTGAGGGGGTTGTTGTTGTTTGAGCCATCATTTGCGTGAGATCAAGATGAGACTTGTGAATTTGGTTTGCTAGTGAACCTGTTTGGACTACTCCCCCCAAAAATGAACTCTGGTTTCCTGCAGGCTACCCGCCGGGTCATGAAAGTGAATGCCGGTGGACCGCCGGTTGGAATCGTTTATGGTTGGAACTACAATGGTATCTGATCATCTTTGAACCTCCAACTTTCACTCTTGATCAAGGAAAATGTGCTTGCCACACCATTGCTGTAGTTCGTCTTGTGACAATTCAAGAATTTGTATTGCGACATTAGAGGTGAAATTCAAGGATGTCTTTCTCTGTTGCATCCTAATGGAAACAGTGACAAAGGTATGCAAGATAGATCCTGTGAGAGGAGACCGGTGCGTTAATGCTAGGGAGATGAAAGGGAGGTTGTTGTTTGAGTCATTGTTTGTGTAAGATCAAGACGAGAATTGTGAATTTGGTTTGTTGGTGGACCTGTTTGGACTACTTTCCTGTGGTTGCTTCCAACCAATACATATTTTTTCTCTTTTTGCAGCACAGTTCTACCTTCATAGTTAGCATTGTACTGACATCTAAATTGGTAAATTACGAAACTAATATGCATAAGCAAAACATCCTCCTGGATCAGTCTCAACATAGATCAGCTACCAAAAACAAAACATGGACTGGCAGAAAAATAACTTCATGCACCAACTGAAATTTGCTTAGCAAATCTCACACTCTCCTTACCAATCTACAGTACACACAAACAGAAATTGAGAAAGATATTAATCAAAAATAAAAAAAATAATATTAGAAAAATAGTACTGAATTTCTATGTAATATCAAGCCATATATATGCCAGCAAATAATCTGAAACCATTTCATTAAAGAATGAATAATCTTGAACTAACAAATGTTGAAATTAATCTGGACAGAGCATGAGCAAGTTGAGTTTTAAGGCAATTAGGAAATACAAAGAAACATTTTTCTTTATATTCCTCATATTTTTAGAATATTGACAATGTTGGCTAAAGTACAATAAGTGAAAGGAAAAGCATTATTTTTTTTTAAACAACTGATTATTTGGCTTTAAGCTATAAACCTTAGTGTTTCATTTCTTGTAGCAATCAGTGATATCAAACAAATACTTTACTTAGTTTTCAATGTTGTAGATTTTTGGAAGTGAAAATTTCAGGTAAATGTAAACTAGAAAGAAAAACTACAGATTACAAAATGTTGATAGAAACAGAGACACAGTACATGCAACAGTCTACCAAGTATTTCACTAGAATCTGGTCAATATTTCCCTACTTATATTTGTGTATATATGATATTGTTTACTTTGGATGAAATAAAAAAAATAATAAAAAGAACCTTGCAAACAAAAGAATCAAAGAAGTAAATGTGATTAAAAAGATTGTATTGTGATAATCTTTAAAGTTGGTAAGGTCTGCTTATTTTAGAAATCAGTATACTTGGAAGTCCTACATTTTCTTTTGCTTAGGATTGAACAAAACATCTATGCTTTTGAGAAATAAATACAGACACAGTGTCACAGATATCACAAACATGAGACAGACCTATTTTCTGTTTATTTTGTTGTCTAATTCAATTTTTGCTTTTTTGAGATAATTTGTGATAAGTTTTATAATGAATTTTAAGAATTAAAAAAAAAAATTCTTGAAGCTTTCATTGAAAACTAAAGGATTAAATTTACTATTTCCAGTAAGCAAAATACTCTTTAGTGTATTTCAAACAGAAATTATATTGACTGGAATTGATTCACTTATTTTGGTGGGTAAAAATAGCTGATTAGTGCATTGTAATTTTTTTTTATTAAAAAATGTTTCAAAAATAAAATATGCTTTTCTGAAACTTTATTTGAGGAATATTAGCTGATTTATAATTAATTTGATTTGAAACAAGCATCATTTAATTTTAGTTGAAAATAATAGAAAAATGCAGTAGTGGTGATTTACAGACTTTTCATCACTCATCATTCAATTAACAAGCTCTGATAAGGTGTGTCATGTTTGTTATTGTTCTACAGAGACTTTATATGTTAAAACATAATTTAAGAAAATGACAGATGAATACTTTTTTATATAATTTTTAAGTACTCAGTAACAAGAGATTCAGGAATGCAGTCCTTCACTGCAGAACCTATCTAAGTGTTGACTGCAGAAGTGACCACCTGCCAGTTATATGCAAACTAAGGATGAAACTACAGAGATTACTAATGCAGCTCCCAGACTGCAGTAGAACAGATTTGTGAACAAACCTATAGGATACAAATCCTATATCATCCATCAACTAATTAAAACACACAAAGTAAAATTGCACACCCACTAAAGTGGATTCAAATGACTAAAAACATTTTAGAAAAACCTAGACCACGAAAAATTCACAAGCCAGTGTGAAAAGCAAAATTCTGGATCCTAATTAGATAGCAAATCGAAAATTCATATGTGACATTTTTTCACAGCTAGACTGAAAATGCCTCCGGGAGCCGGTCACATGATGAGATTCACTACTTAACAGAATGTGACCAGTATCTGATAGCATCTCGCCACAATGTAAGGAAGAAACTTCAAGCTGACTCGGTCATGTCTCGCTGCCGTCACATATTCATTTTACCTCTTGTTCCCATTTTCTTTTTTTTCATTTTCACTCCATTCACCAAAAAGAGCAACAACAACAACAACAACAACAGGATGCTAAGTACAATTTCATTATTTGTTTAACTTTCCCTCTCATTCTGTCACCGACCTACCAAAAAGAGGAAGAAACATATGACTTCACATTATGCTACTTATCATTATATGCCAGGGACACTTAGCTACTTGCTACTATCAAACTATGAACTCTAAACTTTTGTGGACATTATAAAATACCTACATTTCTCTTTGAACAATTTTAACTACAAAACTACACGTATTTTCTCAATGAACATTTTTCTTCTCACAAATATGTTATAGTGTTCAGTTAACAAATTTCACTTATTTTTCTTCTTACAATTTTGTTATTCTGTTAATAAATCTTTGTTTTAATGTAGAAACGAAATATTTTATCCTTCCATATTTCAACAATCAATATCCAACCTTCAACCTTCTAATATTTAAATTGTGGGGACTTCAGACATGTTTGGCACAAGGCCAATTTACCCAGCATCACCGAGGACCCTATAAACCAAACCTGCAGGAAATGTATACAGACAGCGTAAAAAAGAAATATGAAGGACAAATTAGAAATAGAAACTCTAAATGGAACATACTTAGATAAGCTCTAGTGACATCAGTGAACAACATTATTCAGAATTCACTGGACAGATAAAAGGAAAGAAAGAGAGACAGAGAGACAGAGCATCACGAGACATATTTGATAGGCTTCAGCAAATGGATGGAGTAGGATTTGTGAGAGGTACCAAGAGGAAGGATATTAAGAGTGACAAGGGACAGGAGCAAATGAAAGTCCATGATCGCCTATACCCTGAAGGGACAAGGCACATGAAGAAGAAAAATCTTCAAAATGTTGAAAATGTTCTCTGTAATCTAATTTTAGGAATGTTGACTTCAAATTTGATCTTATTTTCTGATAATGTTGTGTATAGTCACTCATACTTTCAAAATGAGCACAGTTATTCACAGAAAACTTTTTTTAATTATTGAAAAAATCTTAGTGTGTTATGATTTGTATTAAGCTTTCCAATTTTCGCTTAGTAAATATAGTCTTCACTTAAGTTAAAACGTAATGCGGTCAAAGTTTTGATGAATTTTTAGAAGATTTTTTAAACTTAATAAATTTTTATAATTACAAAGAAATAAAAAAAATCCTTGTAAAAATTCATTATTCATCAAATTCTTTTTTCTTCAGACTGTGATGTCCTTATTATTTATAAATGCAATTTAAAAGCTTATCTAATTAATGTTATGATCCTTTTATTGCAGCTTTTATTCTACTATTCGGAATAAATTTTCAGGAAAGCTGTTTTAAAAAATAAATAGATAATTTTTACATTTTAGAGACCTGTGTAACTACTAAAACAAAGTTTGCGGTCAGAATTTAAATTTCTAGAAATTAAACATTTTGATGAAAACTTTGTTTTTAAGTTTAGTGTCATTTTCATCATGCTGTTTTTAGTGAAAAAGTGATGGTACCTGTAACCTCTGTTAGATTTTTTTTATTTGCATTTTTTGCTTTTCGCTTCCATAATGAGAGAGAGATAGAGAGAGAGATAGAGAGATTAATTAATAAATTTGTTTGTTTGATTAATCTCTGATCATCCGTATTTATTTTTTCACTTCGAAACCGAGGGACACCTTTTTTGAAGTGATAGTTGCTTTGCACTAACGTCCCAAGTAGTGCAATTCAAGATTTAACTTTCTTTAGCTAGTAGAAGTATACCAGCTACCGAGACATTAAAAAAAAAGCTCTTGAATAAAAAAAAAAATCAATGCTAGAATTTTATTTTTCACTTAAAACAAAACGGTAGGGAAACGCCAATTTCCCCAATCAGGAGAGGAAGTCACGTGGGAATTGAAAGGCGCCATCACTGTGTACAAGGTAAGGAAAGAAACGTTTATTCCATTATTCGACACCTGTCAAGTGAAAACTTTTTCCATGTTGCACCTGGTCGCCGAGCAGCACAGAACCTAACCAAAAGTGAACATTTTCATGTCGAAATCAGCAATTTGTATATTTTTAGACAAGCTGGGATTGTTTTGTCAACGTAAATATGAACACGTGTTAATTTGCTTCGTTTATTAGAGTCGCTTACGTTGCTTTTGCTTTTAGTAAGCGTGTGTGGCTACCTTAAAAAGGTAGTTGAGAAAGTGGGTGACTAATTTTTAATTTTATTTACTTGAGAAATCCCTATCCCTCACTCTTTCTAAACTAGTTATGATTTTTGTCAACAATTTTTTTTTTTTACTAATAATTATTAGGTAAGCATAACAAGTACAAACAATGCATCAGTTTAATTTATTTTTTTTTCGATTTTTTACAATGTTGCCCAAATTATGTGGGGGGGGGATACAAAATACAAACAATGCTGGATATCACTTGAACCGCGCTAGTAATGAAATGAACGACGCATTCCTTTGCTGTTTGATAATTCATGATTAACAATTTGAGAGAATGAAAATTACAGATTTAGTTAGAAATGCTCACAAAATATTTTACATTTTTTTTTTTTTACTGTACAGTGTTGTAAAAATAAAGTAATTAATGAAGTGGATTTCCAGTCGTCAAAAAACTAAATGCTTTGCTTTTTTCTGTTTAAACTTTGAAATTTAAAAACAAAATCTGGTTGCGTGTATCTTAAATTATATAATTTAAAATAGTTTTTTTTTCTCTCTTCTGAGGTTCTTAACTCAAATTTTCTTGTTCTCTGAATATTAGATCTTCACTCACTCCAGGAATGGAACATAGTGACTAGTAGTGACTAGTCACTATGTTCCATTCCTGGAGTGTAAATTTATTTTTACTATTTGAAATACGTATTGGTTTTCTTTCATTTTAACCTCCAGAAAAACGTTTTTTCACGCACCTTTCCTAGATTACTTTTAGTCTTATTAGCTGAGCACATTTTTTCCATTAAAAAAAAAATCAGTTTCTGGAACAGAAAAGAATTAGTAAAATAAGAAGAAATACAAAAGTTTTAATTTTGGCTCGAGATGAAATGAATTACATTTTTTTCTAATAAATGAAAAGTAATACGTACTTGCAATAAAAAATTATAAGATGCAAAAAGTTTTTAGTTTTATCTTCAGAAGTGGTTTCGACTTTCTTTTTTCATTAATTTTAGTTTTATTAACTACAGAATTGAATTAAATTATGATGAATTATACTTAATTTAATTCTTATGAATATATTATAAAATAAGTTACTTACAATAATAGTTCAATTTCGGATATCGGAAAATTTGTAAGATTAATTTTTTTTCTATTACCCCCCCCCCCCCAAATCCTCGAAAATTGATATTTAATTTGTTTTGAAAATTCATAAACAAATTAAAATAATAATGTAGCAAAAAAATTAGAACTTTAAAAAAATGATCCAATTCGATTGATATTTCCGTGTAAAAAATTTTTTTACTATTTTTTTCTTCAATTTTAGTTTTAGCTTACCATAAATAACAAACATAGAAACCAAACTGTTAAGTGTTTGAAAAAAAAAAATGTTTGAATGGGATGAAGACGTCACCTTAGTGTTGATAATTAGTATTTTTTTTTAATTGTTTAAGAACTTACATGCGTTTTAAATTTGCCTCCTTGAGGGTATTATAAATTTCTTGGCTCAAGTAATTTCTTCTATTTTTTAAAACTTTTATCAGCATCGGTAGTACTAAGTGTAGAGCTGTTAAGTTTAGAATTCTGTCCCAGTGTTTCTCGTTTCAGGTCAATTGAGGCGTTTTTCGTTTGTGTGTGTGTTTTTCGTTTTTTTTTTTTTTGTGGCTGCTTGCTTGTGAATAGAGAACCTAGCAATTAAAAATCAGGATACTTTTTTTTTTTTGAGAAGTAAGACTTCACTTAGCTCAGTTTAAAAGTAACAAAAAAAAAAATAACTGGAAGGGCAACGTTTCATTCAAAATTGTTGAACTGATCCATAAGCTAAAAAAAGAACAAAAATTTTGCAGCAAAACGCAAAAGAAACAGACTAGTTCCAATAATTTTCTTTTTTTAAATTAACATTTTTTTAATGAACTACTTTTATCTTTCAGTTTCATTTACAAACAAAAATATGAAGATTTTTAAGGAATACAAAAATTATGATTTTAGAGAGTAGTAATTAAAAATGTTTTGAAGTTTATCACATAAAATTTAGTGGTTAGTGGTAGCAATCAGCAAACAACATTTTGCTTTTACGTGACTTTTGAAAAGCTTAATTATTTTTTTTTAGGCTTGTGACTGAAAATGAAAAAAAAAATGCCATGTTAAAAAGTCTAAAGACCTCCCCCACTTTTTACTTTATAGGCTAAATACACCACTGCAGAAATGAGATTATCTAATATTGGGTTAATAACTTAATCTCTATTCTGTTGTATAATTATATCACTTGCTAGATTGTTAACAAAAAAATATTTAAAATGTCAAATGAATAAAACAATAGTGAACCATATCCACATTTGGAATCTGATGACATACGATGATTGTTTATCCTCTACATGGGGCTGAGGCTAGTAATATGGGGATTGTTATCCATGAAGCATAAGGTTTTATGTTTTTCTGGATTCAATCTTTCAAAGATTCTTTATAAATATTGACATTTATTGGTGGAGATGATTACATAGTCAGATCATGTGTGTTTTTGATTTGGAAATGTATTATTTTTACAGAATTGATATTCTGTAAAAATAATATTTTTCATCAGTATTGTTGATACACTATTCAATGCTTTGGTTTGGAATTGGATTATTTTAAATTTTTCGTCCTATTGGCAGTGTCGTGTCTGTTGGAACTTTATGGAATAGTTTCAAAACGGACAAGCTATTTGTGATAGTTTTTTACAGAGAAAAACAAAATGAAACAAATTTCCAACGAAAATGACATTTTCTTGAAAGATGATTATGTATCCACTTGACATGCAAAATTATGGATATTTTTAAGCTGTTAAAATGTTTTGATTTCAAGATATATACTTGAAAATGAAGTTGCTCTACAAGATCAATTTTGTTGCTGTATACCGTTTAGTGTTGATTGGAATGTAAATTTTTGCTGCCAGTCATTTTAACTTCATTATTGTCTTTGTTCAATTATTGGATTTGAAGTTGGAATGTTGAAATGTTTTCTTTTCCAGTAGAATTACAGTGGAATTCAGTTTGCAAGTTTAATTAATTTCTGAAGGATGTTTATTGCCCAAAATGTTTGTAAACTGAAATTATTTCCCTCCCCGATAGGAATCAATATAAAATAAATTAATCCATTCTTGATTCCCAGATGATTGTCTTTTTAAATTTTTAATTTGTCTACAAATTCATATACAGATTAATGAAAATCATTAAATCCTAACAAACAAGAAAAGATAAACATAGTACTAGACAGATATAAGGTGTAGTGGTAATACCTTTGCAATGAAGCAGTTGGCCTTGTTTTACTAAGGTTGATTGTGATGTGGAGCTGTACTGGTCCACAGCCTATATCCAACTGTCACGCATGGCTCCAAGAAGTTGCATAGGCACTGCAATGGCTATACTATAATCAGTGGCATTGACCTCCTGGCTAATTGTGTGAGAGTAGTTGGAAGGATTTTCCCAACCTGACTAGTGAAGGGGAACACCTCTCCCCAACCCAACTGTGCTAAGTGGCTATCAGTCAATCACCAGCCTGGATGTAGGAACTGCACCTCACAGATCAGTGGCTTTACCAGTGAGCAGAGGGACAGGGTAATCTTAATATTCCTGTTGTGAAAGAAACCAGCAAGCCATTGCACAATTTTGCCTTGAATACCACTATGACCCACAGGGCAGTGGTGACCACAGCAATGAAAAATGTGCTAATTGAATAATGATGAAACAGATAATATATAGACAAAAACTTGATTCAATTTTACCATACCTGTAAAGAGGAGAGTTGATGGTGTAAGTGGGAAATGGTGAGGAAGGAAAGATGTTATTGTTTTGAGAGAGGAGTCACCTTTCATAAAAACATCAGGTCACCTTCTCCCTTTCCTGTCTCTTACCACCAGGGAAACTCTGCTTGAGACTGACTGGGCCTCTGTCCCACTAAAAAATTGTCCAATGGAATTTGTTTATGTTTAAGTTTAAAAATGTTTCTAAAGTGAGACAGCACGGTAACTGAAAAAGTTTATGTTTAGTGCTTTGTCAGGGTGATATCATTACATTGCTCATGTTGTTTGTCCCAGTAGGTGCTGGCATCTATGCTCGTTGTCCAACTCTGCTTGAGACTTACTGAGCATCTGTCTCACTAAAAAATGTGTCCAATGAGATTTGATTTGTCTACGTTTAGAAATTATTTCTAAAGTAGGACATGGCATTGTCATTGAAAAGGTTATATGCTGTAGCTTAATTATTATTCCATGAAACTTTGCACTTCACATTGTTTGCCTCAGTTGTTGCTGGCTTGTATGCTCATCACTCAAGATCATGGAAGATGCAGCATGGCTGAGAGAAAAGAACTATAACCACATTAATGTGGCTGAATTAGATGCTGTGCTAAATAGTGTTAATTTGGCTTTAGAGTGGGAATTAAGAGAGTTGGAAGTAAAGATTGATTCAGTCACAGTACTAAGTTGTGTGAATTCTACCATAGAGGAAAGCAGGAGAATATAGACAAAAGGTGCCGGAGAAATGATAGTAAAGCAGAAATTAGGAATATTGGGAGAATTGATATCTGAATTTGGATTATGAATGAAAGCAGTGTTTGTGCCTTCCGAAAAAAAAAAAAAATAAGAGGTCTACCCACTTAAATAATGTATGGTCCCACTATGTATCTCACCCTGACAAAATTAAAGTGTCATGCCATGACATCAGGCTACTTTGTTTCCTTTCACGACCCATATCTTCAACTTCATAGTTCAACCAAATTCTCATTTTTCATTGAACGTTATTGTCACACCTACAAGCATATTCTCCAACTATTACTCCCTAATTTTCTAAATAGCCATTAATTCATCTTATATTTTCTGAATAAATCCTTTTCACCATTTATTTTAAAATATCACCTGAAGAAGAACAGTATTGTTCTGCAACATGAACATTTTTGTGTATTGATATAATAAACCATTGTAATAAAATTACTATATAGTGTGTGTGTGTGTTATAATATTTGGTTGGGAAAGAAAAATTTGAGACTTAGGTTTTTGAATATCTTGTATATGCTTAATATTCACAATATCTTACAGCATAGGAAAATTGGTGAAATGCCAATTAGGGGTAATGGTAGCACTGAGAGTTGACTGAGGTCACTGGAGTAGTTGTTAATTGGGTCTGATGTACATATTGGTCAATCTAGGTCACAGTGGTGGAATGTGTTGGCTCCTGAGGTGACAAGGGATTGGCCTAGCAGGCAGGCCTGTGTTTCTATGAAATGGTTGGGTGGGGGTGGGGGGGGTCACATGTTTGAGGACATATGTGTTGGTAGATTGAAGTCATGTGGTATGTCAATTCATAGTAGGTAAAGTTGGTTGCTGTGGAGACAAGGGATTATATCTGGTAGGCCTGTGTTTCTATTAAATAGGGTTGCATGCTTGTTAGTCACTTGGTTGCCTTGTGGTGTCAGTTACTGTGTTGAAATGACAAGAGATTGATCATTGGTTGCTGTGGTGAAGAGGGATTGGTGTAGCTAGTAGGCCTGTATTTTATGAAATGTGGTCTCAGAGTTGATTCCAAATGAAATGCCAGTAGTGAGTTGGGTATGCTGAGGTGACAGTGATGGGTTGCTAAGATGATGTGGGAGGTGTGTAGCTGGTTGGTGTCAACATTGTGATGTTAGAATCCAAGTGGTGTCAAAAGCTGGGTAGTAGGCCACTGTAGTGAGTCAAGTTTGTGGCATTTGTGATGAGGAAGGGCTTGTAGCTGGGTGGTGACAACATTGAGATGATATTCTGCTGGATTCTGTGTTTGAAGAGTTGTGTGGTTAGTCAAACCAGGGAGTGCATGTTGAGAGGAGTGGTCGTGGTGGTGACTATGCCTTGCATGTTGGCAGAGGCCTGATGGCTTGCAACTGCTGATGGTCATTCTGAAGGGTCTGCTTTTAATTGGATCTTGTAGTCCCCAGGGACATCTTTTTTTTTTTTTTTCATGGGAATGTTTGCAATTGGCCAGTCTCACTTTCATCACAGGTGCTTGCTTTGTAAACTGGTTGGATGCTCAGAGACTGTGTGGAAAACATTTTTTTATTTTGTTTTTGCCTTCATGAGATACAAATCTGACTGGCATGCAGAATGAATCAAAGAGATCTAATTGCACCGAACATTTTATATAATATATATATAAATTTGTAAAAATATTTAAATGCCTGTTAAAATGACTGCTGTAAATAAAATACAATCTCTTTTTTTATTTGCATGTAGCAAACATCAATATGAATTTTTTGTTTTTTTAATCATGAAACGTAAAAAAAACAAACTCCTTTTTAACTGAGTTGAATATATGTTTAATACTGGTTTATTAATCAGTATTCTTAAAACAAAAAAACTTTGTTTACTGAGGGTGATATTTATATCTATACAAGATTGCCTGATTAAATAAACAATTTTTAAATATGGGACAATAGCATAGTGGATTTTAGCATTAGTTTGTGAATTTGGTGAGGTAGTAATTGTGAATTCAATCTCTGGGCCAGACAGTGTGTACTTGTGCTCAGTGGAAATGGCCAAGCAGTACTAAAAAATAAAAACTAAACAAGCACATTAGAATAAGAACAGTCTTCCCCCCCGTAGATTAATTACAGTGTTCAGTTCAGAATTCTCTGTAGATTACCCAGATCAATATATACCTAATAAAGGCTGGGTGATACAATGTATGAAATGTGATGATCACAACAAAGATGAGGACAGTAGTCCAAATATAAATAGTGTAAATTATGATGCTCCTCATCCCAGGAATTCAAGCAGAAATAGTTTCACATTGTTTTTCATAATTTATCTAAGCTTAGTTATTGAGGACTTTTGGTGATATAAATTTTTTTTCATATGCTTTTGAATTTCAGGTGTTTTGTATACCAGTCTGGTGTATGAAAAGAATTTGCTCTTTCAGAATGTTTATCAAAATTAAACATTTTATTTTAATTAAAATTTGTTGGTTTTTCTATAATGATTGAGCATTGAATTTGTTTTCATTGCTTTATCAGCCAGCAGACAAATGTTGTCTTTAAATTTACTTGCCTAAAAATAACAGTAGTTATTTTTACTTAATTTTAAACTTAATTACTAGAAACATAATAGACATGATGTTAAAAATTTGCTAAATGTTTTTGCATGTTTTAATTGATATTAAAGGTTATGCCTTTCAAATCTTTCTGTTTAAATTTTATGAAAATTTTGTTCACAAATTTCAAAACATACAGTATTTGATATCTAGACAAATATGTCAATTTTGTATATAGGTAATTAATAATTTAAGCTTAGTTTGGTCCATAACTGTAAGTATAGAACAAACTCATTGCATCGTGAAATGGTCCATGAGACTCGACTTATATACAGTGAGACAATCTTGACACTTCTGTATATAAAAGTGTGTCAGTCAGTTAAGTGCCATACATGATATACGCTTGGGCAATCATGTCTCGAAAGAGACATGACTGATTGGGCAGAAGATTATCCCGCAGTAGGTTGCCATTGCTTTCTGCGGTAGACTGGTTGCCGACCAAGGCTATAGAACCCAATCTGTCCTGTTATTTAACCCATAACTGGAAGGAATAGATGGATTAATAGCTTTCCAAGGGTATTTGTGCGTAAGTGAATGCAATGAATTTGGCTGGAATTTGAACTCTGCTCCCCGATTTCTCATTCCGAGCCGATATCCAATGCACCACAACGCACATGTCAGAAATCATGGTTTTAATGGCCATGTTACAGTTAGAATCCATTTACTCACTTATGGCATATAATATGGTGTCAATAGTATATAAAGATGTCATTGCCTGTAGCAATAATGGCTAATTCAAGCTTTTTTAAGTTTTTGCTCTTATTTTTCTTGAACATTGTTTTTCTTTTTACTTTACTTGTTAGATTATATCAAAATTTACTGCTAGATTTTTTGTTTCTTAAATTGCTTTGGACATGTAGACATTGAGCAAACATTTTGTGATTACTTTTCTGATATTGCAAGTAGCTTTTTAAGCTTTTATTTATTAACTCATTAGTTTCATTTCATTAAAATTACTTAGGATTATACTTGCTCATTTTTCATAAGTAAAAATGAAAAGTTATTTGATAAAATATTTTAGCTCTAATAGTTAAAATTTAGTGTATTCATAACCTTATTTCAATAAAATATCTTTTAAAATGTATTTTAAGCAAAGGATTGTATAAAATTAATTCAATCTGTAATGTGTATAAGAAATATATTTCTAAATAATTCAACCAATATGAGTGAGAGATGAACATTAGCCAATTTGGCAAAATTATAAATTGTCTGTGCATAAACACGTAACTATGAACATATGTTAATGGGAATTATTTTCAAGAATATAAAAACTTTGGCTGAATACCTGGCTTATAATAAGTTTCTGTATGTGAATCAGGCTAAACTATTACCTTTGTCACCCACAAACAAAAAAATGGGTTATTGGAACTTTTATTTTTGAACATAAACCAGACAAGTGACCATAATATTATAGCAGTAGACATTTTGTTTTTAAAAGTTTTAGCGATATTATCTGATTTTCTAACTCTTTTTTGAAACTTTAAATCAAACAAGCTTAAAAAATCCTTATTAAACTAAAATAGAAGCAATTTGGACTTAAGAAGAGATGTTTTACTAAGTTGCAAGTAACAAATGGTAAAGTGTATGATGTTATATGCCAATTATCTATAATAATTACAAGTATGAATAAAAGATTGTTTAGAGTTTTTGTCTTTATCAGTCAATGTTTTAAAAAATGAAATAAAGGAAAATAACCATATTTATGGTTGTGATTTTTGAGAAGAGTAAGGTGATGTGCATTGAGTCATTTAGAAAAGTGTATCAAAAAGATATTTGCAGTTTCAGAAATCTCAGAAGTGGCAGTCCTTAGGGAAAAAACTGTCTGAGTGAAATTACTTCTTAGAATACAAAGGGTGTGAGGGTGGTTCAAACTCCATGGACACAGCATGGCAGGTCTTAGTTGTAATAAATAGTCTGAAATAGTAGAACTAAAGAATGGAACTCATCTGAACATTTGCCATGGAAATTGTGACATAATGTCAGGCTTGTGATGTTGAATCTTTGGGAAAAATGGTCTTCAAGGTGAAAAATGTCATCCTTCACAAGATATGGCACTGATGTCCAGTTTTGGTCTAATCTGATACTTGTAAAGATAAAGCATGGCAGAAAGAGTCAGGTACTTTGTAGAGTGAGCTGACTATTTTCCTAACATCTTTTACAAATGGATCATGTATATGATGCTACAGTCTGGAAAAGACTTATGATTTTCCAGTTGTCATTGGAACTAAATCTTCCATTTTTAAATTTGGCTTGGACTGGCTGTACATAGTTGATCTTAGAACTCTCCAGAATTTTTTTTGTAATGGTTGAAGACTGTTCTGAATGTGTTAATAGTTCAGTGATAGGGATGGTAGTAATGGTTATATTGAGTTATAGCAGCAGCACATTCTGTGTGCACCATGGCTGACTTTTTGGTCTTTGCTGGTACTTCAACTCTCAGTACCAGAAAGAATCCATCTAGAAGTTTTGGAGGGATTGATACAGAATACTGTAAGAAGCATAAGCAATAAAAGACTTGAAGTTATTCTAGTCATCTTTGGAATACTGAAAAATTAGTCTATGAAATAAGACATCAGAGGATGCCTTTATTTTGGCACTAATCCTGACAGACCAGTGAGTGGTCTGAAGAGTCCAAAGGAGGTAACACTGTAAAGGAACATTTCTCAGAACAATTTTATCAGCTATTCAGTCAACCATCAGAACATCATCACTCTGAGGATGACAGATAATGAAAATGAATGACTTATAGACATGGGCCTTGTGAATGGGAAAGCAAGGTTCTCAGTGGGATCTCTGCTATGTGAAAAACCATTCTTGATATAGACCTCAAGCCCATGGCCACAACAGTTTAGTGTAAGTACAGCCACATGATCATGTTTGCAGGTGAAGAAAAAAATGAAAAAGGGATTGATGCTGGATCAAGACATGAAGAAATGTGTTCTGGGATCCGGCCATTTATCTGAAAGAATTGTTAAACTGAAAGGAAAACCCTTCAACATAAGAAATCAATTTCTTCTTCATGCTTGACAATGCCAAGTCTCTGTGTAAATCACAAGAAATTATGATTATCTTGGAAACCTGAATGCCAAAGTAGGCAAGGAGAGGGAAGGGGAAATAGCTGGCAAATTCAAACTAGAAACCTGCAGCAAACAGAAAACGGGTCCAAGGTGCACAGTGAATGAATAGGTAATAGCCAACACCTGGTTCCAAGAACATCCAAGATGACTATGCACATAAAAAACCCAGGAGAAACTAAAAGCTAAATTTACTGCATAGCTATCAACAAAAGATCCAGGAATGCAGTTGTTCACTGCAAAATCTATTCAAGTGCCGATTGTGGAAGCGACCACTTCCATGTTATATATAAATTAAGAATGAAACTACAGGAATTGAAAAAGCCTACCGCAGAACCCAAATTGCAATATAACAGACTCTTCAATGACCTGAAGTAAAAAATATATGGACAGTGTGAAAAGATATGAAGGATAAAATAGAAATGGAGACTCGAAATGGGACACACTCAGAGAATCTTTAGTGGTATCAGCAAATGATGTCATCCTAAAGGAAAATGGATGTAGAAGGAAAAACAAGCAGATCACAAATGAGATCCTTGACATGATGCGAAGGAGACAGAAAACAATGCCAAGATATGGAATGGAATACAGAAAACTACACAAGAAAATAAGGAACAAATGCAGACAAGCTAAAGAATGGCTCAACAAAAAATGTGCAGAAATAGAGAGATTGAGTATCACAAATAAAGGAGATATACATAAAGAAAAAAAGAACTAACAGGACAAAAGATATGCTTATCAACAGGATGCATCAAATCCAAAGGTGGAATTTTCATATTGGAGAGCCAGACAGAATTGTGATAGAGATGCTTACAGCCTTAGACAAGATCAAAGAAATGATAAATGAAATCTACACCAGTGGTGATATACTAGAATATTTAAGCAGATCTATTTTCATAGCACTGCATAAGAAACTAAGCATAAACAAATATCAACTCAGCCGAACTTAAGCTTAATAAGCCACAACAAAATTTGTCATCTGAATTCTGATGAATAGTGTGTGTTCATCAAAGATATTGGAACAAGAAATGTGATATTTATGTCTAGAATTGTTATGTTGCATGTATAGTATATTGTGAAATAAATACAAACAATGTAATAGTATTAAATTGGTGTATTACCAGGAAGAGAAGTATTTACAAAAGATGCGGTTAGTTGAATACAGAACAAGGGTTTAGCAGAACATATTGTCGTGAGATGTAAGAGTTGACAAATAGAATGCTTCCGGTCCAATACCGGAAATGCCCGACTGACTTGTTCACTCGGCTTACTTCCTCAACTGACTTCCGAGGTATTCCTCGAGGTATCATCACTACTACTTTATGTATTGCTTAGAACAGTCCATTACTGTAGAAAGAGGTGGAGAGCGCCCCAACAAGAATATTATCAGAAAAATTAATACCCATGCAGGAGGATGTTTATCTTGCTGTACTTTGTCAAATACCTTTTGTCAAACACCTTTGCATAGTCTATAGACGTCACAAAGATCTGTTAAAGCTGCTCATCAACTATTTGGTAAAGGCATTAGAATAATCAAGAATCTATACTGGCAGCAAACCCCCTGCATATGGACAGGAAATGAGTTCAGCAGATATACAAAAATAAAAAAATGTGTAAGACAAAGATGTGCCTTCTCACTGGATTTATTCAACATACAGCAAGGCAATTCTGAAAGAACTAGAAATCCTACCAGGATTCATCATTGACAGTCACAATCTTAACAATATAAAATATGCAGATGCCACAGTGTTGATAGCAGATGCTGAAAGGAAACTACAAGACCTCCTACAGAATGTAGTGAAGGAAAACAAAAAGAAAGGACTAAACATAAACTATAAGAAGACTGATGCATAGTCATCAGTGAAAAGAGGAGCCCAAAATGCCAATTGCAAGTTAGGGATGTTAAAATCAAGCAGATACAAAAATTTAAATACCTGGGAAGTCTTCTAACAGAGGATAGAAAGTGTGACACTGAGATCCGAAGTTGTATTGGCATGGCCAAAAACTTGTTCCAAAAGATAAGCAGAGTATTAAGAGGCAGGAAAATTTTATTGGTAACAAAGAAAAGAGTAATGAACTGTTACATAATATCTATAAACAAGAAGGAAACTTATACTTAACATCAGGAAGAGACAGTTGAAATTTCTTGAACATGTAAAGAGGAAGGAGGGTTTGTAGAATCTGATATTCACAGGGTGGATAGAGGGAAAGAGAGACAGTTAATCAGTACGTGACATACTTGATAGGCTTAAGCAAATGGATAGCAGAACAGGGTTTGGGAGAAATAACAGACAAAACTTATTAAGAACTACAAGGGACAGGAAGATGTGGAGGGTCATAATCGCCCACGCTTTGACGGGACATGGCACATAAAAGAAGTCAGGGATTGTGAATTCTTGCACTAAGACCAAAATTAGAAAAGTACATGAATTTATTGATGCAATATGTAAATATATTTGTCAGTACTTATTAATGGTTTTGTTTCAGTTAATGTTGACTCATTGATACATAAATTTCAACAATTATCATGCCTGACTTAAAATCCTTTTCCAAATAATTTTGCCATTTTCTAATGTCCTGAGAATCAGTTCAGCTTTGTCTATTTTGGAATTCACAGATTTCAATTGTATAAAATCTAAATATTATTGATCATAAAGAATCAATACAATTGCTCTCTATTCAAAATCAACTAAGTCATTTTTAAATTAAACTTGCAGATACAGGTTACATTTTTAATATTTTAATTAATGATGGATGGTAGATAAGTTGTAGATTCTATTTTATACCTGTTGTATGTTATTTTTAATTTTTACTAATTCTTTTCCTATTCTTTCATTTAATAACATACACATTTGGTTAATATTTTCTTCATATAAAGTACAAATAAAATTTAATTATTAAACTATGATCTTCATTTTATTTTAGCTTGTGAGACCTGTAGTTTTTTTCCTTGCTGTATGTTACATCAGGAAATTTTTAACTTTTCTTTTTTTTTTTTTCAATATTTATTAACTGGTGAAATGATACAATAATTTTCTTTTATTACTGCAATGTCAACTATTATTGACTTTATACATTATGGAACTTAGAATCTCAAGTAACCTTAAACTAACCTTTGTATATTCTCGGTTTAATATGTTAATTCAGTTTTGTACTTTAACTGAAATAATGTTTATACTGCTTTTAATCTATAATTTTTATTTACATATTCTGTACTTGTCAATTAGTAACCTTTTCGGCAACCCCATTGGCAATGTCTAATTCATAAAATGTACCAGATTTAAATAGACAAAGAGAATATATGAGAATTGAGATTTTTATTTCCTGCCATACTTACCTGTGTAACAAAGGTGATTTTATGCCCTAATAATTTCTAATAGACTACTACAACTTACATATATTTAAGTAAATATTGTATTTTACTATGAATCAAATGACTGACAAATTTGTTAGTTAATTTATATTTTGCTGGAAGAGCATTTATGATACATATTTTATACATATAAGTATTGGAAAATTTAATAGAACATAATAGTAACAACCATAGGGTATCAAATTAAAAAAAAAGTATTTCCATGATGAAATTATTGAAAAAGTTTAATTCATGTCTATTTAATAAAGAAATCTGGTATTTAAAATAATCAAATTATTTTTAAAAAAAATAATTATCATAAAAAAAATGATCATCTTTAACTAAATTTTTAATTGCATTTTCTGTGTGATTATTGTAGAGTTTCTATCTAAATCTATTGTCATTTGTAAGGAAGAATTCTGTATTTTAACTCATAAAAAGTAAAAGATATCGAAAGAAAGCTAACATGGAAGAAAAGATAAAGCAATATATTAGCGGATTGACCTCCTTTGCTTCATAAGATATTCCGTTGTTATGATATCATGTCAGATTTCTGTCTGAATTTCTTTAGGTACTTCAACCTTAAATTTACTATAGTTACCTCTCATTTTCTGATAATTTCAAGTATCAGTCAGTTAAGTGCCATGCGCGATACACACTTTGGGCGATCATGTCTCGAAAGAGACATGACTGACTGGGCAGAAGATTATCCCGCAGTAGGTTGCCATTGCTTTCTGCGGTAGACTGGTTGCCGACCAAGGCTATAGAACCCAATCCGTCCTGTTATTTAACCCATAACTGGACGGAAGAGACGGATTAATACCTTTCCCAAGGGTATTTGCGCGTAAGTGAATGCAAGGAATTCAACTGGAATTCAAACTCGGTTCCCCAATTTCTCGTTCCGAGCCGAGATCCACTGCGCCACAACGCACATCCAGTATAGATGTCTCTATTAACAAAAATTGTCATGTTTAGATACAAAAAAATTCAAACTTTTTTGTAAAATACTTGAGGTTGCTGAATTATAGTAAATTTTTTCATTTATGATTAGTAAATAATTTTTACTTAACAATATCACCTGACCAATACAAATTAATACAGAATTTGAAAATATTTAAAACTTTATTAATTATTCTAATTAAAATTTTTAAAAAATTTAAACAATTCTTGTAAACATTCATTAATTGGTGAAAAATGACTTCTTGAGACAATAGTGTCTATAATATATCTTTTTCATAAAAGCAATTAAAAACTTTTTTAATTAATATCAGTTTTATTGCATGTTTTAATTTTATAATTCAGAGGAGATTTCTGCTAAATATGTATCCTGTTTTAGAAAAAAAAAATTGATTTAATTCTCCAAAGACTTCTGATATTACCAATATAAATATTAAGCCAGACAAAAATGAATTTCTTGTAATTTCATAAAATTAGAGTGTAACAGATTAAAAAAATTTACATGAATTTCTAAAAAAGAAATGTTTCTAAAAGTTTTTGATTCATTTGTGAATGTTCTGAAAGTTTCATTAAAATGTCATAATTATTTGATTTTTGCAACAATTTCCAAATTAATTTGTTTTAACTGCAAAAAGATGCTTTATGGTTACTTGTAGATGCAAGAAAAGAAATTTTAACCAAAATTTTTAAAGTTCTAAAAAGGATTAAAAAATGTAATTTAGTAATCCAAAAATCTTTGATCTTTCCACTTAATAATTACACAAAGTTTTTGATGATAAAACTTTCTTTGGGACATTTTCCTTTGTATGCTTTTTTTTTTTTTTCATTAAATCTTGTATGCTTTTTTTTTTTTTTATTAAATCTTGTATGCTTTTTTTTTTTTTATTAAATCTTGTATGCTTTTTTTTTTTTATTAAATCTTGTATGCTTTTTTTTTTTTTTTATTAAATCTTGTATGCTTTTTTTTTTTTTTTTTTATTAAATCTTGTATGCTTTTTTTTTTTATTAAATCTTGTATTTTTTTTTGTTTTTTTATTAAACTTGTATTTTTTTTGCTTTTTTTTTATTAAATCTTGTATGCTTTTTTTTTTATTAAATCTTGTATGCTTTTTTTTTTTTATTAAATCTTGTATGCTTTTTTTTTATTAAATCTTGTATGCTTTTTTTTTTATTTATTAAATCTTGTATGCTTTTTTTTTTATTTATTAAATCTTGTATGCTTTTTTTTTATTAAATCTTGTATGCTTTTTTTTTTTATTAAATCTTGTATGCTTTTTTTTTATTAAATCTTGTATGCTTTTTTTTTTATTAAATCTTGTATGCTTTTTTTTTTAAATTAAATCTTAAATTGTATGCTTTTTTTTTATTAAATCTTGTATGCTTTTTTTTTTATTAAATCTTGTATGCTTTTTTTTTATTAAATCTTGTATGTTTTTTTTTTATTCATTAAATCTTGTATGCTTTTTTTTTTATTAAATCTTGTATGCTTTTTTTTTTTAATTAAATCTTGTATGCTTTTTTTTTTTTATTAAATCTTGTATGCTTTTTTTTTTTATTAAATCTTGTATGCTTTTTTTTTTTTTATTAAATCTTGTTTTTTTTTTATGCTTTTTTTTTTTATTAAATCTTGTATGCTTTTTTTTTTATTAAATCTTGTATGCTTTTTTTTTTTTTTAAATCTTGTTTTTTTTTTTATGCTTTTTTTTTTTTTTTTTTAAATCTTGTATGCTTTTTTTTTTTTTTTTTTTTTTTTTTAAATCTTGTATGCTTTTTTTTTTTTTTTTTAAATCTTGTATGCTTTTTTTTTTTTTTTTTAAATCTTGTATGCTTTTTTTTTTTTTTTTTTTAAATCTTGTATGCTTTTTTTTTTTTTTTTTTAAATCTTGTATGCTTTTTTTTTTTTTTATTAAATCTTGTATGCTTTTTTTTTTTTTTTTATTAAATCTTGTATGCTTTTTTTTTTATTCATTAAATCTTGTATGCTTTTTTTTTTTTATTTATTAAATCTTGTATGCTTTTTTTTATAATAGCAAATCTTTAGAGGTACCTCTATGTGTATATAATAAATATATTCAAATATATATTTGTGTATGTGATGAACTGGTCTTGTATTAATATAATTATATTCTTAATGTCCGCCAAGTAATATCTTTTGAAGTTATGAAGTATTGTCATTATTTTATTAATTAATCAAACCAGTATCTGCTTCATCTCAGTTTAAATCAGCTGATATAGTCTCTGGATGTCTTAATGTCTTTCGCATTCAATAGTGGTGAAAATTGATTAGAAAATTCTTAAAATATCAAGATAATTTTGTTTATTAAAATACATATACCATTCTAAAAGATGTTATGTTAGGAATAGAATCCATTTCCTTATATATCAAGTCAAATTTTGTATCCGTGTTTAAAATCTGCTATCTCAGTTTTCACTGAAGTAATTCTTGTTATTACAGAAATCCTAGTTGGGTAAGTTACATGACTTTACTACTCACTCAGTCAAATAATTCAGTAAAATATCCATTACAGTATCTTAAGCATGTGAGTCGTTACTTCTATACATATTAATATGGAGGGAATTTTGTTGATTTTATGATAATATAAATATTGAAAAGAAATATTTCACTTTGTTTGGTATTATATGTAATCAACATGGATGTATTAATACCTGCCTCCATATTTGGACAGAACCTTGACAAAATGGAATGAAATTTTATATTAAAATATGGAATTCAAATTTCTTGGAACTGGCTCTGAATTTTTATATGAAAGTATTTTAATGTTCTTTGCAAACAAACACTTTCTTTTTTCATGATCATCAGTCTGTATTTAGGCTAATTGTTTGCAACATTAAAATTAATACTCTTTTCTATGTTTTAAAAGATAATATATTTGGCTGATATTAAGCAACCCAAGATAGAAAAGTAGGTTGATATTTCATTCTCGGTAGTATAAATGACAGACGAGGAAAACGTCACTGTAATTTTGGTACCTCCACTCATTTTTGAAACTTAAGTTTTAAATTGGATTTTTAAAAATAAAAAAGAACTTTTCTTGAAGTTTATAATTTTAGATTAATTGAAAGCTAAATGATTGAATTTACTATTTCCAGTAAGCAAAATACTCTGGTGGATTTTAAACAAAAATTATATTGATTGAAATCTAAAATTTTGAAATGTTTACCAACTTTTTAATTTTTCAGCAATTTTTTGAGTGATTGACACATTTGTAAACAAAAGTTGATTCTCGGTTTTAAAACCTTGTAAAAATAGAATATAGACACTGACAACTGTGTGAAGGGAAGTTAATTTTTATTTCGCCATCTGCAAACCACTCGCCGCCATAATTCAAAACAAAACTGTCCTCTCCCCATTTCCGGTGATTAAATTGTCTCCATTGTGAAGAGCGGCCAAGGGATACCACTTGGTGGAGTTAACAATTCTTCCCCTTTTTTCTTATCTTTTAGATGATCTTTGAAAAATAGAGAGGAAGAAAGAGAAAAAAATATTGTATTAAATATATAGTTCTTGGGGCTCTGCCACAAACCCAAGTATTTTAAATGAAGGCACACCCTTCTTAGTTAAGTAATCAGCAACTTGTTCATTTGTAGGTATCCAAGAGAACTCTATTTCTTTTCTTTCCATCATTTCTCTCAAAATAGCCATCTCTATGTGAAGCCGCTTGTCTAAAATCTGTGTGGATAAATGTACAGAGTCATAGAGACAGGAATTGTTCATTTTGCATATTATCTTGATGTTCTCAGGTTCATCCTTCAACTGCAGTAATTCTAATAATAGCTTCCTGTAAAATAGGCTGGCTTCTGACATGTCATCCATGGCTAGTGTTTCGGCAGCTAGTGTACTTTTGACCACTCTTCTAATGCGCTTAGATTGCCAGGCTATGGGCATATATTTATCACCAACCAAAAAGATTATATAACCTCCCTGAGATCCTCCATCTGTCAGGTTAGCGAATGAAGCATCACTATAGGCAACAATCTTTAGGTGTTCAAGATTTCCTAAGTCAGGAATGTCTATCCGGGATTTTTCCTTCTTTGCTTTCTTAATTACTCTGTTGGTATACTTTATACATTTTACATTGCTTTGTTTGAGAATAGAACTTAAAGCACTAACATTGTAGCTAAGATCAGGTCTGGTTTGGATAGCCAGCCAGTTAAGATGACCAATAGCTTGCCTGATTTCAATAATTTCTGTTGTAGATATTGTCTTTTAGGTTACTGCCTGTTTCAACTGGAATATATTTTAATTTTTTTACATATCCGTTCTGTCCAAGTTTGACATTTTCACCATTCTTTTTATGTCTAATCCTATGTATTGGAACTCTGCAATTTCTTTGGACTTAACTGCAAATACCTGATGGATCTTGTCTATAACTTTTCTCTGAAAATCTCTGAGCCTGCAAAGCAAAAATTGTCCACATGAGTAGCAATTATACCTTGCAGTTTGTTTCCAAAATGCTATGTGAATATGGCCTGATCATATTTGGAAGCTACTGCTCCTGAATTCATTAATTCCTCCTTGAGTGTTAGGTACCAAGACCTAGAGGCATCATTCAGACCATATACACATTTAGAGAGTTTCCAAATATAGCCCTTGGGTACATTCGCTTCTTTGGGAGGATCCAGATAAACAAGTCAATCCAACTCCTTGCTTTGCAGAAATGTTGTTTTTTATGTCCATAGATTTACACACCCAATGGTTAGTTGCCATTATTGCTAATGCTATCCGTAAACCTCCCTTGGAGCACGTGGGAGAATCGTTCCTTAGGTTGTTAGCATCTTTATCTTGAAAGCCTCTGGCAACAAGTCTGGCCTTGTATGTTTGTTTGCCATCAGAATTTTTGTGTGTGTCAATCCATCTGGTGGAAATTTTTGGTTGACTGTGAACCGGTACTTGGATGTAGACTTTATTTTTAACCCAGTTCTGGAGTTCCCTACTTCTTGCTTCCTCTAATTCCAGGTTATCATTGGCAGAGGTAATCATGACATTTTCCTCATCACAAGAATTGTACTTGTGTTCGGTTTCTTCAACCTCACTCAGATACCCCATGTTCAAAGTCCAGTCAGAAAGGTTCATCCTGTTCCATAACTACATTCATCAAATGTTTGTTTTTGCCAGTGGCTTTTCCTGTCCTACCTATGACATTTAATTTTCTCTACTCAGTCTGTGTCATTGGCAAGCTTGCATTTGATAATTTGTCCAGGTTTTGGAAGCTTAACTTTCTTGGTGGTGATGTCCTGCTTATTTTTTGTATCTCGTGTTTCCACAGTCTGATGTTGCTCCATATTGTTGTCTAGGACTTCAAAATTTCCTTCTAAATTATTTTCTTCAAAAGTTGCCTTTCTTGTAGGGTACTGGGAACCTTGCTGCTACACTCAGTGGGATTTTGATAAGTTTCAGGGTAGGGCACTAAACAAGATGGATGGACTCTTACATAGGTGCCACCATGCTTGACAAGCACCTGCTTATGTTCCCACCCTATGACAGTTCCAGGACCAAGCCATCTATCACACAGATTCCTTTTGTAGAGAACAGTATTTCCATTTTTGTATGACTGCACTATGCCTGTTCTAAGTTGGTGATGAAGTGCACGTCTTAGTTTTTCTGAGGATTCACCTGCTATGAAATGTTTTCTGGCAGCATGCATAGTGTTCAGGTTATTTGCAACAATTTTGCTGGTAGAAACACCTGTTAGTGCAGGGAGCTTGTCATTTAGAAAACCTGGTAGGTTGGGATTTCTACCAAAAACCAGTTGATTAGGACTGTATCCGTGGACACTGTGAAGCATATTTTTGGCACTTACGACCTATGCAGGAGCTACCTCAAAACTACAATTCGTTTCTTCTATGGTTTTCTTTACCATTTCTCCCAATATTCCATTGTGTCTTTCATTTAGCCCATTGCTCCATGGGCTTTCAGCAGCAGTTGTACGAACGAAAATGTTTAGGTTTTGTGTCATGTCCCTAAACAACTGGTTATTGAACTCTCTGCCATTGTCAGTGAGAATAAATCCTGGAGTTCCAAAATATGCAATCCAGTTCTTGAAGATAGCACTAATGATATCAGAACTTTCCTTACTCGGAATTTTAACTCCAACACTGTATCTGGTACCATGGTCAATAAGGTGTAGTACCTTATTTCCATTAATTTCTTTACCACCCACATCTATTGAACAGGTGAAGAGGCTCATCCCTTGCTTCCTGTTTAGGATGCGATTTCCGGTTTTCTCTTTTCCAATCTTTTCACTCTCTGTTTAGGATGTGGTTTCTGGCTTTCTGTTTTCCATTCTTTTTACCCTTACGTAGCCCTCTGCGCATCAGTGGCATTTTCTCCTTGCTTGGGGTGATATGATTGAGCAATTTAGAAGGGATTAAAAAAAATTTAATAAAATAATTAAAAAATAGTTTGATCTTTTTTCTTAATAAACATAAACATTTTGATAAAACTTTGTTTTTATTAAGTTTAGGGTCTTTTAACATCATGCTATGCTGTTTTTTCAGTGACTGAGTGGAGGTACCTGTAAAAAAGTAATTAATACTCAGCTGAATAAATATTTATCATCTATTTTTAAAAAATATATGCCCAATATAATTGAGCATTAAAAGAAAATGAAAATAACCTAAGTAAATTAGATATTTAGTGATTGTGTGTGTGTGTGCTTTATTATACAAAGCATTAACAAAATTGCCTTACACAAAGATTCTCTTTTAGAGTAACCAATCAAAATTAATAATATACTTGCTCAAATTGAAAGCTAAATTTTAAATCTAACAATTATTGAAGTAAATTAAAAGTACTTATACTATTAAGTCTATTTTGTTCATATTAAGAATCATAATTTTTTTCAAAAAGTTTTAATGGAAAATATATATATGTATATTCCAAATCAGGAAACAACAATAATAAACTTGCATTAAAAAAAATTAATTCTTTTTTTTTTTTTTTTTTCAAGTTTATTATTGTTAAGAAAAGTGTTACAAGTTTATATTACTGGATCTTAGTGATTTATCTTAAAAAAAATTATAAATGGTTTTGCTATCAACCTCAATTGGTCAAGCAGTAGATATACATTCGTCTCCTTAT
Organism: Ascarosepion bandense; assembly: GCA_037127315.1. Classification (NCBI taxonomy): domain Eukaryota; kingdom Metazoa; phylum Mollusca; class Cephalopoda; order Sepiida; family Sepiidae; genus Ascarosepion; species Ascarosepion bandense. The sequence continues at coordinate 438,559 of JBBBDQ010002509.1, forward strand.
CTGAATATTAGACATGGAGTTTACAAAGAGTTTTTGCTTGCATCCAGGTATGTTTCAGAAATGTCTATAACTGAATTGTCTTCTGAATCATCTTATAATTATAAACAAATGTAAAAATATGCTCATAGTTTTTCCTAAATTCTCCGCAGAGCTTTTTATCATTAAACATATAAATTAGAAATGGCCAAAGATTAAACCATTTTCAATTTCATTAGAAATTGATTATTTATAAACTTATATACTATTTAAAAACTATATTTTAAGTACTTCCACAGATTTTTAATGTCTCAAGTTTAAAATTAATTTTTAAAAATGAAAAATCTTTCTTGTTGCTTTTTGTTTTAGTTTTGATTTTCAGCTGATAGACTAAATTTATTATTTCCAATAAGTAAATACTTTGATCTATTTTAAAACTTATTTAAATTGATTAGAAGTAGTTTTTGTTTTTAAATTTCTAAAATTTTAGAATTTCATGCCATTTTTAGTAAACTGTTATAAAAATATAAATTACTTTCTTAAAAAATCTTCAAAAAATTATTTTACTGAAACTTTATTTGAGGAATATTAGCTTATTTAAAACAATCTGATTTGAAACAACTATTATGTACTTTGTTTAAAATATCACAGAAATGTTTTTTTTTTTTTTTAACACGAAGCTATTTTATGTTAATAACTTTTTAACTGCTCTGTGACAGCTTGATTTTCATCTAATGTTGTTCTATGGTGGCTTTGCCTGTGAAAAAAAAATAATTGAAGAATATAATGCAAGTGCCTTAACTCCTCATTAATATTAAAAATGAAGAAAATATTTTTTTGTAATTTAATGTTTTATTGAATTTTGGCTTTAAATTTTCTATCGTTATTGCTCTTAATTTCTGTAAATGTCATGTCTGGATGACCGTATCTACAAAAATCAACATGTTTATACATATACAAAAGCAATGTAAAATTCTTAAAAATACTCAGGGTCGTCAGAGTGTAATAAGGTTTATGATATATGATTAGTAAATATAGTTTAACTTATTAACAATATTCCTAAGCAGTTATACCATTAAAACAGAATTTTAAGATTTAAAAACTTTATTATTCTAATTGAAATTAAAAAAAAAAAATGAAAACAAATCTTGCAAAAATTCATTTTTCATTGAAAAAATTTTTTTTCTCAAGACAGTATTGTTCTTAAAAAAAAAAAATATATATATATATATATATATATATATATATATATATATATTTCATAAAAGCAATTAAAACTTTTCTCATCAAATAATATTTTAGTTTTATTTCTTTTTTATTTTATGATTCAGAACAGATTTTTGGTAAGATGCCACATTTCTAAATAATTTCATTTGTGAATAAGTCCTGAAAGTTTCATTAAAATCTGGCATATTGAATTTTGCATGACTTTCCACATTGTCTTTCACTGTTAAAAAAAAAAAAAAGCTCAAATTTACTATTCATCCACTGACACAAGAACAAGATTTTTAATGAAAAACTTGAATGTTCTAAAAAGGGTTAAAAAATAATTTGATCTTTGCTCTTAATAAAGATTTTGATAAAACTTTTTGTAGTATTTTTAATGATAAAACTTTTTGGAGTATATTTTTTTTATCATGGTAATTTTTAGTGATGTACCTATATTATATTATTACAGTTAATAAATAAATATATATATATATATATATATATATATATATTTTTTTTTTTTTTTTTTTTTTTTTCACTCAGTGTGCAGCACATCTGAGATTTTAGCCAACTGCTTTGTATATAAATATGAACTTTGGCTAATGTAACTTGAGAGAATTTAGTGATAACATCACCATTGTCAGTGAATAATTAAAAATTTAAACATTTAATACAGGATTTTTTCAATGGTTGTTTATGATGATTTTATTAATTTTTGAAAAATAATGACTTGGTTGTGGAGCATTGGATATCGGCTCTGAACGAGAAATCGGGGGCCAAGTTCAAATTTCAGCTGAATTCATTGCATTCACTTACCCGCAAATACCCTTGGGAAAGGTATTAATTCGTCTATTCCTTCCAGTTGTGGGTTAAATAACAAGACAGATTGGGTTCTATAGCCTTGGTCGGCAACCAGTCTACCGCAGAAAGCAATGGCAACCTACTGTGGGATAATCTTCTGCCCAGTCAGTCATGTCTCTTTGGAGACATGATTGCCCAAGCGTGTATCACGTATGGCACTTAACTGACTGATTGATGTAATTTTAAGATTCTTTAAGATAGTTGGAATGAAAAGGATTTTATAAACTTTTATACAGGGAAAATAACTTGTGCTATAGTTCTCAGCTCCAGAAAAATATAATTTTGTGTAAATTTGTTGGCATAACTTGACATTTAAAGAGATGGTTGTATTATTTGCTAATTTTTAAGATTTTAAAATGTACATTTTATTATTCTATATAATTTTCAGTTTCATATGAAATGATAATTATTGAAGCTTGGCAACAGGTTTTCCTTCTCTTTGATGGTTTTTTGTGGGAACAGGTGTCACTGAAGATAGAAGAAAAATGATTTGGTAGTTATACTTCTTTCAACTTGAAACTATAGAGACATCATAGGTGATAGCTATTTTGAAAAGTTTTATATCTATATAAATGTGTTGACAACCTTAGTATCCAATTTTGATAATTAAAGGATTGTATAAACAAGACTAATTAAGAGTACTAACCTCTTTACTAAAATAAGATAATGACCTAGGTTTTTGAGCACTCAATTACTTTTAGGTATGTTTAGTGAACTTACCACTTCTTTCCTCATCCCACACCAATTATAAACAAGTGTCCTTCTTTTCATAACTGTGTCCCCTCCCATACAACTGAAAAATAGTGGCTGTAGAACCTATTAATATTTTCATAGCACTGCTGATGTAGGCCACTTGCTACCACCATTTCACTGTTGCTTACTGCTTTAATTGTACTGAGACAGTGTTAAGGGACAACAGTAACACAAGTAAATTTGCTGCTAGCAATTGTCAAGTAGAAGATGACACTAACTTACAAGTAAGCTTTCCTTATTTTTGATTTTTATATTTTTTTATCTTGCAAGTAAGAACTATTTTGAAAATAAACATAAAAATATGTCTTGTAATCTTTCGTACTTAATTCAAAACATGACAACTAGAAAACAACCTGCTAAAGTTTTTAATTGACAAAGAAAACTGTTCACATATAGCATTTGTACATTTTAAAATAATTTAATTTTAAAAAAGATCTATTTTTGGTTTCTGAAGACAAGTTTGTTTCATTAAATTTAAAAATCTTGCATAGTTATAATCAGCACATACAGTATTCTTCTATTTTGTCTTAGCTTCATGGCCCATTTTTGGCATTTTTCTTTTTAATCCTTTAAAATGAGAAAAGAAAATAATAGTTGGATAGCATTTTATATAAATTACGAAATATTTTAAACTTTTAATATTTCTATTTTAGATTTCCATTTTGACAAAATTTCTTTAAACTCCGAATCAAAAATCTTACATTACACACATTTTTTAAAAATCTATTTTTAGTTATGCTTGCTGGTTTATTGTATAAAAAAATCCCTTTAAAAATTTATAACAAAAATGAGCTTGTAAATTTAAAAAAATATGTAAGAAAGAAATAGTTAATTTACTTGAAAATATACCAATTGCTCAACAAAAAACAAAAGAAAAAAATGAACACACACACACACACACACACACACACATATATATATATATATATATATAATAAAAAGTTAGAATTCATATTTTATTATAGCTTGATGTGTGTTGCATTTATGCAAGTAGTTTTCCTATAAAGTTGACTGTTGCCAATAGGTTCTCACATAGGGATTAATTTACTAAGATATGACCTGTAAATATGGGTATTGTAAATTATTTGATCAAAATATTCTTTATCTTGTATAAGTGAACATTTAGATTAAGTTTAAGATCACTTTGATTAGTAATTTATGTCATGAAGAAACGACAATAAATGATCATTTAATTGAAGCTCATTATGTGTTCTGTTTTTAATTTAACTCCTAAAATGGATTGACAATACATATTTATAAAAGTGCTCATTATATAATGTGGGTTCATTTGCATTTAATTATTTGTTAATATTTATAATTTTCTTAATCTCAAATTATTTGTTGTAAGATTTGTTTGGAAAGTATACAGCCATTCAATATAAATTAAAAATCCTTCTTAGGGCAATTAAACCTTTGTCCACTTTGAAATACTCTACTTAGGAATTGCTTCTTTGTGTTCTCAAGCTTTTCTATGTTCTGACATGTCCTTCCTTTCAAGAGGGCTTTAGATTTTAGCCTCCACTCAATGGCATCTCACTATTAACTGAATATTGTTCATGCATAAGGCTACCAAGTTACATCAAGGCTGCACAACCTGTTCTTGAGAAATTCAAAATGCTTAATATGTTCTAGACTGAATTCATATGTGATAAATTGGTAGATATTTACTAAGTAATGCAAAATATTATTTATACAAAATCTTTTTTTTTCTTAACAAAATATCAGTAAAATTTAATTTTTATTATGTGCATTCTAATTTCTCTTTTTTCTTCTGGTTCTTCTACATATTGATAACACAAACTTTATGGCTTAGAATTTATATCTTATTCATTTAAATGATTTTGTACTTCTGAAGATTTGCTTAATATCACAATTTTTAAAAATTTGGAATATCAAAAGCAGCAATAATTGAGGGTTAGTACATAACAGGTAAGTATTCCAACAATTGACTATAATTTTACACTAAATGGGTTTTATGAACTGTACAAGACTGAAACTTGAGGAAAGGGCCTTCTGTAGTTAGAATTCTTTGCAAACATGGAACAAGTATCTTGCACTTGGTATTGTCTGGAACACTCATGCCACAATACAGTATTTTAATTAGAAATATATGCATATAAATGCTTCTTGTAAATATTCTTCATGATATATCTTCATTCAATTAAAGCCAGAATACCAACACATTTGGAGAAGATTCAGAAATAGTTGCAATTAATAGCCTTACAATAATTGCATTTATTTTTTGTGGATTTAATCCAGATTTAGACAGGAATTTGGGAAAAGATTGTTTTTGTTTTTACTAGGAATCAGTTTTCATTATTAATTCTTCTATGGCTGTAAACATTCCATAAAGCTTGCATCTTCATCTGATATTTTTACATAAGAATTTTATGCATAATTTACTAACATTTCACTTCTAATGGTTACTACTATTGATATCTCATTAAAATCTAAGGTGAGCAGAACTTGAGGGCCTTTAGACTCTTCTTTTGTGGTTAAATGGTAAAACAACTAAATTCCAGTGTATATATTCTTACAAGTGACTTGAAATGGTGTCGATATTTTAGTGTTTGTATGTTATACTTATTTTGTTTCTTTTTATTATGTTAGACTTTTCTAGTTCTAAAATTTATTTTAAAAAAGAAATACTGAGTTTCAACAACTTATTAATAGCAAGTGTTCCAAATACTGCATGCTTGAATTTTGCTTTCTAAGATCTGTTACATAGCTAAAAATGAAACATGAATGCAAACTTTTCTCTTGGGTATTTTTAACTGAAGTATTTTATTTAACTTTATATATATATATTAGTATTTTGCCAATCAAAACAAAATTATCTTGTTTGTTCAAATTGAACATTCTTATAGGCTTTTAAATTAAAATTTTATTTTAAAATGTAAAATTTAAATGAAGGTAGATTTTTATATTCATTACTGTGTAAACACATCTTTTTATTAATATTATAAAATTGTAGGCAGCACATATCCTGCATTACTACTGAAATTGATTGGTTAGCTTTTGAAAATAGGGAAATAGTGTACTACTACAAAATAGAGGTAAAAGGGCAGCATCAGTAGTATGTAGTTAGCAGTGACGTGGACAGTTTCAAACTTGACATTTGTAAATAAATACCATGTGCAGATGACTTTTTAAAAAGATTGATTTTTACATTGGATTTATATAATAAACAAGACTCATTATCTAAGTAGATACAAAAATCAAAATGTTTTAGTTCTAAAAAATATCAATACTTGGGGAAGATTTAATGAATGCTAATCTGCAAAAATTATTCTACTCAAAAATTTTTCACTATATTTTATGAGACAACCCATCAACTTCAATAGTGATCACTGCAATAATTAAGAGCCTGAAAATATCTAAAAGTTAATGACAATAATTAAAAATTTTGAAATTAAACTATAATTTTGTTTTGATTTATACAAAAATAAGATGAATTGACTAACAGTGCAATCTGTGTATGTAAATGACAACCTCTAAGTTCAAACTAACAATAGAATGTATCAAAGTCAACAAGCTATGAAGACCTGTACAGAGTGAAAGTCTGTTGATCTTGATTTTTCAGCCAATTTGGTATTTTGAAAATGTCATAATGATGTATATAACTGTACATTTGTATATGCCAAAACATCTCAATATTTTTAAGGTTGACTGTCCAAAGGAAAATTGAACTTTCATAGTAAATTGAGTATTCATTTTAATATTGAGCATATGTTTGCAAATTGCTGGTCACTTGTTTGTTCAATCATCATGAAATAATTTAAAAGTGTTTTTCATTCTAATTCTCTTGTTTCATATATGTAACTTGTGACATATTAGATACATTCTTTTGTCCTGATTACCCTGTGCTTTATCTGGTGAAGGTCTTGGTGTCAAACTTAAGATCTATGAATCTCTGGGTGCAATGCATAGGCAAGCTCTAAAAAAAAAATTAATTTTTCCAGCATATCTCATGATAAAATCAGTGTCCTAAAATATGATATATAAATGCATGTGATTTTATTTGTAGTATGTTTTAAACTATTGTCTTTTAGTACTTTAGCTGGTATTGTTGTATATTACTGATGATGTATATTTTTTTTATTTTTGAAATATCTTGGTTTATTACTGAAAGAATATTTGCAATAAGTTTTTCATGAAAAATTGAAAATCTTTGGCTCAAAAACAATCAATACTTTCTAGATCTAATTTATTTCTAAATTTTACCAGTTTTAAGAAAACTCATTTTAATTTGTGAATTATTGTAAGTTAATTTCTCTATACCATTTTTAATCACGAATATCTTGTTTTAGGTCATTTCTGGGGAAATATATCATGTCTCTGTTAAAAATAAATATGAAATAGATATTTTGACTAACAAATAACATGCTTTAAAAAGCATTTTTGTTAAATAATTGGATACAAAAATGCTGAAAAGTATTATGTTTTTTATTTCATTTTTTACTAAAAGGAATGTTATTGCATATTTTCAGTTCATAATAGAAACATTTTTAATAAAATCCAATCTTTTTAAACTAAGAGAACAAATATAAACAAAGTAAGAAAGTAACAAACTTTTACCAGCAATTTTTTTCTTTCTTTTTACTAATTTTCACCCTATAAAAGGCCCAAAAGCTTACTGGAGAGTTACTGAAGAGGATTATTGTGTGGGTGGTTAGAGGCATATGTATGAGGATATGTGTGAAAGATATTGGTTAACCCCAAATCTGAACAGGTCTTAATTCTTACTTATGGAATATGAAGGGGATGTGGGTGCAAGTGGTGTAGTGATTCATAGCCATGATGGTTCAAGTTGATGAAACTTAGAGATGCATCCATCCTGAATTTTCTCTATGAAAACAGCAATAGAGCAGCTGAGAGCTTGCAATATTCTGTTTGTTCGGAAAGGGGTTGTAGGGTGAAAAATAATTCATCACCCACAAGGACTCAAAGAGGCTTTTGGACTTTAGATGTAGAATATACAAATTTAGAAAAAACTTTTTTTTTTTTTTTATAGAAAAACTTGGTTTACACTAAGAAAGTTTAGATTACAAGAAAATAATCATAAAATTGACAGTGAATTGTTTCCAAGTAATTTTATGAATTAATCTCTAACCTTTCTTATAAAAAAAACTGGTTATATGTAACTAAATATTTATTTTTTTAATATGCTTTTAGTTTCGAGAGCTAATTTTTCAAACCATTAATTGCAAGTTTAATATTCATCAGATGTTTAAAAGATTGATGGAATTTTCCTTTTTTATCTTTAAAAATATTGAATATTTAATGCATATGTGCAGATAAATTTCTGTCAAACAAAAGGTTAACTAAAGAGTTAGAAGTAAATTAAATACAATAAGAGAATTTTTATAGCATGAATTTACTAAGTTGAGTAATATCAGTATGTTTTGAATTTATTTAAATTTTGAAAAAACTTAATATTGAATATTTTAAAGCACCTATTTTTGAAAAATGTTTAATAGTAACATAGCTCCCCACTCAATAAGAAGTTATAATAATTTCCAACATTTGACTTTCATTGCTTCTCTCTCTTTCTCTTTTTAAATTTTCGACCTCAAATTTGCTATATATTCATTTTATGAAAATTTCTAAACATGCAGTGAATATAGTAAAAGGACATACTTCATCATTTAGTGTTTTTTTTGCTTCTTTCAAATTCTTGCTCAGTTAATTAATCAGTTATCTATTTCTTTGTGTTGTTGTTTTTTAGTCTGATAATCTAATATAATCTCTTTTGGTTATTTCATTCTTCACCTACCTATAATTTATATTAGCTTTTGCTTCTTTATGAATGTATATTATATATTTTACTTTAGTAAAAAATGGTTTTCTTTTGTATAGACTTTAAAAACACTTTGGTATTTAGGCTTTATTAATGTATAGTTTTCAGTCTATTGTTGATACATTTTCTTTAATGTTAGTGGATTCTGACATTTCTGATGACTTTCTAACCTTTTAGTGTTTATTTGGTATGATAAAAATTCCACTAACTTGAATACATACAAATAACTGTATGTAAATCACCTTTGTAAGCATAAAAATGGATCATGGCAATTCATTTAGACACTTTGAAGTTAAAAGAAATTTCATTTGATTATCAAAATGACATTTTATTTGAAATATGATATAAATGCTCTTGAATTTAAATTGAAAATGAATTCTATTTCAATGTTCTTTGTCCAACATTTATATTGTTGTTTTTGCAGTAAATGTGGAAAATATATATTAAATTTGATTGCATTTCAAAGTTTAGTCATGGGATTCTTATTCATTATGGGTATGAATTTTACTTGTATAGTAACATCTGTTTGGCACATTTAATATATAAATATGTAAAGAATTACCAGCAATGAAAGTCATCTATAAGGAGAGAAGCTACATCAGAACACAGTGACTCACTGATAATTTTGTTATTATTGAGCCATTTGATAAAAAGATCATTTTACTGGGTGGAAAATGTGCATCTGAATTCATTTCAAGCAAAATTTTTGCCTCTATTCACTTATAACCAAAGATATTTGGAAGCACATCCTAATGTCATTGATGGCCAAGACACAGATATATAATTTGGTGGAAAGCAAAAGGTTATACTGTATGGGCTAAACAACATTATAATAATATATTCTAATTGATCAGTTTTACAATTTTAAAAAAATTCTTTATTTTTGACAGGTGATAGAAGAGAAATTGCTATAAAATATACTATAAAAGCAACTCAAATACTTCTCTCTCATTCAATGCGACATAGATAAAATATTACTTCATGTTAAGCATTCATGATGGCCAACAAGTTCTCCATTTTCAATAAAGTCCAGTTTCAAAGAAAAAAAATTTTTTATTTTTTATTTATTTATTTTTTTTATGGATGACCCACTTCACACAACATCTATCTAATGCTATAGAGAGTGTCAAGTGTGCTCTATTTTCATGCTATTTGTGTTCCCATGGAAACATTAGGTTAAGAATTGTACTGTAGATGTTAAATGTAACAATGACAAATCTTATTTTTCATTTTCATTTTTGTTTATTTATCTTATTCACTGTATTGTTTTTCAAGCAAGAAGCAAATTTGTTTTAAATCCACTGAAACATTTTAAAAGAGGAAAATAAAAAATTATAATGATCATTCTCTTCATATTTGCCTTAATATGATGAAAAGGAAATTCACATTCATATAAAAAGGTTCAATTACTTAGATTTGAAAATTATTTTCTTGAAAAATATGAATTTTTAGGCAAATTTGTAGTTACCTCCACTCAATTGCTAAAACAGAAAACAGCATAACATGATGTTAAAAGAGCTCAAACTTAATAAAAACATCAAAATGTTTATGCTATTAAGAGGACAAATCAATTTTTCTTATTATTTTAAAAACATTTTTAATCATTTCTAATTTTTTTTTTTGTTTTCCATTAGTGATTCTCGTAATGGGACTATTAAGCAAAACATAATAATATGCAAGTCATTTTTGGCATTGAAAGATAAATTAATTTGAAAATCCTTGCGAAAATCAACTAATGGTCTGATTTCAATGAAACTTTCAGGACTTATTCACAAATGAATGAAATTATTTATGCAATTATTATTTTTAGAAAATCTTGGTGTGTGTGTGTGTATATATATATATATATATATAGTCTCTGTGTGCCTGATCACCACTTCCACTTTGTGTAAACAATCCTAGATACGCCTGTTGGTAGAGAACAGTCACGACCCATGTGTGCTAAAAATAACAATCTCTTTTCAAACAAACAAAAAAACAAAAAAACACAAAATTTAATTTTTGCTACGAAACAAAAACAAAAGACCTTTAATTCTAAACCAAAATTAATTTAAAAACAGTCAACAAACACCTAATACACTTTTGACTAATTAATACGGCCTGAAATTAATTGTCGTCATTTATTTGTTTAGCGGGCTCACTGCTGTTGTATGAACTTTTTTTATGAATACCAGCAATTTCACAGCAAATAGGCTCTCAGCTTGGGGCGGGGCAAGGAGCCTCACTGCATCGCGACTTTAATGCATCCAGTCAAGTCGACCGAGTCTCCAGCGGCACTCAGCTCGCTCCTGAAGTCTCCAGCGGCACCCAGCTCACTCCTGCAGCGTTTTACCGAGGTCCTGCTACTGGGTCCAGTGCCCATTGATGATTGGTTCCAGTGCCCACCGACGTCCGACGACCTGTTCCAGCGCCCGCTGACATCCAGCAACTGGTTTCAGCACCTGCCGATGTCCAGCAACTGGTTCCAGTACCCGCCAATGTCCGGACCCCGCTTCAGATACACAACCTCCATCACCTTACTGTTCGCTTAAGAAAAAATAAAAAATAATTCCTGGCGCCTTTCAGCAACAAAATATTGTAGTGCGATACAAAACTGGATCACCCCAGACACTACATACCTCCGGCACTCAGAAGTAAATTTTCAACCACTTACATGGATTGTTACATCCCAGCAAGTGTGCAATGGTCAAACTCATTGCCGGTCATTTTGTTTGGCCCAACATAAATACCGACATCCGTAATTGGGTATCAATGTGCCTTGAGTGCCATATATGCAAGGTACACTGGCATACAAAATCCCCGCCAGGCACATTCAGCAACCCTGACACACGTTTCAGCTACATCCGCATCAACATAGTCAAACCTCTCCCAATGTGCCAAAATTACCAGTACCTCCTCACAGTGGTTGATCGTTTCTCCAGGTGGCCAGTAGCAATACCCATCAGAGATACCTCAGCTAACACGGTAGCAAAGACCATCCTTCAGGAGTGGATCGCAGTTTTTGGCATACTCAGCATCATCACCACAGACCGCTGTGTGCAGTTCCAGTCCTCACTCTTTCAGGAATTCACTCAACTACTTGTTGGCAGAGAACGGTTACAACCCACGTGTGCTAAAAATAGCAACAACCACTTTTCAAACAAACAAAAAACACAAAAACTTAATTTTTGCCATGAAACAAAAACAAAAGACCTTTAATTCTAAATCAAAATTAATTTAAAAACAGTCAACAAGCACTGAATACAATTTTGACTGTAATTAATATGGCCTGAAATTAATTGTAGTCATTTATTTGTTCAGCAGGCTCGCTGCTGTTGTATGAATGTTTTTTATAAATGCCAGCAATTTCACAGCAAATGGGCTCTCAGCTAGGGGGGCAAGGAGCCTCACTGCATCGTGACTTTGATGTGCCCAGTCAAATCAACCTAGCCTACAGCGGCACCCAGCTCACTCCTGCAGTTTCCAGCAGCACCCAGCTCACTCCTGCAGTCTCGTGTGGCTCTGGCAGCCATCAGCTACCTACTGCGGCATTTCACTGACGTCCAGCGACCTGTTCCAGTGCCCACTGATTCCAGCGACCGATTCCAGCACCCGCCGACATCCAAATCCCGCTCCAGATACACAACCTCCATCGCCTAAAAATAAAGACCCAATTTGCATCGTCTCCAGCTGACCATCTGCGTTTGTCATCCTTCTTTGTTATTGCCATCTCCTTTCCTTCCTCTCGGCCCTTTCTGCAACAATATATATTTTTACATTGGTTACCCCCCCACCCTTCAGTTAACTGCATAAAACTTCTTGAAGTACATTATCTCTACCAATCTTTTTATTTGTTAGTTAAATGCACGACTCATTGGGGAATGTAAATCATGTAATTTTTTTTTTAATTACAAGACCAGTTTTTTGAAAATCTGCTTGGAATAGTAAAATAAAAAATGCATTAAAACTACACTATTTTTAATGTAGATAAACTTATTCATTTTATAAATAATATAATTTTAGGATATTCTGAAGAAGAAAAAAATTTCAATGAATAATGAATTTTTATAAGAAATGTTTTAATTTTTTTCTTTGCTAATTAAAGTTTCAAACATCTTTTCAAATTTCGTTCAGTTACTCAGTGTTTTTGGTTATTAATTCATTAAAAATAGAATTTATTTACAAATCAAAAATTCATAAGTTTAATAATTTAGAATTAAGATTTTTAAAATAATTTCCATTTTTTTTTAATGCTATACTGCACATTTTCTTTTACTATGGAAACTTATAAGAGATTTATTAAAAGGTCACGTGTTTTAAGTGTTGTTCCCCTTACAAAATGCTAAACTGGGTTATGTCAACTTTTGGTCACTATATGTCCAAATTGATTGATAACTGCTGTCATCACCTACTTAAATGGCCAATAAGTTAGACCTTTGTGATTAAGAAAATACTTTTATTCTAAATTTCATGCCATAAACAAGTAATATTTGTTTCAAATCAGATTAACTTTAAATTTGATAATTTTCTAAAAATAAATGAGATATTTTATTTTTGCAAGATTTTTAAAACTGAGAATTAACTTTTCTTTACAAACGTGTTAATTGCTCAAAAAATGTTCAAAAATTGAAAATTAAAAAAAGTCTTGGAATTTTAGATTCCAATGAATATAACTTCTGTTTGAAATACACCCGAGTGTTTTGCTTAGTGGAAACAGTAAATTTAATCATTTAGCTTTCAATTAAGGTAAAAATACCTTAATTGAAAAAAAGTTTTTATTTTTAAAAATTCAATTTAAAACTTAGGTATCAAAAATGGAGTAGAGGTACTTATTTAAATACAAAAGATCAAATTGTAAATATAACAGCAGGTTGTTGTCAGCACTTTATTTTTAAGATGCAAAAGGATAGTAATTTATTACATCTACATGAAAGAATTAAGATCTTTTATAAGATATAAACAGGTAAATATATTAATACATATTTATGAATCTACTTATAAATATGATGTAGCCAATAACATTAATCATACTTAAAGCTCATTGTGTATCAAACAGGAAAAATAGTTGAAGCATTTGCTCTTTTAAATTTTTAATGAAAAATTTTAATTTGTTGGGATCCTTATTGAATGCTTTTCTATCTTTGTCTTTCTTGTGATATTTACAATGTTTCACCTGTTGTACCCTTCAGCATTCTTAAAGTGTCTGTTGTACTCTTTAATCTTCTTGGAATTTGGAACCAAACACATCATTTAATCCATGGGGGAACAATTCCAAGTTTGGCAGAAGTTTCCTGTTTAGATTAATGTCTCAGAAAATGAGTAAGACCACATATTTTATTTGGTGTGCATTCAAGTAGCTGAAGTAGTATTCAGTTGATTATTCCTCATCTCTAAAATTAATTTATGGTATCATGTTTGTATTTCATTAGATTTTTTTCTCAAGAAGTGTTATTCTGAAACAACTTCTAAAAATCACATTCTGTGAAGAGGAAAAAAGAATCCTTGTTTCTCTCATCTGCTTTAAAGAGAATTAGCTAAAAAAAGAATTGAGAAGAAACAGCAGGAAGAAAACAAGGTTCCCCATTTAAGTAATGACAGAAACATCAGAAAACAAGTTTTAAGAAAAATCAGACAAATTCAGTCATGTTGCTAATTAAAACTGACAAATTGTTGTGTGTCAAGGTAGATGTTAGCTCAAAAATTGTCTGCACAGTCTCCCATCTAAAAGATATGCTAAAAATCTCTCTTCATTTCTGAAAATGACAAAAACTAGCACTACTTTGTCCAGTATTACAAAGGCAAATATATTCTCTTCCACCAATTTTCATACTCAGTTTTATTACATCATTGTAATTTCACCCTGGTTCAAGATTCATCAGTTAGAATGAATTTAAATATTTTGATATTTTTCATTATTGTTTTCTTTTCTAATCTTTTGAAAGAAATTTCAGTTCTCTGAAATTATAATGCACAAACATGAAAATGTTTCATTTTCAGGAAGTAACCTATTTCTCACAGGCTTGCATATTTTATCTCCTGTACTAAACATCTTTTTTTTCTACAGAAGAAGCTGGGACACTCAAAGCTAGCTTACAGGAAAAAGGAAATGTTTCTTTTAAATTTTTCTAATACACAAATAGGTCATCGTTTCTTGGTATTAATGGTAAATAATCTTACAATTCTCTATTATCAGTAAAAATTATGATTGTCCTATAAAAAACCCAATGATAAACCACTTTACATGCACACATCTAATCATCTGCCAACAATTATGCAATGAATTAAACATAGGTCATCTGACAATTTTTCTAATAAAACCATCTTCAAAGTCAAGAAAGATTATGAAACTGTCCTAAATGATAGATTTTCAGTAACACTCATACACATCACACATTATAAAAAAACTAAATGAAAAAACATATGGTTTAACCCACTGTACACCAAAAACATGAAAAAATCAACATAGAAAAATATTGATTAAGCTCATACACAAACATTCTCCCTCATCAAGCTCTTTGCAAGATATAAAAAAGAAGCAGTAAAAATGAGCTACAGTTAGAACAAGAACACAACACAAATAATAAAAAAAATATGACAGCAAGATAACCAACAATTCATCCACACAAACCAAGCCCACCTGCATTGCAGAGCAAAGCACGAATGTTCTTTAAATGATAATAGCTTGCAAAACAATATGACATACCAAGTCACTATAAAATCAGGTAACAAAAAAATAAATATATATAGGAGTAACTGAAAGACCCTGGAAGCAAAGAAACTATACACACAAAATATACTTTACCAATAATAAATATGCAAACAACACATTTCTTTCTAAACATGTATGTAAAAACCAAAATACTAAACATATATGGGGAATTATAAATGAAACCTAAAATACACCAAAAAATATCGAAAATAAGAATAACATCAACTTAAAATAATAAATCCCAAAACTGTAAATCCTGTCTAGAGGAGAAAATAGCTGTAATCACTTTCTCAGACCGTGTCTCAAAATGAAGATGCAAAAAACAAATACCTTGTAAACCATCAAGAAAAATGAAAATATATGCACTATATACAATGCAGATAATGTAACATACTTCAGACAAAGCCAATACTTTACACTAAATATGTAACAATATTTAGCGAAACAGGTAATTAATTTTATTAATCAATTATTAACTATAATTGGAAAATCTTTTAATTACTATTATAGATCAGAAGAAAATGTACTAAAAATTTTTTCTTTATTCTCCGAATATGAGTGATAGAAAAGAAACAAAAAGTAACAAGTTTTGTTTCTCTGTTATTCTAAACCTAAGAAGGAGAGGGAGAAAGAAGAGAAATAGATTAGTTTTTAATTTCTTAGAGTACAAAGGACAATAGATATTGGAGTTGAAAAGAATTGGGCCACCCATGAAAGGTAACAAGTTTTGTTTCTCTGTTGTTATTCTAAACCAGAGAGAGAGAGAGAGAGAGAGAGAGATTGATTCAATTGTTATTTTCGCTGGACATTAGTAATCTAAAACGTAAAACAAACCAGATGGCCCTAGACAAGTGTTGAAGTGAGTTCAAAACCTGAAAGGAGATTTTACCTTTTATTATTGTACTCAAAGGCATTGTCTTGCTTGCATGAATTGTAAAGAGAAATAGATAAGTTATTTAATTCTGAGTCAAGGCTGGATTAGCAATTCAGCAAAGAGACATTGAGGCGTGGTATCTGAAATTAGCTGAATGAAAATTCCTTTGACTCAGTAGAATTGATAACAAAGGAAATGGAAAATCAGTCTGACTGGCCTGACATTAAACAGAAAAGAAAAAGAAAGCAGATAACAAAAATATTTTCTGTCATCTGAAAATATCTGACTCAAAAATAGATATTGGAAACACAGATGCAGAAATTCTTATCTAAGTGACAATGTCAACAGACTCTTGTCTAGTTGTTTTGGGTGAAACAAGGAAGGGACATAGTTCAAAGGTTTATAGTGATTGATTAAAAAAATCCCCAAAATTGTTTTGTGAGAAAGAAAATTTGCCGGATAAGTCCAGCCCAGAAAAGGGGTATGGGAAGATGACGTCATAAGACTGAGAAGAATCTCATTGGTCCTGTGAACCAGTGTCTGAAATGGGGAGATGACCAGCAGTTGACTTCATGGAAATAAGACTAATCTCATTGGGTAAACCAAAGGCAACAATGAGTAGCAGCTAACCTCAGCGTTCTATTGGTGGCTGAGATGAGGGGTTAGACACCCAGCGTCCGTCAGCCCCACACCATGGCATGAGCATAACTACAGGATCCCAAGGGA
Source organism: Ascarosepion bandense (assembly GCA_037127315.1). Taxonomy (NCBI): domain Eukaryota; kingdom Metazoa; phylum Mollusca; class Cephalopoda; order Sepiida; family Sepiidae; genus Ascarosepion; species Ascarosepion bandense. The sequence continues at coordinate 455,446 of JBBBDQ010002509.1, forward strand.
CCAAAATCAGTTGAAGAGGCAGTGGCGGTTCGAGGCAGTTTGCAATTAGTTTGAGTTAGTTATGGGCGCCATGCTGTTGGGCACCAACTGCAGGGCCTGCCGCTTCCCATAGGGCTCCTGGCTGAAGATGTAAAGAGACAGATAAATGCCACACCATTGGGTGCCAACCATAGAGAGGCCTGATACTGGCCAATCAGAGTTTAAAGACAGACACTAAGAGATTTTGCAGACAAAGTTTTGAGTTCCAGTTGAGTTAGGGTTCCAGTTGAGTTCCTGGCCCAGAGACATAATGACAGAGATAATTGCCATGCAGTTGGGTGCCAACCATGGAAAAATCGCTGCCTGCCAAAGACAGTTCCCAGCTGAAGAAGTAAAGAGACAGAGATAATTGTCATGCCGTTGGGTACCGACCGTAGAGAAGCCTGTCGCCAATCAACCAACCAGAGATTTTGAGAGTGATCCAGCTTGGAACAAGAAATCTACCTCAATTCTGAAGATGAACCATGCCAACCTACCCATAACCCAGCACTTCGGCAATTTCTGCAACATTCCGGAGAACAAGAATCAAGTTGACTAGACTTACGATGAACTTAGAACTCCGTTCAGAGCAGTGTGCTGTGGCTAGCCAGATTTCTTGTTTACTGCTTAGGAGGATAATTCGATTTACTGAAAAGACTTCCATTCTGCTACCAGCTTGATAGAAGCAGAGATTGGGAATTATCCAAAAGACTATTGTGTGAATTACTTTCTGGATATAAAGATGTTATTTTACAACACTTCAGACGTCGGTCCACTTATTTTTCTTTGTGCTATATTTTTTTCCCTTATTCAATTGTGTGCACGCTTCCCGGTTTGGTTTAGTTTGGCAGAGAGACAGCTTGTGGAAAACTCACATGACTACCTTTTGATCAATCAACAACAACATGGGACAAGGGAGATCACTGTGAACAGAGTCAATCTTCGACCAGCTATTTGGATCAAAACCGGCTGCGTAGTGGCATAAATAAATAACATACCCAAAATAGTAAATAAAATGAACAAATTAATAAACTATGAATACGAGCATAAACACAACTAAATTTAAAAATAATAATAATAAACAACAACTAATGAATAAATACAAAATTCTCTAAGTAATCAATAATAAATGAGTTAAAAATTAACAAACAACCCTATACAATAGCTATAAAATAACTGTATTCAGCCCCATAATTTCTACTCACTAGCCTTTAGAATGACCTGAAATATAACTACTCCATAACCATTATAACAATACACTGCAACTGGAACATGACATTGCTATCCATAATGCTCTGTTGACCAGCGTATATAAATAGTTGAGCTCCCACACAACACAGTGTTCACACACACACACACACACACGACAATGTGGGAAAAGTTTAATTCCTTGGGATTTCATCAGACTAAGTTTGATGCATTTAAACACAACACAAAATTTGTCACAACTACATCTAAAACAATAAAAGACAATACATTTAACATTTTGGCCCTTCAGCCTCTTCCCATGGGTCAACGTGCACCAGACCTAACACTTTCACTTTGGCCTCTCAACCTTTGGCGTCTTCCTCTTTGGGTTGAGGTGTCTATTTGGTCGTAACCGAACTTAAGGGGTTGGCTGTAGGTCCCTGAGCATCTACAGGTCAGTCAATTGGCTCAGTGGTTTAAATCTGCTTCCTGCCCACATGATTATTAGATCCAGAGAGCAGACATGTTATTCATTCATGGTCAACTGAAGATGTAGACACAGCTGGGGGAGCGGGTGTTAAACATTTAGAATACAGCAAAAATAAATAGAAAGAAAAAAATAATGTCTATAGAAAGCCGAACAAACAACTGTTTGATGGTTACATTGTTAATGTTTTTTATATACAAGAAAAGAATCGAAAAAGAAAAAGGTTACAGAAAGTATAAATTTTTAGCATAACAACTCACACAGGAATTTAGACAGTGTGTATGGTTAACTTGTTGTTAAATCATCTCAGAAGATATATATAACTCTTTTCAACAATGTTCTTCAGACTCTTTGATGGGGTCAATTCTTCTCAAAATGCTGGGACCATGTGTCTTGCAAATGACGGATGATGCAATTTTGATGTTGTTGGACTAGTGACGACATTAAGCTTCATATACTCGGCAGTTTTTAATGCGACCGCTATAACAACATTACTTCTCATAGTCTTTGGGCGACTGTCAAATTTTAACAATCCGCAACAAATTCGGGGCAACACTTAAACTTTTCAAATCATAAATTTCCAATCTGACCTCTTCACAAAACATCAGTTTCATATAAACATTTCATAATCTTTTTCTTCTTTCTTGTCTTTTTGTTGTCACCGCACAACAAATACAATCTGTGACAAGCCTCCATTTGAAATCATAGGAGCAATTGCAAGTAAAATATAAAATATATTTTACTCTACTTTGTTATACAAGGACATCTTCTGTTAGGTGGTTGATTGGTCCAAATTGTCAGAAACCTCACTCCAGCTGGGTGTGGAGGTGATCTGTATGCTCACACAGTTCTGGTCTTTCTTGTCTGCACCCACCTTCATTGGGAAGATCTGATATCACATGACCGACTCTTCCATGGTCGTCGACTCTCTTAAACTTCAGCATTATGACTTGCTTATATAGGAAATCAGCGATTATAAGCTAGGTTGCCATGCACTTAACATGAGTGTCTGTTGCTACAGTCAAAAATCATGTGACCTCCAAAGGTCCTTTTGCTTAGTAATCCCTATTTCAATTTCACTTGCAAAGAATTACTTTTGTTCATTTCCACCATTCTCCAGTGACCCAAATTAAATGGCACTCAACTTACACTAGATTCATATTTCACTATTAGTAAACAAATACATCTCTATGTTCAGTCTCCTCCAAAATCCTTTTTATCAAAAATTATTTCATTTACCTCCATTGTTTTCTGATGACCCAAATATAATGGCCTAACTTGCGTTTAGATCAAATTTCACCACTGGTAAACAATTATGCTGGTTTATTCCAATTCAAATTTTCAACCAAAAGAAAAATAATTAGTATTACCACATTTTCTGAAAGTCAAAAATTTGTTTAAAAAGAATTCTTAATAAAAAGTAAAAAGAAAGATTACGAATGACCTTTTGGCCATTTTGACCTTTTTCATGTGCCAGGAATTTTGAACCTTTTAAATGTGTGTATCTGTTTAACTCTCTCTCTCTCTGTCTCTAGAAAACAAAACAATGAGCCAAAACACAAAGGAATTTACTCTATCACCTGCAAGGATTTCTAGAAAGAATATATTGGAGAAACCTAAAAAACTTAAAGTATTAAATGAACACAAGAGAAACATTTAAAAAAAACAAACAAAAAAAAAACACATTAAACACATAGTTGCTTATTGTAATGAAAGTGACCACAATTTTGACATAAAAATGCTACTCTAATTAAAAGAGAAAATAATTTACTAAAACAAATGTTTAGAAAGTGCTTTAATTGCTAGTAAATTTGCATCTAGGTTCTTACAATGTTTTACCATTCTTGGCAGATCTGTTATCACAGTGTATGATATTTAATAACAAAGATTATGAAATTGATTCCATCATTTTTGTTATTAAATATTCTAATGAAACATAAATGTAATAGGCTAGATTATATATCCAAAACATAAAAAAATTTTTTTTTTCAAAATTAAAAATTCTCAGTCATGCACATGTGTAGTTGCATAAATGTAAACAAATCTAGTCTGATTGATGGAGGGATGATGGGATGAAATGGATCACACAAAAACTTTTCCCATTTTGTCATGCATCACTCCTCCAAAACTTTTTGATATATAAAAATTTATATATTGTTATCCTATATATATATATATATATATATATATATATATATATATATAATACTTATTATCTTACATCTATGGCACAACTCAGCGTTTCATATTTTGAACTGGCAGTTTAATAGATTTGAATTTAAGTTCACTCAATGTTCATGGGAATTAAATCTTATAAAGTTATACTACTGCTTTTTTAATAACAAGATTAAAAATTTAAATATTCTATGGTTACATGCTGATAAAAAATTTTAAATGAAATAAAAATAATAAAATGCAGGGAGAAGAAATCAAGGGGCGTAAATCATGATTTAAAAAAAATTAAATATTCAACTATTACCTGTACATAAAAATGGAGGGAAAATTAAAATTTTAAATAAAAATATTAAAAGATCTGCTTGTTTGCGTTTTTTTTTTTATAAGTGTATCTTTTGATCTTTTTTGAAACCTTTTTTTCTGTTTCAATTGTTTTTAAGCAATATCATTAAACTATTTGTTTTTTATAGTTTGTCATTTCTCACTATGGTCCTCCTCAAGTATGTAATATATATTATAATAATAATAATTCATATCTCAAGTATATATTTTGATCAATTTTAACAACTTACTAAGTTTTTGTTACACTTTTTTATTTTGCAGTGTGTGGATTTTGCTGACTTCAAGAGATTGGCAAATGGGAAGTGACATTTTGGATCTTACAGTTTAATTGGATTAATACTTTACATTTGAAAACTTTTACCTGTATTATCTGAGATCCAATTGATCTCTACCTAATGGAAGCAAGTACCTCCTATAGTATCAGTGTTGAGGAATCCCTCTTAGCACATGGAGAGAAAGAAGATGAGTTTGGTCATAAGATAAGAGTTCGAGCTGGTGAGTACCATGACAAAAGTGAAATTGGGACAGTTGTCTTCTTATTGGAGAAGGAAAATGCAGCTTACAATTGTAATAGGATAAAATTTGAAAATAAATATTGGAAAGGTTATAAGAAAAATGTGAGGGAACAGAACTTAGTGATGAGGATGATTGGGGACCTATCATCTGAAATTCATATAAAATTTTACCTTTGTGTAACAGAATCATATGTGAACAAAACGTTGAAATTACAATTTTTTTATGGAAAAATAATTACTAAGTGCAAGAATGGATAAGTAAGTTATTAACTGAATATTGATCTTAAATTTAATTATATAATGTTTGATCTCTGATTAGTATTCATAACTGAATCAAGTGTATGTGAGATTGTGTTGAGAAATGTTTTGAAAAAGTAATTATTGTTTTTATTTATTTTTTGGCTTATTATAGGTACCTCAACTCATTTTTCTACACCTAAATTTAAATTTAAATTTTAAAAATAAGTTATCTTCAAGCTTTAAAATTAGCTTTAATTGAAAGTCAAGAGATTAAATTTAGTAATTCCAGTAAACAAAATACACTGGCATATTTTAAAGCGAAATTATATTGATTGGAATCTAAAATTTTTCAGATTAAAAAAAAAAAATTAAAAGTATGGCCATGTTTTTTTTTTTTTTTGATTGATTGACACATTTTTAAACAGTAGCCACATTCCTGTTTTAAAAATCTGGCAAAAATGAAATATATGTTGTTGACACATTATTGAAGTCAATTTTTTAAGTTAAAACTTACCTTTATCTGTTTTTCAAACAAATGTACTTGCTTACTCTCTGAAATATTTGCTATAGCATTTTATCAGTTAAGGTAATCTGATCTACACAACCTATCTCAAGTGTTGAGTGACAAAATGACAACCGGAAGTTGTAAACAAGGCTAAGGGAGGCCAAAGGCGACAAAATTATACGAATGTAATTTTTTATGTTAGGGAAGACAACCCTATAATCACATGACCTTTTAATGATAAATATCATGTACGGCCATCTGTACAAATAAAGATATGAGCAATCAAAATGTGTACAATTAAAATGTTTTTAATTATTTTAAAAATTGACAGGGTCAATTATTTGTATTAAGCTTTTAAATTTTCGATTAGTAATTGTAGTCTTCATGCATTAATTACATACCCTAGCTGGCCCATTAGAGGAAGAAATTTAACAATAATTTTTAAACTTTTTATATATAATTTTTATATATAATTAAAAAATGAAAAAAATGACAATAACTATTGTAAAAATTAATTATTCATTGAATTTTTTTTCTTTTCAGACTTATGTTTAATTTATATTGCAATCAGAAGTTTATCCACATAAAAATTGGCATAGTTATTGCATTTTTCGCAATTCAGACCTACTTTTTAGAAAGACGGGGACTATTGAAGAAAAAAAAAGTGAATCAGCATTCCCCAATGACTCCTGAATTTTTTTATGTTAGTTTTAGAGTGGCCCATTGTCGAATTGTTACACATTTCTGGAATTTCATTGATGGTGTGGTAACATACTGAAAAAAAAATATTTTTACCAATATTTTCTAGAAATAATGCAATCAAAATCAATTTCATTCAGTTATAAATAAGTCCTGAAGTTTTCATCAAAATCCAACCATTATTTGATTTATGCAAGAATTTCCAAATTAATGTGTCTTTCACGGCCAAAAAATGTGCATTGCATAACAATTACGTTTTTTTACCTTTTTTTTTTTTTTTTTTTAATCGTATCACCCTGAGCAAGGCGATAACGTCACTGATGTGCAGGGGCTATGTAATAGTGAAAAGATTAGAAAAGAGAAAGCTGGAAACCACATCCTAAACAGGAAACAAGGGATGAGCCTCTTAACCTGTTCAATAGAAGTGGGTGGAGTGTGAATCGGGTGATATCTACTCCAATTGAAAAAAAAACCAAAAAACATGGTGTAAAAGTCCAGTCAAGAGATTTCTGCTAAAATCCAAAAAAAAAAATTAAAAAAACCAATTAAACATGAAAAGCTTAAAATTTAAAATTAGGCAGAAAAAAAAAAAAAAAAAAGACTTACTTTAAGAATATTTCAAACAAAAGAGATTCCCAACTCTAGGGACTTTAAATTTTGGTCACACCTAACGAGTAAACTGAAATGGCCAGTGAAAGACCCAAGATAGAAGAATGGGAGTCAAATTACGGCTGGCAAAGAGGAGGAAAGTAGGCCAGTCAAGAGATTTCTGCTAAAATCAAAAAAAAAAATTAAAGAAAACCAATTAAATATGAAAAGCTTAAAATTTAAAATTAGGCAGAAAAAAAAAAAGACTTACTTTAAGAATATTTCAAACAAAAGAGATTCCCAACTTGACACGAGGGTCTTTAAATTTTGGTCACACCTAATGAGTAAACTGAAATAGTGGCAATTTGGATATCGCACTGACATAAGAAAAAAAAAAAGACTTTCTACAACAATTTTGAGTGTGTTAGAAATAATTAAAAAATTTTTAAAATATTTAAAAAATGCTTTGTTCTATCCTCTTAATGGTAATATAAACTTTTTGCCGATAGAACTTTGTTTTTATTTAGTTTGGGATCTTTTCCCTTCCTACTATGCTGTTTTTTCATCAATTTTGTTGAAGTACCTAGCTTATTAGAATGTAGACTTGATTTCACCTTGTGTACATAAGGTTGTTTTAACATGTACATAAGATATACAGTGTTAGATAAAACTGCTTGCATTAAGCCATTATAAAAAATAATGGATAAATGTTACTTTAAATATAAACTTACAAGTTTAATACTTTTTAGGTAAAAGAAACTGTATTTGATAATGAAATTTTATCTAGATAATTTTGGATAAGCTAGGAAGCTTGTTTATTAAATTTCACATTGGCTTGTTGAGGGTGCATATTGAACCACAATTAGCATGTGAAGGTTGTTTGAGCTTTAAATAGACTAATTTCTGACATTCTGTAGTGATTGTCTGAAGGGCAATTACAAGGTTCCCTTTTAATTTGATTCAACAGAGATATTTAAATTTTGTGGTGGCCACAAGTTGCAAATGAAAGTCAAGTACTTGAATTTGTTCTGCTATTGAGCTTGAACTTGTTAGTATTTGTAATGCATGTTTCTGCAATTTAATGTTATAGATTAATTGCCAAATATGAGTCAAAATTTACTTGTTTAACAGTGGTGGCCCTACAAGTTTCAGTGAGATTCTAATTGGTGAATCTTTTTTGTTTCTGTATAAAAAGTTAGATTTCCATGAGCATCATAAGTCTTGGCAATCTCAATTTTGTTATATGCTGCACATATTGGCAAGAAAACTAATAATAGCAACAAAGTACTGTTGGGTAAATAAAAAAGAAAGGAGATAAGATATGTTAAAATATAGTTCTCTGCATAATGGATCAAGGGGAAATGTCTCTTTGTGGGTGAGGGAAGTGACCTGGAGGATGGGGGAATTGGTTGTGTATGAAGCTGGTGTTGAAGCTTGTGTCAGGTTAATTGACCAGAAGGCTACTGGTAACTCTGTGACTGCCTGCCTACTGCCCTGAGTGTCATGAGTGTGTCTTTTTAAGCAATCAGAGTGGATACATGATTTAACATTTATTTGTCATGTTTTTCCTTTTAACACAAATGTTTTAATAGGATTTTATGTTTTGATGGGATTTTTTTTGTGAGCAGCATGCAATGCTCAGAGTTCCTGCCCAGAGTGACTTTTTTTTTTATTTTGTTTTGATAAAGTTCACATCTGGTTGACAGGTTTTGATGTAGATTGAATCAGAAAGAGATCTAATTTGTAAGCCATTTTCATATTTTATGATTTAAATGTTACCAAGTTATCATGAAATGTGGCTACAAAAGTGATATGTTAGGGCTAATTTAGGCTGATTGCTGTGCTTTAGATACTTATCCACTGTATCAGGGTCTTGTGAGCTATTTATTAAAAAAAAACGCTTTTTATTGCCACTATAACAGTTGCTGAAGTTGCTCAAATGATACTGGCAATGCTTCAGCAATTCAATGCAATGACCTCTGTTTTCAAAGTTAATATCACCTCCAAGAGTATGTACATTACAGCAAATATCAATGATGTCTCAGCTCACCTCCAGTAGCACACCACACTTGACATAATGCCCATTTCCAGTGGTAAAACGTACTGTTTTGAAAGTGATTAAAAGTTAGATATAAATACTTTAACATAGTCTTGTCCATTCTATGAAATAATTACCATGTCTAATAACTGTCTTCTTGTGGAATATTCATACTATCAAATAACAAGAAATTAGATAATCTTAAACATATAAAATAGTCTATAACTCCATATGAAGGAAACATTAGTTGAAAGATAGTGAAAAATAAAAGTTGGCATGTTTCAAAACTAGTTTTATATAATGTGCGTGTTATAGAAAAAAAAAATTATTTTTAAAGAATTTTTATCTTTGTTTTAGGCACAATTTAGTTTTTATGAATTTTGTTCTGGAAAAACAAAACTTTAGTTTACTATGCAACAAATGACTCTTAATGTTGTGTACAGGTTGAAAAAACATTGACCTTTGGAGTATGCTATTTTCCTTTTATTTTGGACATGCTTAAATGCCACTGTTGACAGCCACAATTCAATATCAAGCTACTTCCTGTATATAGAAGGAATTTATACCATGATGATGTTATCACTAAGCTTAATTAATTGCTTTATTCTCCAATATAAAACATTTAAACAATTTCATTTGCAAAAATTTATTACAATGTACTGCTTTTGCTTAATGTTACATTAATAGACATACAGGAGTGAGATCATTGTTACATGTTAGCAAGATTATTGATCTTATGTGTGATAAAATAGATCCTATGAATATTGTAATGTGGTTAATTTTATCCAACTTTAATTATAACATTTCTTAAAATGTAAAATTGAATAATGTAATAGAAAAAAATAGTGAAGGGGTGTTTTCATTTTATGGAGTATTAAGCATATATCTTGTCTGTGGTAAGTAAAACAAAAGTATAATTTGTCTTTTTTTAAGTAAAGACACATGTTTGAATCTTATTTATTGAGTAATGATAATCACTAACAGTTCTAGTTCATTCAATATAAAGAAACTTTGATTTTAGAATACAAAATATCTACGTGTAAATTTTAATAAAAATATTTTTATAATTATTTTGAGTAGTACTGACTGCAGAAAATGCTATATTGTATCAAAAGCTTGGTAAGATAGAACTTAAAGTTCTATCTTACCAAGATTTTGATACAAGATAGTTGTTTTTTTCTTTTGTTTTTTGTTTTTTTATTAATTCTATACATGCATTGATTTTTATAAACTGTTTCAGAAAAATAAACATTGTCATTGGTTGTAATAAATCCTTTTACATTAAATTAAAACAAATTATTTGAGCTGTATTATTTTTTAAAACAGAATTGCAAAAGATTGGATGAAATGTCAAGTTGGACTATTTTAGTATCTGATTTTATGGTTATGATTGTAACATGTTGATATGCAATTTTCACTGGGTTCTTGAATAAATTTTGAAGAGATAATGGACAAAATATCATTAAAAACAAATGTGCATGTCAGTGAAGTTTTCTGAAGTGAATGTATTTGATTATCTAAGATAAAGGTAATATCAAAAACAGTCTTCTCAATTTTTATATTTTCAATATAAACCCAGAATAAAAATATTTCATTCCTTCCTATAGTTTCTAATAAAAGTAAGGCATATCTCAATTTAAACAAACTCATAAACTTTTCATGTATTTGTGTGTGTGCTTAGACATTAAACAAACTTTTAGATTGTACTCTTTTAATGTACTTTACTGTTTTTCTGTTTTTTAATGTATTTTGATGATAGATCTTTTTGTGTTTAATGTCTGTAGAAATAGTTGTTCTTGATATCCCAAACTCCTCTTGTTATTTCCTTCATTGGTCCCTAAACATTAGATAGACTGGTATATTGTTGTACTGTGTTTAACATAATTATTGTTCTACTATATTTCATGTATACCATCAATATTATCCTCCTACCCAGATAAGTTTGATTGCTTGACTTACTGATATTTTTTGTTTTCAAAGCTAGTTTACTATTGTAATTGTCATCCTTTTTTGTAGTCTTTAATCTATCATTGTTTGCTATGGTTGTGCTTGAAGTCATGGGCACAATTTGAAAATGAAATTTGTCAAACAATAATTTATTCATGCAGCTGTATGATTTTTTTTTCTTTGTAATGTGCGTTGTGGTGCAGTGGATATCAACTCAGAACGAGAAATCGGGGAGCCAAGTTCAAATTCCAGTTGAATTCATTGCATTCACTTATGCACAAATACCCTTGGGAAAGGTATTAATCCGTCTATTCCTTCCAGTTATGGGTTAAATAACAGGACAGATTGGGTTCTATAGCCTTGGCTGGCAACCAATCTACCGCAGAAAGCAATGGCAACCTACTGCGGGAAAATCTTCTGCCCAGTCAGTCATGTCTCTTTCGAGACATGATCGCCCAAGCGTGTATCACGTATAGCAACTGACTGAATTACTGTTCAGAATCTCTACCCATTTTTATCCATTTCTTAAGATTCATTTCATACTTTACACTCTTAAAGTTCTGTTGGTTTTCTTCCTCACTAGCAAAGATGTTGGCATTTTATGAAATTGTACAACGTTAGCATTAATCTCACTTTAATAAATTGTATTTTTCAATGACATTTTTTTCCTGATTAATCCCTTTTTGCTTGCTATGAAATTGATACACTTCTTTTTTTTTTTTTTTTAGAACGAACATTAGATAAATTTAAAAAAAAATTGTTATATAAAATATTTTTACCTTTTATTATTATCATTAATTTTTTTATTAGCAATAGTGCTGGTGATAGTAATGATGGTATATTATTATTTTAATGCATTGATATCAATGTAAATTATTTTTTTAGATAAAGCTATTTTTCCTTCCTGTTTGTTTAAATTCTATATTTTTTTATGATAAATTAGTATTCTTTTACATTTCCAAGTAACCTAAACTTTCTGATATTTTATTTTTTGAAATACAGAGCAAGTTTGGTTTAGAATTGTGAAAAAGACAGACTAGTTTGCTAATAAATGTGACAGTTATCTACATTAAAAAACATGTTTAATTATTTGAAAGTTCTTTTAAATCTCTTTTTCTTGGTAGCTTTATTAATAAAATCAGTTAATGTTTAATTAATATTATTACAGACTTTGTAGCTGTGGGAATATTATGGAAATATTTTCTTTGAAAACTTTTAAAGAGTAACTTGATTATATTTGAAGGAATTCATTTCTGACACATTAATATCTGCATGCCAGTATTAAAGTCAGTTGATTTTTTTTATTTTTTATAATTTTTGTTACAGTACATAACATTGTTTTGCTTTAATAATTTTTATCATTTGGAAATGTAGTAAATTCTGTTGTAATTATTAATCTTGCATATGACAGTCTTAAATATGAAGGCAGACAAAGTAGTAATTTAAAAACAATATATATTCATTATTTTTTTCTAAGTATTGATCAAGAGTTACAAAGTTATGTTAATTTTTACAAATCAAACAGCATGTACTAATTATAATTAAATGTTGTTAGTCATTTATCTTAATGCTGTAAGTAATCCTTTTCAAGATGTATGTACAAAAGATAACATTTTAAAATTCTGTTGAAAACTGGTTTACTTTTCTCAGGGTAAATTATTTTATGACTTCCTTTTTACATAATAGTGAAGTTAATGATGATAAAACTTTAAATAATTAGTTTTGGCATGGCTTGAATTCACAATTAATAATTGTTAATTCTCTTTTACACCTTTTCTCTTATTGATTCTGAGTTAGGTAGCCTAGAAATTTGAGCATAAAGAGCATGTTCTAAGGTTATGCAAGTGGGTAGTGCCAAGGTGTATTTGTGTGTATGTTTCTATGTGTGGGTGTAAGTTGGAGGTGAGAAAGCTATTTTCTTCCACTAGAGAGTGAAGGAATAGTTTGGGCAGCTGTATCACTTTCCGTCAGAGTGCTCTCCTTCTACTGATAGAGCTGGTCTGCTATATTAAGAGAGAAATAGATAAAGAGTAAAATGTAGGAATGAGAGAGGAAGTGTGAAGTTGGGAAATTTGTCTACTGCCTGGTACTTCTGTCTCACATAATGTTCCTCTGCCAGCTCCACAAAAACATTACTACTTTATTTATATTTGGGAAAATAACTGACATCAAGCATCTTTTGGTTTCTGCTTCTGCATAATTTTAATAGAAAAATCTTCCTAAATTAATTTACCCTGGGTGTGGATTAATTATTAATGTCCAAACTGTTCTTGTGTCTACCAAAGTAATATTTCAGATTACAGCCGTTTTCCACTTGGATTAATAACAGCAATAATGATAATGTGGCAACGCTTTACATATTTGAATTTTAACATTTAAAGAATTTTGTTTGAACTGTATTCTCTTTTGTTTTTTTTTTACTGGATACCGCAATAAAATATTGCAGTATCTTGAATTGAAGATTCAACAAAGTTTGATAAGTATGGCTGATGATGAAGAAGAATGTAAGTATATATGTGTGTATATGTACACGATGGTGATGGAAAGTTATCACTCAGACCCTTGGCCCAGAATCTTGCATATATATATATATATATATATATATATATATATATGCCTGCATGCAGTATTTTTCAAGTTTTTCCTTTCTGTTACTTTGTCATTGTATATATGTGAAAATGTTTATTCATTATCTTCTAATTTTCAATTTATTCTATTTATATACACAAATATATTTCTTTATGCATCTGTTTCAAGCTCATAATATCTTTCTATTACCAAAAGTTCTTAATAATTCACACGTATTAAGATACTGTTCATGTTTTAAAATTTCTTGCATAAGCACCAACATGGGATTTTGATCTAAACTTTACAAACTTTTCCTAGCTTCTGCTTCACTATATTTTCTTCTAAACAGTGGTGTTTTCTGACTCACACCCACTGAAATTTCCTTTTATTTAATCACATTTCTTTGCATTGAGGTTAAATAATATGTTATAGTTTTAAGTCATGACAAATGCTAGCTTTAATAATATTAGATAAAAATTATTATACCACATATTTTTAACAGAAGGTTTTGTGATTGAATTGGTTTATAAATTGCAGTTAGATACTATAGCTAGACTAGCAAAGCAACAAATATGTTTTGGTTTCCTAAATAACTGAAATTTATCTTTTGCCTGACATGAAGGTTTTATTAGCTTTGATAATTTCAAACAAAAAATTTATGAGCAGAATCTAAAACAAAGAAGTTTTATTTAGTTACAGAATAAGTTACATTTAGATGTGCTAATTTTTCTATTTTCTAATAGTTAAATTGTACAGTACTATTATGAAGTTAGTTTTGTTTCACTTTTATTTAATTTTTCATAGAATTTTAAATGCACAAAAACTTGAAATAATGTTTTTAGTAACATTAGTATAAATTTATTTTTTATTTTTATATGGTTGCAGGTATTGAGAACCATTTAAACTTTCTCAAACTTTTTTGTTTTTTTAAAATAACAAATTATATTTTTACTCCTTTGCACATATAAAACATATTTTTACCAAACTAGTTTTTGATGATGTATAATTTTACTTGAACAATAGCTGTTCTTATATAATTTATATTTAATTTTTTTAATCATTTTAAACTATTCATTGATTTAATTTCTGAAATTCTTTATTCAAATAAGATATCACTTCTTTTTTTTACATGTATATTTAAGTTATATTTTAATCAATTTAGAAATCACATTAAGATATTAAATATAATCAGTCAACCTTAATTGTCAATAGAAATAATAAGTTATCTAATTAGATATACAAGTCTTATTTCTTAATTGTTCTAGTTTCAATACTTTAAAATGTAATTTTTTTGTTTACTACTGTTTAATATGTTATTTATTTTCAAATAAATTAGCCATTATTTTAATTGTTTCACATTTTCTGATGTGCATTTGCTTTATCCAAAAAATTGCACAAGTTCAAAATGGCAAAAAGAAAATATATTATTTTATAAAAATAATTTTGCTCATCCTGTTTCATAGTGCATGAATACTCATGAAGCTAAGTGCATTTTGTAAATAAAGACATTAGTTATTTTAGGAAAAATAGGTATAGGGAAAAAATGATTAGTTATTGGTGTTAATAGTTTTTATGTTTAAGTTAAAAACTAAGCTGTGGAGTTAACTTCCATCTGTATAAAAGTTACTTGAAGCATCTAATTTCATAACATATTTGTAATACTTTATGAATCAAATAAGATTATTTAATTTTTTTTTTTTTTTTTTTACTATACTGTTTAGTGGATTGATACAATCCACCAAATGGTATAGTAAAAAAAAATAATGAAAAATTTTTTAAATAATTGTATTTTACTATCATTGTTTTCTTTGATATATTCATGTTTCTCTAACTAAATTTCATTTTGGAAATGAAACATTTTTCAAACAGTTGCTTTTATTTATTAAGTGTACTGTATTTTTTTCTTTTTAATAGTAATTGCATTAATTTAAATCCCTGGTTTGGCCACTTTATTTAGTATATATGAGTAGACAGCATATTTAACAATTTCTGAGTGCCATTAGTTACACTATGATTAACAATAATAAAATTAATGCATCAAACAAATTACCGAGCTACAGACATAATGTCGTCAAATGAGACTTCTTACTTTCAGTAAGTTGTTGTTGTTATAATGTATAACTAAAGCAGTTAAGTAAAATAATTATATTTGTTATGGACTTATAAATAAACCACTCACTTTTAATTTTAATTTGTCAATACTTAAGTTTATATTGATATTATTGTAACATTGTAGGAACATTTTTATAGCAAAATTAGTTCAGCATAAATATTAGTTGTGTAGCTAGAGGAGCTCAGTGATCATTATATCAATTGCTATTTTCTATTTTATTACTGTGTTTTTTTCTTACTTAGTGATCATATATCACTTTGCTGATGAAATATTTAAATGCTTATAATGCTTTTTGGAATTTTTATCCCATTTTCTTTCTCATCATTTAATTTTCTCTTCACTCTGTACTATTTGTTTATAATAGCAATATGCTATCCTGGATTTTTTTTCATATTTGTATAGATATTTTAGAAGTTATATTGTTACAAAATGGACATGCAATTATTTAATCCTCATTTATAATTAATGATGAGACAGAACAATTTGTTATAAGTGATAAAAACAAACTTAGTTTTACTTTTGTAACAGGAGTGCTGGTAAGAATTTATTCTTCCATTTTCTCCTGTTATGGGCATTGTCATATCTGTGATATAAAAATACTGAAATTCACAGACAGAATAGAATAACTGAAAGAAAAAAAGAATGACAAACATGCTTTGTTCTCAGAGAGACTTTTATATACTACAACATGCACAAAACTATTTATATATATAATTGTGCCATGTAAAGAAATAAATATTACATATATCTACTGCAAAGCAAAGTATAAGGAGAAACAAAAGGAAATGTCTTGCATATAGTTTGAAGATACTTCTGACCTAGAGAAGCCATTTTTATGCTTTCAGATTTAAAAGGGCTTGATTCCTCTGTGTCCCAATTGGAAACAACACCATGTGCTTGTACGTTGCTTGGAAAGGCAGATTTAGCCTCAGTCTGGGCTCTATGGCCCAATCTAAAATAAAATGTTTTGTTGCTTTTCACAAACTGAAAAGTGACTAGCGCTTGGGCATGACCATCGAAAAGTGAAGGTCGGCTCAATTGTCACATCACGTCACAAAAGTAGTCCTACGTAGGTCTTCGGTTAGCAAGACCAGCAGTAATGAATAATTGTAAACTAAAAAAAATAGTTTCAGAAAACTTTTTTAAATTACGTTTAAAATAGAAAAAAGAAACAGGATAAGATTTTATACTACTGAAATTTATTTAATAATATTTATTCTTTTCTAGATGATTAATAATCATAATAATAATAATAATAAATTGTTGCTGAAAGTGGTTTTAAAGTTGATAAACAAAACATCACATTACATTTCATTAAAATTTAAAAACTGAAATTCATTATTTTAATTGTTTCAAATTTGAAAATATATTTTTTAGAATTTTAATCAGCATTGTTTTAATTTGCATGTTTTTATTTTGATTTTAACAATTATTCTGTAATGTTACAATATTGTAATTATTAAATGATTGCTACTCAAATACGGCAACAATTATGAATAAGGGAACAAACAATAATTGAATAAACGAATAAACACATTACAAGTAAATGATGAATAAATAAAACAATTAAATATAAGTAAGAAAAAGATAAATTAGATGCAAACAATAAATAGATTTAAAAATCAAATAATACTTATAGAAAAATACATTACAGATGCAAAATTTAGCTGAATGTTTGAGGTTTTCTTTTTTTGCTTAACTTGTTACTTGTAATATTATTATTTTCCCTAGGACAACAATTATTTAAAAGAACATTTGTAGAACTTTAGACAGACATTCTTTCTATTTTTTCTACATTGTGACCCTCATCACAAGTATCAACATTAAAAAGAAGCTCATTATCTGCCAAAACATTCAATGTTATATGCATGGCTAATTTCCTTTGATTTACCAAATAAAGAAAAGGTTTTTTTTATCAGCTTACCAATGATTGCATAATTATATAGAACAAAATTTGTAGTTGTATCATTAGGATACAAGAGAGAATCTCTGTTAATCCTCTGAAAATAGCAGTTTATTTCAGGTATTTCTTTATTATCTCTTCCAGATATTAAAGCTTTGCAACTATTGCATTTAATTTTCTTAAAAACTACATGACAGCAAAAACCTGCTAAGTATAGTATTACAGGAAGAACTTTTCTACATTTATTAACATCATCCTCTTTAATATCAATTTTAAATTTATACACATCTAACTTTTGCTCCTCTGTCACTTCATCCCATTTGGTTCTTGTAAATTCTTTAAATCAATTTCAATGCATTGCTGATTAAATGGTAGGCTCAGTTTTAAAACTGATAGCATTCTAATTTTTTTTCACACTCAAACACTTGCTGCATCGAGATATTATACTGATCCCCACTAAGTTGCCAGTACTGACCAAACCTTGCCTCAAGGTGATCAGATTGAAATATGTTTAGCCTTTTCAATTCTTCTTTGAAATACTTGGTCAGTACTAGAAATCCATAGGTTGTATAATGCAAGCAGTGAAAGTTTCTTTTGTTAATTTGCCATTTCTTCCAGAAATGCTATTCCAAGATTCTAACCAGTCACAAAATTGAGAGAAATTTAAAATTTTCTTCATTTATTCTAAGTGGATTATAATACTTATTTCTTATTTCCTTTATCTGGTGTTTTTACATTCATTATTGTCTATCAAATCTAAATATGTTTGTATATTTTGCAACTTCTGCAAAATTAGGCAAACATTTCTGTTTTCCTAAGGTCAATAATCCTTGAATTAGTGTACTCATTATAAATTTGCAAAACTAAATTAACATTTTGCCTTTCAATATTAGTAGTACTTTTGATGTCAATTTATAACAATATTTCAAAATTGACTGAGATTTAAGAGCATGAAACTTCTGTAAGGTACAAAATGGAGCACTTTGAATACTATTTGGTTCATGATTTCCATTGTGACAATATTTTGGGAACAGCATGCATTTACTTGCATCTTTTTGACCAAGCCAAATGTTTCTAATGCATTTTAATATATGGACTGAGTTGAATAGGAAAAAAAGAGGTTAAGACTTCATAACTGGGTGGGGATATACAATGGAAAGCTTTGGGGGACTGCAAAAAAGATATTTTTTATTTATTGTGTTATTATCTTGTTAGGCTTTCAAGTATTATCAATCATATCTCTTCTAAACCAATTAGTATACATTTAACTATATCAAATAAATTCTCAGCTTTTAAGACATTTAGCTGGTATAACATGCACAACATCCTTATATTGTGAGAATACACTGCTAACCATAAAGGCAAATGCACTTGTTACAGCTTCATTGCTGTTGTCAGATAAGTCAACAATATTACCACCCTTATAATCAAAATAAGGCTTTATTCATCTACAAGTAAAGATACTGTGGTGTCCTTCTGCATTAGTAACTTAAATTTATTTTTAATATACGCAAGAAAATTATGTTGCTCAATCAAAGGATTCATATATGTTGATAAGGTAAGTCTTTTAATGGCTGAGTAGCTTGGTAAAATTATTTTTTTGCTGTCTCTTAATAATCTGTACCCTTTAGGGGAGTAGTTATATAACAATGAAGAAAATATAATTTCTGTTGAATAATCAAGCTTATTCAGTGTCATTAAGTTTAGCTGCTCATATATAAATTTGATGGAACTAAAATATTTGTTTGATTCTTCTTGCACCAATACAAGAAATGACATTATCAATTTTAATATAAAAATCATATTTGGAGGTTTGGTTTGCTGTTGTTCTGTGTCAATTTTCTTCATGTTTTCAATCAGAATTTCAAGAGTATTTTGGTTGGTTACATTTTTAGGAACCTTATAGACCCCTATTGTATTCATTTCCACATCTCTACAAAACACATGTACAGTAAAATCAGATTCAATTACAAGAGACAGATTGATTTTTGGATATGGGGATTTGATGCTGCTGCATATAATAAGTGTTTCTTTCTGCCTAACAACATTCCAGTAATTTCTATCGAGAAAATTTAATTTTCCTTCTACATCATCAATATTATGGAATTTTTTCTGCTTTTTATATGCTAAGTCATCAGTAATACTTTTATTTAAAGCCCTTTTAAGGGCAGAATTCTCCAGTCGAATTCTTCTAGAATCTGGTGACTCTCTAGAGGTGCTGAATGAAGATAAATATGAGGGACAGTTTGGGAAAATTCTAGGGATAGCACCATCCTGAAGATAGGTTTTTTGAAGTTTAATTGCAATTTTGACACCTGATTTTTTTTTTTTTTTGTCAAATGCTGATGATTCTCTCCTTATGTCCTCTGGTCAAAAATGTAGTTCATATACCTAAAAGAAATTTTAAAAACCAAACCTATTTTAAATTCTTGTGAAAATCTAAGAAAAAAATCATTCAGCAAAAATTTAAAATATGAAGCATTTTTCTTACAATTCTAGGAAAAGTGAAGTTTTCTGATATTTAAGGAATTTGATTTAATTTATTAATTCAACAAAATGATTATCAGTGACAAAGCTAAGTACAAATAAAGAGAGAATTTTTAACATTTATATTTTTAAATCAAAATAAAAACATTTTTAATGAATAAAACAATTTTAAAAAATTGTTAGACTAGTAGAATTATGCCTATAAAAATATTTCTTTAAAGTTTTTTTTAATGAGGTTTCTAACTTTTAAAAACATTTGCAATTTTCTTTTTAATGTGTTGAAATTAATTCAATCCTTAAAGTTTCTTTTATTTACGAATAAAACAATTCTAAAGAAATGTTAGAATTATTAGAATTATATTTTGTCTACAAAAATATTCCTTTATGAATTTATATTGAACATTTCTTTAAAGATTGTTTAAAAATTATGTCTTTTTAGCTTTTAAAAACAACGTGAGCAATAAAGTCATGTTGAATTAACTTTCTCGCTAGATTTGTTATAACTTTGTTTTGTGAATTACAAAGATATGAAATTGATTTAATCATAAAAGTTTCAGTTATATTTACTTATTTTTTAATACAAAAAAATTCTCGCTTTGCTGAATTTAGTAGTTAAAAAATTCTCTTTTGATAGTACAAATTGAAAACATCAGATAATTCTTCATCTTTCAGAAAAGAAAATACATGAACTTTTGGGCCGTTTTTATAATTTCCTTTGCAATTTGGTACAACACATCTGTAAGGCATTGTTTTTGTTTATAAGTTAATGCAATATTTAAAAGAAAAAACAGACCAATTTAAAAATACTGAAAAATCTACACATACGACTTGTTGAAAGTTAGGACTCAAGATGATGACGTCACAAGTTCTTGACGTCACATGTAGCAGGCCTTCACTTTTTGATGGTCATGGCTTGGGTCACTATATGGAGTGATGTCACAGAGTGGCTGTCATGTAACCCTTGTGACTTATCTTCACTAAAGGAAGATAAGCAACTTCTGTATTAGGACACTTTTTTTCAAAATAAACATTCATGTTTTAGAAATAAAAGAAGGAAAACAACTGATTTGTCGCATTCATTAAAACTTAAACACTTGGGAGTTGGTTATTTAATTGTAGTGAGGAACCCAGTAATGATCTGTTACATCATGAAAAAAGGATGCAGCTACATGTAGTGTTTTTTCGCCAGGTGCCATATTGGCAGAATAGAACTGTGCATGTGTGGCATAATGTTAGCAAACCACTTGCAGGTACAGATTATTTCATCTAATAAAAATGCAGACATGAGAATGAAAAGTGAATTCATATAGGTACTGGGAAATTAGAGGTCAATGTTTTCATGGTATGAGAAAGGTTACTTCTTCTTGTGATTGACATTATAAAGGTGCTAGATGGTGTCTATATTACACAACCAAAACTCTGAAGTTTGAGGAAAGTGAGATTGTACATCTGTGACTATCTGTATCGACAATCTCATCTTTGTATAGAATTTGATCAGTAGTCTGTGTTTGTTGTAGGAATAGAGAAAAGAAAAAATGTCAATCCAATCCCAAAACTATATTGGAGTATCTCATTTCTGTCCAAGTCAGGAGCTATAAATGTGGATTAAGAACAGTCTGTTGATTCCATACTTCAAGCAAAAACTTGGACTCCTCCTCAATGCCTTATTCAGTTGATACAAGGCAAAAATATACCCAACAATAGACATCATGAAGCTCAACAGTGTTTACAGCTGATGCATATGCTTGTGCAATCAAGCTATGAGAGTGGGTGTCAGGAAGGATCTAACATATTCTTACTGGATCTCAGTCTGTGCAAGTTCATGAATCTATGATGATATCAGTTGGTGATCTATCACAAAAGAGATATTACCTAACAAGACTATGCTGCGGACTGAATGTAGCACAAGCAAATAATGAAATCGGTGCATTGCTATCTCAGGAAGAGGCAATCAACAAAGCTGTGTTGACTATATTTACATCAACAAAGATCTCATGTTGGTATAGGTTGGCTTGGGATAAAAGGATGACTTTAAGATGGTGCCCACATGTTGGGCTTTGATGTATGAATCTCTGTTACCAGTGAATAATATGTCTATAGGAAAACTGGACCCTGGCACTATGATGGCCATACACCAATGTAGTGAACATCCAAGTGTGAAGCACACTACACATTCTGAAAGGAGAATTTGCCCTTTCACATCTATGGCAGCTGTCAAGTCAGCAAGAATCTGTGAACAGTACCAAA
The DNA here is from genome assembly GCA_037127315.1 of Ascarosepion bandense. NCBI lineage: Eukaryota > Metazoa > Mollusca > Cephalopoda > Sepiida > Sepiidae > Ascarosepion > Ascarosepion bandense. The sequence goes on from JBBBDQ010002509.1 coordinate 477,506, forward strand.
CAATATAAACTCAGAACCAGTTTATTGGTGGTAGCAAAAGTTTCTAGTAGCAGAGATTGGCAATAAACATAATTCACTTTTTCAATGGGAATTATCTAACATTTACAAATTGTGGTCTTTGCAGGTCTCTATGTCCAAGCTGCTGACTCACCAAAACTTGTTGAGCATTAAAGTTAATTTTTTATGTGGTAGGTCTGCTGTTTGTCCTCCTTAAGGACAATGATATTACATTTTGTGCAGGAGTTTTAAGATTTTTGTGTGCATTGTTTGTTGTTGATTTTGTTGACTGCACAGTATAGTAGGGTCAGTTGGGCACTGTTTGTGAGAAAAAGAACACCATGATGCAATTCACTCTGCCAGAAATTTGGCTTGCTGTACTGCTTGGCATTCATGACAAAAACTCTAATATAAACATTTCAGAGTATTTGGGTGTCAAGTATCCAGAATTATCTAACATTCAATCCTGATTAATGGAATACCATAAAGTATCTTTGTCCCTTCCTGGGGTTTAATTAACAACAGTGCATTATCTGAGAGTGAGTAATAAAGTAGAATAAGTCAGACAACTCTCTTGAAATACACAACTCCTAAAGCAGCGGATGGAGCCAATGCCCCCTCACACACACACACCTGCAGTGAAGCATCTAACAACTGAAACCTCCTCAGGCTGCTTCTACTGTGATTGAGAGATTAGAAGGGCATATAACAAAGAATTGAGTACAGGCTTGCATTAAAAAATGAAGTGACCATATTTTTGTATCTTTTGCTAGATGCCATATTGGCAGAAGCGAGAATGCATGCATAAGTTGCATGGCTGATTTACACGCATTAGCAATAATAAGTCAAATAAAAATGCTAGCATGAAGAAGTGAGCATTGAGACTTCCACTAACTACTGTGATGTTACGTCAGTTAGCAACATGAAAAAGTGAGGATTGGAAGTTATTAAAAACTCTTAGAAGCTGCAGTATTCTTACAATTGTGTTTTCAACTGATACTTAAATATCAATTTATACAGTCATACATGGCAGAGTTCAGTAGCATTTAAAAAATGTTTTTAAAATGTTTATTTTTCACATGCATAAAATCACTTTTTTACATATCTAATCTACAAATGATCTTCAAAAATTGACTTTTTTATTTGATAGAATATTTATCCATTTGGAATTATTATTTCTTGATTGTTATAACTTGTTTATTTTATAATCAGTATGTTTCTCTGAGATATTTTATCAATTACTATAACAATATTTCTGAGTATTTTATAACTTCAATGTAACCAGGTAGTATTTGCAGCAAAGTCACTCTCAAACCAGTTTTGTGTCATTTTTTTTTTCTTTTGCTATATACATTTCCTTTTTTTTTTTTCTTCACATCTTTAATAAAATGTATGCGTAAATCTGTGTCCTACTTACTTTTTGAGAATGGAAACAGTTGTCAGATAGGCATAGATACATTTACATAACCATATACTCAGTTAATCTGTAACAGATTCTTTGGATGCAGTGTTTTTCTTTTTGTTGTTGTTTTTAATGTATTTAATTTTTAAATTTATTTATTTTAATAGAAATAAGGCAACCCAGTTTGTTTTGTCAGATCAATGCAATAACTTGCCTTTTTTTAAAGAAAGAAAAATTATTATTGAACTATTTTATAGTTCATTATATAGTATTATTGAACTGTTCTAAGAATTTATTTTTCTTTAAAAAAGCCCCAAAACAGATTCTAACAGCAAATTAAATAGAATAAAAAGAAAAATTTTAAAACCTTTCTGAATATATTTTCTGCACTAATTGAAGGAAACCAATGTTATTTTGCAATTGACAACTTTGTTATGAAGACAATTATTTTTATATTTATAATCTGATTTTAATAACTTAGCATGGCAAATATAATTCAGTTATTTAAAAAAAAGTTTCAGTTAACTATTACTGCAAGAGTGCTTTGTAATTCTAAGACTTTAGTTTTACAAAATGATTAGGTACATAAAATCTAAAAATTGAAAAAAATTAACTCATTAGAATAAAGTATTTTTAAAGATAAATTTGATTATGTGCTTGCAGTATTATCATTATTAAGTAAATAAAATAAACATTTCTTAATTTCCCACTTGTGCCAGTAGTTGTGATTTGAGGAATCATTTTCAAAGCAAATAAACTCTAACCAATCCTAACAAATTGGCTCACTCTATTGGCCTTGTGTTGAACTCAGATATCCATATAATATCTGTTCTAAATCTAATGAAAAACAAAACTTTTATGATGTTATGTCAATAGACAGACAAGTGTTGCTTTTTGTTTGATTATATGGGAGGAAAATGGATCTTCCATCTTCTGTCTGTAAAGATCTTTTGTTAGATAAAGGCCTTCTCCAGATTTATAGGGAAGAATGGGTAATTATCTAACTGTGCTGGCATAATGCATGTTGGTAGAGGTGCATGACAATCATGTCGCTTTGTGATTTATAATCACTCAAGGGTATTTGTATGAGGAAATATACCAAACACCTCAAATTCAAACTTGGCTTTCTGATTTCTCATCCTAAGCACATCCACACTTACAGTATTCTCAAGCAGTCACTCGTCTGTGTACTAAGTTTGACATTGCTTAACATGAGTGTTTGTGCGAGAATTGGTGTTTCAATGTGATATGGCCATAAGCCTGGATCTTCCATAGTGTGCATTAATATAATATTACTGATTATATACAAAAGGATTGTTATTGTTGAATAATAGAATATACATTGAATTAAGGAATATTTCTAATAGCCATTGCGAGTAAATTGTAATTGGGATAATTACAATTAATGTGTTATACAATTGAAGTGATATTGTTCAATTGACGAAAGGAATTTTTCTGCTATGTTACTTGATAACATTTAATAAGTTAGATAACTTATTTTGTGGGGAGCTGGAATTTTTCATGGTATATTTGTTACATACCGTAATTCTTCAATATTCAAAAACTTGCAATGATGTCAAACAAGATGGCTACTTTTAAACCAGAAAGAAAACTATCTAATAAAAATCTACTCCTTAATCAATAGTCAGCATCTATATTGGTATAAATATTTATGTTGTTCAGTTAAGTTTTCATTGTGATTAAATACGAAATAATTTGATACATTTTGAAACTGAGAACACATGTTTAGAGAAGAAATATATATAAAAGTTAATAGACTTAAAAATTTCTTAAATTTTAACTGGTGTAATTTCACTGAAGAAAAAAAATAAAATTTGTGAAGTATTATATAAAGGCAAATCCTGAATATTATATTTGAAAGTTAGTTACATATTTTTGATACTAAGAATAAATGTGATAAAATTGTTGAATAACCTGAATGACGTGAATGTTGTTAACTATCTAAATTAAAGATTTCATTATCCTGCAAATTGTTCTATTAAATGTTTTCATCTTTTTCCTTTTTTTTTTTTAATCCCTACATTTTTAGGCATTGTATTCTTCACCCTTCCTCAGATATTTCATCCAACAGTGTGATTCAACTCATTAACAACGAAAAAGAAAAAAGCAAAAGTGCAAATTCAACATTTTTATAATCTAGAAATAGTTGAGTTGATTTACAAAAATTGATTTTTTTTTTCTTTTTTACTTCAGTTTCTTTACCTTGAAACAGTTTTTCGTATGACAGAAAATAGACAAAATGCAGGATGATTTCTTAATTACTTCTCTTATTACTTTGACTCAGACTTTTACTTTGATTATTACTTGATATGCTGTCATTTTATCCATATCTGGTGCACAGCTATAGTAGTGGACACAAGAATAGAAAAATGCTCAGTTCTAAAGTAGGTCACTTCAAGAGTGTATAATTTTTTTTATAACTATGCATGCTTAATGAAACTTTGCAGACTAATAATGTTTTAAATGTAGGTACTTCCACATTTTTGCTAAAAAAAAACAGTGTAGCATGAAGAAAAAAAAGGCTCCAAACTTAATAAAAACAAGGTTTTATCATTAAAATATTTGTTAATATTAAGAGAAAAAAACCAAAGAACAAAGTATTTTTAATATATTTAATCCTTTCTAGCTGTTTGAAATTATTGATAAAAAATTTTTTTCGTCATCTATATATCCCGTTTAATTTGTAGAAATAAAATTCTGTCTGCAAACTGTTTTATTAGTTATATGCAGGACTCCTTGGAGAATGTAAGTCATCAATTTGTTTTACCCCTTTCCAAAAACTTTGCTTTGACTAGTAAAATAAAAAAATGTAATAAAACATTATTTAATTAGATAAAATTCTACAACTACTGCCTCTTACTTTCCTGCTTGCTGGAAGTCCTCTGTGGTTCCTGTTTTTAAGAAATCTGGAGAACCCTCAGACCCCTCTAATTATCACCCTATCAGCCGCAAAGTGTTCGAGGCTATTATCAATGCTGAAGTGGTTCAACATCTCACAGCCCACAACCTCTCTCAGATAAACAGTAGGTTTTCCCCTTCCCCAGATCTACTGCCGATATGCTAATGACCATCACAGAGTATATATTGATAAGAACAGTAAAGCTTGAGCTGTTTCCCTAGATATCTCCAAAGTATGCTGGTCTTTTACACAAGTTACAGGGCTATGGTATAACTGGATGCTTGTTTGATTTAATCCAGTTGTTCCTTTCAAATTGCGTAATGAAGGTAGTATTGAATGGGCATGCTTCCAGATACTATCATGTGAACGTAGGCGTCCCTCAAGGCTCTGTTCTAGGTCCTACGCCTTTTCTGATCTTCATCAATGATCTCCAAGTAGGCATCTACGTTGATAACACCACCATTTACTCCCACCTTGATAAGAAATCTGCTGAAGCAGACAAAACAAACCTTGCTGCTGATCCTGAAAGGGACCTTCAATCTGTGCTGGACTGGGGTAAGAAATGTCTCGTAAATTTTAATGCTTCCAAAACGAAGCTGCTATCTTTTAACCACCACAGACAATCACTCCTACCCTCCCCCCCATCAGCATGGACCAAACTAGTCTCCCTGAAAGCAAAACACTGTGCCTCCTTGGCCTAACTCTCTCAGCCAACCTCAAGTGGAATGACTAGATTAAATCCATAGCTAAAGAAGGTCGGTTCACTGTGTAGGGCCAGGAAGTTTTCCTTGTCTGAATCCATCTTGCATATATATATAAATCTACAATCCGCCCATGCATTGAATACTGCTGTCACATCTGATCGGGTGTCCATGCTATTCATCTTCGGGTTCTTGACAAAATCCAACTGCATGAATTTACTTGAGCTACTAGACTAGCAACTAGGTCCCACCCTTTTACAGTAAAATCAACCAACTGTGACTTCTACTCCTTCAGCTTTTTTTCTCGCATTTACTGCCTGTGGAATTCCCTTCTGTATACTTGCTTTCCTGACAGCTACAATCTCCAAGAATTTAAATGCAATGTCAATTACCATCTCTTACCTCGTTGACTCCCATCTTTACTCTGAGAACCCTTGTATCATGTTTTTCTCCCTTTCCACTCTACTCTCATGCAGCTCTCTTCACACCAGTGTTCTCATCCTTCTCTTATACATTTTCTGACAGCCCCTGTAACTTGTTTCTCTTTCTCCTCTTATGTAACCCCCTGTGCACCAGTGGCATTACTGCCTTGCTTGGGGTAAAATGATTTTAATATATAGTAGACATTTATTGATTGAAAATTTTTTGCCATGAATAATGAATTTTTGCAAGAATTGTTTTCATGTTTTCTTTTTTAAATTAGGATAATTTATAGTATAGTTTCAAAAATTTTCTAAAAATTCTTCAAAACTTTGTCTGCATTAGTTTAAGTTACAGAAATCATCACACTGCATGATTTTTGAAAAAAATTTTTAATTTGATTTCATGTGTATAAAATGTGACCATACATGACATTATCAGAAAATAAGATTGATGATTTAAAGAATTATTTCCATCAATTGTATGATTACTGAGTTCTTAAAAATGATATAAAAAAGCATTCAACCATCATTTTCTTAAATTATCTTTTAACAAATAAAGTGTCTATAGGACAGCAATAAACATGTAAATAGCTTATCAGTGCTTGACAAGTGCTTGTCGGGTGTTGAAAGATATGTAAATCACTACTACAGTTCATTTTAAAATCAGTTTTTCTGCTTTTTTTAAAATTTTTTTTTTACTTAAATATACTTGTTTCAAATAAAATTAATTTTGCTTTAAATCAGCTAATATTCCTCAAAGTTTCAGAAATATATATTTTATTTTTAGAAGATTTTTTAATGAAGAGAATTACATTGTGATGAAAGATGGCTAAAAGGCTGCTAATCAACTATTTTAGAAAAACATTTTTAAAAAATTTATTCAAATTACTATATTTTTTGTTTTTGAAAAATACACTACAGAGTATTTTGTGTAACGGAAATAGTAAATTTAATCCTTTAGCTTTCAATTAAAGCTAAAATGATAGCTTTGAAAACTTTGGTATCGTAAAAAAGTAGCGGTACCTATTTAAATGGTATGTAAATTTTATCTTTCTCTATAAATTAAATTATAAATCAGTCTCCACTCAGTATGGAAATAATCTTTTTTAATTTTTAATAAGAGGCTTTTATTGCCTGATACTAATTAATTTATCTAAACTTATTTATAAATGGAACTTTGTATGTATGTGTGTGTGTGTGTGTGTATCCATTACCTATAGACTCTGAAACAGCTCAACCGATTTTCTTGAAAATTTACACAGTTGTACTATAAGCGTCTGCGAGTGTTCTTAGCTAGGTTTTGTGTTGAGGTACCCCCGATAAATATCGAAAATCAATAATCGAAAAAATTGGGTTATAGAAGGAGTGGTCGGATTTTAATCAAATTTGATGCACTCATAGACAAAGACATAAGAAATGATATTCAGAAGTTTCAAGGTTGCAGTTCTTACAATAGTGCAGAAAATCAATAATATATATAGATATTTAAAAGGCAAGATGTTTGTCTGTTTATCTGCCTGTATGTCTGTATTTTTTCTCAGCCCCTTTATTTTAGTTTTTGCTTCAGGTTTGGCTCTAAGTAGGTATAGGTGTAGTTCTTAGTCTCAGCCATGATACCATTTACTCAGAGGACTTATTTAGCCTTCAAAATTCAGTTTACGATGAAAAAGAACTTATTTGATATCGATAGCAGGAAATCAAAATTTGACTTGCATCCATTCATTTTTCTTTCAGTCTACGGTTTTGCTTTAACTGGAAGCAACTATTGCTTTTTAGTCTTTCGTGCTAACATCTAAAGAGTCTGAGCTCCAGGACCATGGATTAGTTTTAAAGCTTTCATTACGCCTGAGCAACGCCGGGCTATACTGCTAGTAGAATATATTCTAATAATGTGTGTTTAGTAATCCATGATTCTGACTGGCAAAGGTTCTCTTAGTTTTGGTATTCGCCCGAGCATCCTCACAAAGGCGGGATGTGGAACATGCTCAGTTTTACCTTTGGGCAATTCAGAGTGTGTACACTCAGGCAAAAATGCCCTTGTTTACTTTTCCACAGATGTGGCTCTGCCCTTCAGTAAAGCCTCCTGCCTCAAGGATAAATGGGCACAGTTTATATGGAGCTGAGAGGTTGAGTTCATTAAGAACTGGGGAGAGGGATAAATATGTTGCTGCCTTTAGCAAAAATCTACCAAGTTGTGAGATTAAAACTTAATCTAACAGCTACAGAACAATAACAGATATATCAATGTCTCCATTATAATTTTAATTCATCTCATTTGTTCATTTTACCAAACTTCTATAGATTATTAGTTCTCACAAATAACTCAGAGAGTTATTAATCTTACATGCTATTTATACTGATATTTGTTAGCAGATATTAGGGAGAAGGCAATTTTTTGATGTTTAAAGAATTAATGTCGGACTTCCAAAATATTTGCTAAAAAGTAGCATACTATGATGAAAAAAATACCCAAATTTGATATAGTTGTTTCATTGACAAAATGTTTGTTATTATTAAAAGGAAAGACCAAAATATTTTTTATTACTTTATTGAATTTTTTTAATCCTTTCTAGCATGTTCTAATTTTTGGTTAAAATTTTTTTTCTAACATCAGTGGGTGAGCTAAAAATTAGTATTAAGAAATTTAGTGTCTTTTTGTGGTAAAACACACATTGTTTTGGAAATTCTTGAAAATTCAAGTAATTGTCAGATTTTAATTAAATTTTCAGAAATTATTCACAAATGAATGAAATTATTTTTTTGAATTTTTTTTAACATCAGTTACTTTTTACTTAATTTTATGATATTTTGAGGAATTAAAATTTCAGCCTCTTCATATATATTATTGCATCAGAATTTAATTTTGAAGAATTTAAATCACTTTTTTTGTCAAACAGAAACACCACTAATGAACATTTACTCTGAATTGTAAAATAAAAAAAACCCAATAAAACTATTACCTTATTTAATTAGAAAAGCTTTTAATTGCTTTTATATGTTATCAAGGACACTATTGTCATAAGAAAAAAACGTTTTCAATAAATAATGAAATTTACAAGTGTTGTTTTAATTTTTAAAAAATTTTTAATTGGAAAAGTTTATTATGTTTTAAATCTTAAAATTTCATATTAATTTTTGCCTTTTTAGTTGATAATATTAAGTGAAAACTGTATTTACTAATATTAATTTTTTTTTGTATTTATATAAACGTGATTTTTGTATATACAGGTGATCATACATGACATTATCAGAAAATAAGAGTAATATCTATAGTCAATTTAAATTATTAAAATTCAATAAAAATCAGATAATGGAGAATATTTTCCTAAATTTTTAAGATTGAGTACTAAAAAAAATTATATAAAAAAGGTTTCTCATGTCATTTCCTTCAATGATGTTTTACAGATAACAATTTTTTCCATAAAAAACATTAAATATGTCATGCTGTCAGTACATCAACACCTTAAACAGCTACTGTCAGGTTAAAAAATGTATTTCTGCAATATTTTAAACAAAGTTTAAATGAAGTTTCAGAAAAGTATATTTTAATTTTGGTAGATATTTTCCTCTGACATGAAGTGTTGTGACTATATACAATCAGTAGCTTCATCTACTGCAAGGAAATATGGGCCACTGTGTCTTGCCTTAAAATTTTTCTTGCCAAAATCCATCTTGCACATTTGCAAATATACCATTCATCCATGCACTAAATACTGTTACCATATCTGGTCTGGTGTTTCTGCTGTACATCTAGAGATTCTTGACAAAAGCCAAAGAAGAGTCTGTAATGTAATCAATCCTAACGATGCATCTCGGCTTAAGTCACTTTCTCAATGACGTGATGTGGCTTCCCTCCATCTTTTCTACAAATATTCTTTTGTTTTTTTTTTCTTTGGTGTCCCAAATACATGAATTTAAGCAAGCTACTAGATTGGCAACTAGATCTCACCCTTTTACTCTTTAAATAGCTAAATGCAACTGCCTTTTCTACTTTTCTAACAGTTTTTTTTTTCTTCACTTCCCACCTGTGGAACTCACTTCTGTTTAACTGCTAATCTGATAACTACAATCTTCAACAATTTAAATACAATTTCAATCATCATCTTCTCTTTCACTTTCTCTCCCTGTAACCCCTTGCATACAAGTGGCATTGCTGCCTTGCTTGGGGTAAAATGATAAAAAAAAAAACAGTTTAAATATCTTTTCTCTTGGCAATTTAAAAAAATATCTAAATATATATGAAACTTAGTGCATTTTGTTTGCAGTATTAAACTATAGAAAATGTTTTAAAATATTTCAAATATGTAAATTAATACGGCATATGAATTAATTATTACTTAAAATCTAACGGCATATGAATTAATTATTACTTAAAATCTATATTATCAAAGAAAAGCTGATTCTCTGTCCATCACACACTAATGCCTATACCTGTGTTGTGCATGCGTGACTTGCATATGCTTGTCATTTAATTTGCACACAATCTGAATGAGCTTGAAATAAGACAGTGAAATAATAGATTCTTCTCCCACTCAATAATTTGGAGACTAGAAAAAAAATTTCTTATTAACATTTTATGTCTGACAAATTGTCTCTTTACTTACTTACATGTGTGTATGATGGTGAAAAACAAACAAATAATAATCAGCTTTTCTTTATTTGTCTTACCTATAGTTCCTTATTGATAATTCTTTAATTCTTTTTGTTTTAATTCTATTGATCTCAGTCTATTCATATCTATAATTTATCAGTATCAGTTTATTCATATCTATTGACATCTAGAACCTGATATCGGAGATAGCCATGAAGTAATTATCTAGTTTATTTTTGATGACAAAATGAATTTAGGTTAATTTTAAAAAAACCCCAAAAAACCATAAAATTAAATTTACGTAAAAATGGCACAAGTGGAATAAGAGAAAAAAAAAATCCAATTAATTTCTCTGTAAAAAACCTGTTAAATTTTAAATCCTAAAAACTCTAATCTAAACTTATTTTATAAATGGAACTTTGTCTGTATGTGTGTCCGTTACCTACAGACTCCGAAATGGTTGAACTGATTTTTTTGAAAATTGACACAGTTGTATTATAAGCATCTGTGAGTGTTCTTAGCTAGGTTGTGTGTCGAGGTACCCCCGATAAATATCGATAACCGAAAAAATCGGGTTATAGAAGGAGTGGTCTGATTTTAATCAAATTTGATACACTCATAGACAAAGACATAAGAAATGATATTCAGATGTTTCAAGGTTACAGTTCTTACAATAGTGCAAAAAATCGATAATATATTTATATAAAAGGCAAGATGTTTGTGTGTGTCTGTTTGTCTGTATGTCCTTTATACAAATCCACAATTTTTATCTGATTCTCACCAAACTTCACACAAATATTCTTTAGGCTGAGTCTGAGCTCCAGGACCATGGGTTAGTTTTAAAGCTTTCTTTACACTCGAGCAACAGGCTATACTGCTAGTATCAAATAATTATAAGATTTTTTAAAACTTTTTTTAATTATATGCTAATAAATAAAATTATTTAAAACAAATTTTTAAAAAAAATTTTGTAGAAATATTTTTAGATATTATTGATTTAAAATATATATATATATATATGTACATGCACTTTCAATGCTATGAACTCCCACATAGAAAGAGAAGAGGTGGTTTTATATTGATCTCAAGTGTTGCTGTTTAATGGACTAGCAGATGGTTCATTTTGAAGTTTTATCTTCTAAACAACAACCTAAATAAGTGGATTAGGGATTTTTGGAGATCAAGTGGCAACAAAAGAGGAAATAGGGTATATTTGAGTGCTGGTCTATATTAAGTTATGCTTGTGGTCAGGGGGAGTTCTGGTCTATCCTTGGTGGGAGACAGACATGTCTTTTGTCCTATTCCTGTGTCATCCATTCATATTGGGATGAGTAGATGGGTGAGGAGTTGGTGGGGAAAAGAGCTGAACTGTTAAACCAACATTGCAGAAGTTGTTTCAAGTATCTCCTACCTACTCACACAGATGAGCAAGTGAAGCCCTGAATAAAATATCTATTTTATAATGTGGGAAACAGGGTTTATATTCTTATTTTTCAACCTGGCATTTGTTTTTCATTGTGTTACCTTGCGATCATGCTTTTTCCTAGCTTTTAGGGCACACTAAAGAGATTGAGGATTGAATTGCAATATGGGAGGTAATCATTAGCCTGTTCATGAAAGTTAGATATTTGCACACTTGCATCCACACAATTTGAATGAAATTGAAATGGGTATCTGCTGTGAGAACTAATCTCTGGATAACATGAAAAATGTGTAGCCCTTTGAAGTTATTTTTATGTTGACTTCTCTATTTAAACCAAATATATTTTTTAATACATGTTTGTCTGTTTAAAATGCTAGAATCTAGATTTTAATCATTTTACTGTCAGCTAGTAACTATAAGAAATTGGCAGAATTTAGTTTTAGAAAACATTTATCTAGTAGGATATTGAATTAAGGAGAACTCTATACTTGTTTAAAGTATCAATATCAATCAAATTGGCATTATTCCCTCCACCAATATGCAGATTTGTATGGAGGTGGAATTACAAGATTTCTCATTTTCTCTTGAAATCTTAATAACTGTCATATTTTTTACTTTTTTCTGACATCCTGGCATTTGGTGAACCTTAGGCAAAAGTGTGCTTGTGAGTAAGTTATCAAACTTTTAGTATGATGTTATATAATAATTACATAAGTAATTACCAGATGAAAATTTAAAGTTGTATTAAATTTAAACAGAGGTAAGAAGAAATATCACTGAATATGTTGAGAATAAAAACTTTTTAGAAATGTTTCATCACTATAATTAATTACTATAATTAATAAAACATTAAAAAAGAAACAAGTTCACTACTTGGGAAGGAAAAATTTCTGTTGACAGCTGCTAAAAAGCTAAGTTCTTCACTAAGCTTCAGAAAATCCAAATTTTTCTTTGTAAAGTTTGGCTTTTGGTGGCTAATATATATGGAACTAACATATTCTAATTATTGTCAGCATTTAACTTGTATCCTCATAATATTCTGTCCAGCTTAAAGGTGGAGTTTCAGTGATGGAAACTTTGGTTAAAATAGATTTTCTTTTTCTTTTCCTGGGAGATAGCTTCAGCTGAAATATTTTAAATTTTTGATTTGTATTTTTTTAGAAATAAAATCATAAGTAACTTATGCAGTTATAGACTTACAAATATGCTTTACTATCAGAGAAATTAGCAATAGATTTTAAAATGAACTAAATAATTTGTCACATTTAACAAGTAACTGTAAATATTTATCATAGTTATTCTTTGTTAACTGCTATGATTCTGGATAAACGTGTTTGGTTTTAAGTAATAAAGCTACTAAAATGTCATTATTTTCAATCGTCAAATAAAAACATATTGCAATTTGTAAGGCTTTATATAGGTATCAATATAAGGATAAAAAAATATAGTCTCAAAGTATTTTATGTATATGCTTGCTATTACTGGAAATAAGTGATCTAAAGCTAAGACTTTTCTTCCTGTCTGTATATGTTGGAACTCAATTGGAAATGTTTTCATATAAACTGATGTAAATATTAATGTTCTGTTTGGAGCCTCTTATGCTTTCCTAGAAAATTGGCCAATTCTAATTCATTTCAAACCACTGATAGAGACTTATCTGTGAGAATCTCATAACATTCAAGTTCAAGATGAGGATACTAATCTAAATGTAAGTGTCTAATAATAATACTTTCACATCTCAAAAGTTTCAATATAATTTGCAATTACAATGAATTAATTTTTTCTGGTCTTTATATCAATACCTATATAAGGCCTTACAAACAAACTTTTTTATATTCTTTGGTGATTGAAAATGAAAACATTTTAGTAGTTTCTTGCTTATAAGTTGCATCCTCCTCTTGCACGAAAAAGAAAAAATGGCCAGTTGGTTCATTGCTTGCTTGTATCTTTTGTGGTTGTTTATACATTCATTGAAAAATTGGCAGACATATTTCTCAATTCTAATGTACATGATTTAGAACATTTGCAATCTTTTGAGGTATCGCTTGAAACAAGTTGTTTCTCCTAATAGCATTTTCACCAGAGTCAACCTAGACTACATAACAGAATAGTCAATGCTATCACGCACATGACACACACTGACCACAACAATAAAGCGCATACACACAAACATGCTATCACAGTTTAATGCACACAAATAAACATATGTACAATAAACATGCGTACGCACGCACAGCACACTTACCCATAACCCAACACAACTCATGCCAAAATGCGTACCCCCATATATAATATATATATATATATATATAAATGTGTGTGTATATGTGTGTACACTAAACACATGCGTATTTAAGTACTCCGATATTTTGGCATAGAGATTTGATGTCTATGCTGAAAATCAAAAAGTTTTAAAATGAAAAAACATGCTTGAAGATTTCATTTTAGATTTATGTAAAAGCTTAATGATTAAATTTATTATTTCCACTAAACAAAAAAGAAGAAAAAGAGAAAATAAAGTTAACGTCAAATGTTTTCATTAAATTTGCGGCCTTTTTCATTAACATTTGACGTTAACTTTATTCTTTCTTTTTCTTCTTTTTTGTTTAGTGGGAATAATAAATTTAATCATTAAGCTATCTGTTAGAAAGGTTTTAAGGGAAGAGGAAGGAAGGAGAAAAAAATTTCAAGTAAAGAAAAATAAAAATACTTTTGTCTTTCATCTTAATAATAAAATCAACATGTTGGTGATTAAACTTCATTTCCATTAAGTTTGTGGCCTTTTTCATTACGCTGTTTATTAGAAAGGATTAGAAAAAGAAAGAAAAAAAACTTAAGAAACAAAATAATAACAATAATAATTCGATAATAATCAATTTTCATTAAGTTTGTGGTCTTTTTCATTACGCTATACTGTTTGTTAAAGAGGATTTATCAAATTAGTAAAAAAACGAAAATAATAATAATTCAATAAAAAAAATAAACAAATAATTTGGTGTTTCATCTTAATAATGTTATCAACGATAGAACTTTGTTTTCATTAAGTTTGTGGCCATTTTCATTATGCTATGCTGTTCCCCCCACCCCGTAAAGTAGTGGAGGTGCTTATAACATACTACACACTGGAACACATACACACACACACAAAATAAAGGAGAATAAATTGCAAAAACTACACGCACATAAACAGGCACACATGACAGAGTCACGGACACACGCACACACCACCAGATAAAGCAGATAGATAAAACAATAGTAATAAAATAAATCCTCTTCAACACAGGCAAAAGTCAAACTGTCAGGTCACACTGAGATAAACCACACATTAAAGCAGACTGATATCATCAGACCAGAAAAAGGTCCCAACTGTAAATCACACATATGCCACAAACACACACACAAGCTCTAACACACTTACACACACACACACACACACACACACACACAGTAAAATTAATGGCAGCAGCAACCAGCCAGAACTGACCATTCCTTGAAAGGCATACTCTCCTCTGCTATCCTGAAGATGAGATTTTGCTCTTGAAATATTAATGTATAATGAATAGGTAATACCCCAAAACTTCTTTACCTTCCTATAAATTAACCTGGTTTTGTATCAACATATGTTTATCTATATACTTAATACTTAGAATTTGGATGCCTACGCTGAAAAAAAATGGAATATTTAGATTTGATACACAAATATAGATAAATGTATTATATAAATTTATACATATATATAATTGTATTTTGTTATATATATATATATATATATATATAAAAAATTGTATTTTGTTATATATATATATAATTGTATTTTGTTATATATATAAAATTGGGGGAGTGTGAACCGGGTGATAGTTTAGTCTATCTACTCCAATTGAAAAAAAGAAAACAAAGCTAGAAGATTAGAAAAGAGAAAACCGGAAACCACATCTTAAACAGGAAACAAGAGATTAGCCTCTTAGTTAGCTATCTCTTCTTCCTCTACCGCTCCTCTCCTTCTCTGACTGTTCAGTACTTGACAGCATCTCTGACAATATCTACAAGGCCATTTGTTCTCACCTATCTGCCCATATATTTGTGTTTGGTGACTTTGACGCCCACCACACCAAATGGCTGGTAAACTCTGTCACTGACCCTGCTGGTGTCCACACCATTAATTTTTCAATCTCCCAATCCCTTACACAAGTGGTGGACTTCCCCAAGCGTTTCTCCAATAGCACTAATGGAAGTGACTCACTACTAGACCTCTGCTTCACCTCCATCCCAAATTCCTGCACCACCAGACAGCACTGCCCCCTCGGAAATTCTGACCACGCCGTAGTTTCTGTCAACATCTCATTCCATTCCACCCCTACCTAAGAAACCCAGAGCAGCAGAATATCCTACTACTATCAAAGAGCAGACTGGGATTCATTCTGTGACTTCCTCTGCGACATCCCTTGGAACAATGTTTTTAGTCTTCCCATCGAAGACTGCGCATCAGAGGTCTTCTCCTGGGTTAAGGCTGGCATCAATGCTTTCATCCCTGCCAGGAAATTTCAGCTTAAATCCCATTTGTCTTCCTGGTTCTCGCCAGCTTGCTTGGCCGCCATTGCCCACCGGAATCACTTCTTCCGGCTTTATCATAGCCACGCGTCGGATCAAAACAGACACCTTTTCGCTTCAGCTCGTAATAAGTGTAAAAAGATACTTAATGAAGCTAAGATGCTGTTTGCTGCCAGAATGAAGCAACACATAGCATCCTCTAAGTTTGGCGCCAAAGACAACTGGCGCCTCTGTAAAAGTGTGCTTAACAAGAGGAAGTCCTCAGTACCTCCACGAATCAATGAGTTTGTGGTCCTCACCTCCTCAGCAGACAAAGCTGAATGCTTTGCTCGTAGATTCTCGACCAATTTGAGTCTGGATTCATCTGGAGTCTATACACCCGACTTCCCACCTAGAACTGAGGCCCAATTGAATGAAGTCCACATCATGCCCTCGCTGATTTCTAACATAATCTCAAAACTTGACCCTCACAAAGCAAATGTTGGAGACGGAATGCCAATCATAGTCTTGAAGAAATATGCCCCTGAACTCTCCTCTGTCTTTTCTAAGCTCTACAACCTATGCCTATCTTTCTCCTGCTTTCCTGCCTGTTGGAAGTCTTCTTCTGTGGTTCCAATATTTAAGAACGGTGGTGAACACTCCAACCCCGCAAATTACTGCTCTATCAGCCTTCTTCTGATTTTTGGCAAAGTGTTTGAAGCCATAATCAACACCGAGGTCGTTCAGCATCTCACAGCCCACAGGCTCCTCTCGGACAAACAGTATGGCTTCCGCTTCACCAGGTCTACTGCTGATATGCTAACGACCATCACCGAGTATATTTTCCAGGCTCTCGACAAGAATGGTGAAGACCGAACCGTTGCCTTGGATATCCAGTCTTTCCTCTCTAACCGCATACTGAAGGTGGTATTAAACGGACATGCCTCCCAGAACTACACTACAAATGCAGGTGTCCCCCAAGGCTCTATTCTAGGTCCTATGCCCTTCCTAATCTATATCAATGATCTCCCCAATGCCATAAGATCCCAAGTAGGCATGTACGCCGATGACACCACAGTTTACTCTTGCCTCAATCAAAAATCTGGTGTTGGTGAACAGGTGAACCTCGCCACTGAGCTTGAAAAGGAGCTCCAATCCATGGTGGATTGGGATAAGAAATGGCTCATAAAATTCAATTCTTCCAAAACAAAGTTGCTGTCAATTAACCACCATAGACAACCACATCTACCTCCCATTAGCATGGAACAGGCTTGCCTCCCAGAGAGTAAAACACTACGCCTCTTTGGCCTTACACTCTCGGCGGACCACAAGTGGAATGACTACGTCGAATCCATTGCTAAATCCACTGCTATGAAAGTCGGCTCTCTGTGCAGGGCCCGGAAATTCTTTCCGTCTGAATCTATCCTGCATATATATAAATCTACCATCCGCTCATGTATTGAATACTGCTACCACATCTGGGCGAGTGCCCCTGCTATTCACCTTGGAGTTCTTGACAAAATACGGCTGAGAATCTGTAATGTGATCGATACCGACTTAGCTAACCGCCTGCAGTCACTCTCTCACCGGCGTGACGTGGCTTCCCTCTGCCTCTTCTATAAATACTTTCACTGCTTCTGCTCCGATGAACTTAAATGACTGGTGCCCCCTAGGTGTGAATTTGCATGAGATACTAGATTGGCAACTAGATCCCACCCTTTTACAGTGAAACTGATGAAATGTAACCGCAATTTCTACTCCAACAGCTTCTTTTCTCGCACTTCCCGCCTGTGGAATTCCCTTCTGCAGGCTTGCTTCCCCGACGGCTACAACCTCCAGAAGTTTAAATGTAAGGTCAATAGACACCTCCTAACACACTAACTCGCACCCATTCTTTCCAACACTCTCCCTATGTACATCCTAACTCGTCTATCACCCTCCTCCTGATATTTCCTATACCCAATCGCTCTATGTAACCCCCTGCGCTATAGTGGCAGTGCAATGCCTTGCTTGGGGTGATATGACTAAAATATTGTATGTTGTTATATACATTGGAGTAGATATAGCTATCTATCGCCCGGTTCACACTCCACCCACGTCTATTGAACAGCTTAAAAGGCTCATCCCTTGTTCCCTGTTTAGGATTTGATTTCCGGCTTTCTCTTTTCTAATCTCTTCACTATTACGTAGCCCCCTGCACATCAGTGGCATTACCATCTTGCTCCGGGTGATACGATTAAAAAATATATATATATATATATTTTTTTTTTTTTTTTTTTTTTTTTTTTTATAATCATATCACCCCAAGCAAGGCGGTAACGCCACTGATGCACAGGGGGCTACGTAAGGGTAAAAAGAATGGAAAAGAGAAAGCCGGAAACCACATCCTAAACAGGGAACAAGGGATGCGCCTCTTCACCTGTTCAGTAGACGTGGGTGGAGTGTGAACCGGGCGATAAGTTAGTCTATCTACTCCAATTGGAAAAAAAAAATAAGAGTGAAAAGATTGGAAAAAAGGAAACCGGGAACCGCATCCTAAACAGGAAACAAGGGATGAGCCTCTTCACCTGTTCAATAGATGTGGGTGGAGTGTGAACCGGGCGATAGTTTAGTCTCTCTACTCCAATTGAAAAAAAAAATAATAATGGAAAAGAGTGAAAAGATTGGAAAAGAGAAAACTGGAAACCGCATCCTAAACAGGAAAAAAGGGATGAGCCTCTTCACCCGTTCAATAGATGTGGGTGGAGTGTGAACCGGGCGATAGTTTAGTCTATCTACTCCAATTGAAAAAAAAAATAATAAAGGAAAAGAGTGAAAAGATTGGAAAAGAGAAAACTGGAAACCGCATCCTAAACAGGAAACAAGGGATGAGCCTCTTCACCTGTTCAATAGATGTGGGTGGAGTGTGAACCGGGCGATAGTTTAGTCTATCTACTCCAATTGAAAAAAAAAAATAATAATAATGGAAAAGAGTGAAAAGATTGGAAAAGAGAAAACCGGAAACCGCATCCTAAACAGGAAACAAGGGATGAGCCTCTTCACCTGTTCAATAGATGTGGGTGGAGTGTGAACCGGGCGATAGTTTAGTCTCTCTACTCCAATTGAAAAAAAAAATAATAATGGAAAAGAGTGAAAAGATTGGAAAAGAGAAAACCAGAAACCGCATCCTAAACAGGAAACAAAAAGAAAAAAAACGTTGTTGACTTGATAAGTTTTAACTTAGTTAAAGTCCAGGCAATGAAATGTGTAAGAAAACAAAATCAATCCTTCAATTAAGCATGAAAACTTTTAAAATCAAGCAAAAATTAGGCAAAACGAACAAAAAATAAAAAAATAATGGCTCACCCAGAACAGAATTCAACAATATTCAAGACATTTTAACTCCAAGCCGAGAACAAAGCCACTGACCATTGTAAAAGATATTACTAACTTTTTACTCACAGAATGTGGAAATGGGGTGCTAGCCAACCAGCCAGCAGAGAAGAGGAAAGCCTAGCAAACTAAGATAAGATTCCAGGCAATATAAAACTGATCCCCCACTTTATACCCAGTAAAAGCCTTAATTATGTTTTCAACTATTATATTCAGTCTGTTTAGTGCCATATGTGATACACGCTTGGGCTATCAGGTCCTGAGAGAGACATGACTGACTGGGCAGAAGATTATCCCACAGTAGGCTGCCATTGCTTTCTGCAGTAGACTGGTTGCTAGCCAAGGCTATAGAATCCAATCTACCCTGTTATTTAACTCATAACTGGAGGGTAGAGATGGGTTAATACTTTTCCAAAAGATATTTGCATGTAAGAATGCAATGAATTCAACTGGAATTCAAACTCGGCTCCCCGATTTCTCGTTCCAAGCTGATATCCACTGCACCAGAACATGAAATTAGACGGCTTAAATAATACACTTCCAGTAAGACAATAGCATAGTGGATTAAAGTTTTGGTTAATGAATTTGGTGGCATACTAACTCTGATTTCAATCCCTAAACCCAGTGGAAATGAGGAAAGCACTAATTGAGCAGTAATAATAAATCTTTTTAAAAAATGGGATATTCTGAGAATGAGAACAATTGATACCCCATCAAATAAATAAAGAGTTCAGTTCAAAATTACTTGATATTAGCTCACAACATTCATGAAAATTTCAAGGTTTTGTTACTTGAATTATCTGATGAATCTTAATTCATAAACTAATGATTAAATAAGCTTTTCACAAGTTCACCCATGAAAAAAAATACCCATGAAATTTCCCCTATTGCCTTGTAAACATTTGAGCTTAACAACTTTAACAAAATATTGCAATAACAATTATAAGTATGAATGAAGGTCATTATTTAAAGTAAGAGGGTACAAATGAAAGATTAAACATTGATATGGCTTTCTATTTCACTGAAGCAGACATTAAAGAAAGGATTAGTGCCTCCTTTACCACCCTTTCTTTTTATGCATGCTTTCTTTTCTCACTAAAACCTAACACCATTTTTCCTTGTAATCAGAAAAGAATAATCCCTTATTAATCCGAGCTAATGGCAGGGTGTAATGCATGTGCTATAGGAGGAGTGATGGATTGTTTTTTTTGTTTATGTAAGTTATTAAAACTAAAAACATTGATTGTAATATATATATATATATATATATATATATATATATAAAAACTGTATTTTGATATATATATATAAAAACTTGTATTTTGATATATATATATATAAAAACTTGTATTTTGATATATATATATATAAAAACTTATATTTGGATATATATATATATATATATATAAAAACTTGTATTTTGATATATATATATATATATAAACTTGTATTTTGATATATATATATATATATGTAAACTTGTATTTTGATATATATATATATATATATATAAACTTAGAGTTTTTTGATATATATATATATATATATAAACTTGTATTTTGATATATATATATATATATATAAACTTGTATTTGATATATATATATATATATATATAAACCATTTGATATATATATATATATATATATATATAAACTTGTATTTTGATATATATATATATATATATATAAACTAGTATTTTGATATATATATATATAAACTGTATTTTGATATATATATATATATATATAAACTTGTATTTTGATATATATATATATATATATGTTTGTATTTTGATATATATATATGTTTGTATTTTGATATATATATATATATAAACTTGTATTTTGGATATATATATATATATATATAAAATTTGTATTTTTTGATATATATATATATATAAATTAGTTTTGATATATATATATATAAACTTGTATTTTGATATATATATATATAAACTTGTATGGATATATATATATATATATATATATATAAACTTGTATTTTTGATATATATATATATATATATAAACTTGTATTTTGATATATATATATATATATAAACTTGTATTTTGATATATATATATATATATATAAATTGTATTTATTATATATATATATATATAAACTTGTATTTTGATATATATATATATATATAAACTTGTATTTTGATATATATATATATATATAACTATTTGATATATATATATAAACTTCTGTATTCTTAATATATATATATATATATAAACTTGTATTTGGATATATATATATATATAAACTTGTATTTTATATATATATATATATAAACTTGTATTTTGATATATATATGTATATATATAACCTGTATTTTGATATATATATGTATATATATAAACTTGTATTTGATATATATGTATATATATAACCCTATTTTGATATATATATATATACACATATATATAACTTGTATTTGATATATATATATATATATATATATATACACATATATATGGCACCCCGTATTTTGATATATATATATATATATATACACATATATATAACTCGTATTTTGATATATATATATATATATATATAACTCGTATTTTGATATATATATATATATATATATATATATATATAACTTGTATTTTGAGATATATATATATATATACACATATATATAACTTGTATTTTGAGATATATATATATATATATACACACATATATATATATAACTTGTATTTTGATATATATATATATATATACACACATATATATATATAACTTGTATTTCTTGATATATATATATATATACACACATATATATATATCTTGTATTTATATATATATATATATATATATACACATATATATATAACTTGTATTTCCTGATATATATATATATATACACACATATATATATAACTTGTATTTTGAGATATATATATATATATATATATACACATATATATATAACTTGTATTTTGAGATATATATATATATATATATACACACATATATATATATAACTTGTATTTTGATATATATATATACACACATATATATATAACTTGTATTTTGATATATATATATATATATACACACATATATATATACACACATATATATATAACTTGTGAGTTTGGATATATATATATATATATACACACATATATATATATAACTTGTATTTGATATATATATATATATACATACATATATATATATATATATTTTTATTATATATATATATATATATATATATATATATATATATACAATAATATATATATATATAACTTGTATTTTGAGAGTATATATATATATATATACACACATATATATATAACTTGTATTTAATATATATATATATACACATATATATATATAATCTAGTTTATATATATATATATATATACACATATATATATATAACCTTGTATTTTGATATATATATATATATATATATATACATATATATATATATAACTTGTGTTTTGATATATATATATATATATATACACATATATAACTCGTATTTATATATATACACACATATAACGAAGTACATGAACAAAAAACAAACAAAGTTCATAAACAAAAAGTCAAGTACCCGTAAGAAAGAAAAAACCCATGACGAAAACCCTAACACTAAAGCGCTCTATATGAAAGTAGAGCAACAAAGACAGAAAATCTATGCAAGAGCCAAAAAACCTACCTAGGTTTCACCCTACGGCTCGTCAGGGTAAATTGGCTTACATGAAAGATTTAAAGTAGCAAATATATAGGTTCTAGAGATCAAAACAAAGAAGACACCAACACACAAGAAGGGCGGGGAAACAATCACTTTATCATAACAAAAAAAACGGAAAAGAGGACAATTTAGTAATAGGCTAATTTAGTAGGCAATTTTTCATATGCATGCATTTATGTAGGATTTTGGATTTCGAGTTATATATATAACATTGTATTTTGTAATATACATATATATATATATATATTTATATATTATGTTGTATTTTGTTATCTATATATATAATGTTGTATTTTGTTATATATATATATATATATATATATAATATGTTGGATTTTGTTATATATATAATGTTGTATTTTGTTATATATATATATATATATAATATGTTGGATTTTGTTATATATATAATGTTGTATTTTGTTATTATATATATATATATATAATATGTTGGATTTTGTTATATATATAATGTTGTATTTTGTTATATATATATATATATAATGTTGGATTTTGTTATTATATATATATATATATATATATAATGTTGGATTTTGTTATATATATATATATAATGTTGGATTTTGTTTTATATATATATATATATATAATGTTGTATTTTGTTTTATATATATATATATATAATGTTGTATTTTGTTTTATATATATATATAATGTTGTATTTTGTTTTATATATATATATATATATATATAATGTTGTATTTTGTTATATATATATATATAATGTTGTATTTTGTTATATATATATATAAAATGTTGTATTTTGTTATATATATATAAAATGTTGTATTTTGTTATATATATATATATATTTTTTTTTTTTTTAATCATATCACCCCAAGCAAGGTGATAACGCCACTGATGCGCAGGGGGCTACGTAAGGGTAAAAAGAATGGAAAAGAGAAAGCCGGAAACCACATCCTAAACAGGGAACAAGGGATGCGCCTCTTCACCTGTTCAGTAGACGTGGGTGGAGTGTGAACCGGGCGATAAGTTAGTCTATCTACTCCAATTGGAAAAAAAAAATAAGAGTGAAAAGATTGGAAAAAAGGAAACCGGGAACCGCATCCTAAACAGGAAACAAGGGATGAGCCTCTTCACCTGTTCAATAGATGTGGGTGGAGTGTGAACCAGGCGATAATTTTGTTATATATATATAACAAAATACAATGTTATATATATATATATATATATATAACAAAATCCAGTGTTATATATACATATATATATATATATATATAAAACATTGGATTTTGTTATATATAAATATAACATTGGATTTTGTTATTTTGTTATACATAACATTGTATTTTGTTATATATATCTAAACTTATTTATAAATGGAACTTTGTGTGTGTATCTGTTACCTATAGACTCCGAAACGGCTGAACCGATTTTCTTGAAAATTTACGCAGTTGTACTATAAGCGCCTGCGAGTGTTCTTAGCTAGGTTTTGTGTCGAGGTACCCCCGATAAATATCGAAAATTGATAATCGAAAAAATCAGGTTATAGAAGTAGTGGACGATTTTAATCAAATTTGATACACTCAAAGACAAAGACATAAGAAATGATATTCAGAAGTTTCAAGGTTGCAGTTCTTACAATAGTGCAGGAAATTGATTATATATATATATATATATATATATATATATATATATATAAAAGGCAAGATGTTTGTGTGCGTCTGTTTGTCTGTCTGTATGTTCTTTATACAAATCCGCAATTTTTATCCGATTCTCACCAAACTTCACACAAATATTCTTTAGGCTGAGTGTGAGCTCCAGGACCATGGATTAATTTTAAAGCTTTCATTACACCTGAGCAAAGCCGGACTATACTGCTAGTATATATATATATATATAAATATATATGTATATATATTGTATTTTGTTATATATAAATATATATGTATATATATTGTATTTTGTATATATATATATATATATATATATATATATATATATATTATATTTTATTATATATATATATATATATATATTGTATTTTGTTATATATATATATATATATATATATTGTATTTTATATATATATATATATATTGTATATATATATATATATATATATATATATATATTGTATTTTATATATATATATATATATATATTGTATTTTGTTATATATATATATATATTGTATTTTGTTATATATATATATATTGTATTGTATTTTATATATATATATATATTGTATTATATATATATATATATAGATATTGTATTTTGTTATATATATATATATTGTATTTTGTTATATATATAGATATTGTATTTTGTTATATATATATATATAGATATTGTATTTTGTTATATATATAGATATTGTATTTTGTATATATATATATAGATATTGTATTTTGTTATATATATATATATAGATATTGTATTTTGTTATATATATATATATAGATATTGTATTTTGTTATATATATAGATATTGTATTTTGTTATATATATATATATAGATATTGTATTTTGTTATATATATATATATATATAGATATTGTATTTTGTTATATATATATATATATATTGATATTGTATTTTATATATATATATATAGATATAGTATTTTGTTATATATATATATATATATATATTGTATTTTTTTTATATATATATATATATATATTGTATTTTGTTATATATATATATATTGTTATATATATATATTGTATTTTGTTATATATATATTGTATTTTGTTATATATATATATTGTATTTTGTTATATATATATATTGTATTTTTTTATATATATATATTGTATTTTTTTATATATATATATTGTATTTTTTTATATATATATATTGTATTTTTTTATATATATATATTGTATTTTTTTATATATATATATTGTATTTTTTTATATATATATATTATATTTTGTTTTTTTATATATATATATATATGATTGTATTTTGTTATATATATCTCAACTTATTTATAAATGGAACTTTGTCTGTGTGTGTATCCATTACCTATAGACTCCGAAACGGCTGAACCGATGTCCTTGAATAGTTACACAGTTGTACTATAAGCGTCTGCGAGTGTTCTTAGCTAAGTTTTGTGTTGAGGTACCTCCGATAAATATCGATAATTGAAAAATTGGTTTGTAGAAGGAGTGGCCGATTTTAATCAAATTTGATACACTCATAAACAAAGACAAAAGAAACAATATTCAGAAGTTTCAAGGTTGCAGTTCTTACAATAGTGCAGGAAATCAAAAATATCTCTCTCTCTCTCATATATATATATATATATATATATAAGGCAAGATGTTTGTGTGTGTGTCTGTTTATCTGTCAGTATGTCCTTTATACAAATCGACGATTTTTAGCCGATTCTCATCAAATGTCATACAAATATTCTTTAGGCTGACTGTTAGCTTCAGGACCATGGATTAGTTTTAAAGCTTTCATTACACCCGAGCAATGCCGGACTATACTGCTAGTATATATATATATATATATATATATATATATGACATTGTATTTTGTTATATAAACTTATATACTATATGAAGTTTTACATTAGAAAGCATTTAAATGTACAATGTTTGTAATATTCAGTGCTCTTTCATTCTTTTTTTAAATTATCTGATATAAAATCTTATGCAAGTGAGATTTATTTTAAGTTCATTTTGTTATGAGCACTAAGCAGAAAGAGATGAAAGATGCTTATTAGTATTTTTGGTACCTGTAAATATTTGTTAAAAGGTAATCAGGTAATGAGGATAGAATTCCTTATGAAATGTTTAATAAGAACTTGTAACAATAAGAAAATTTAAATGTTATGAACGTTTTGTTTTACACTGCCCCCCCACTTCTCTTGTTATATATATTTCTATTACGAAAAAAGGTAGTAGAATGGGTTAGCTAAAATTTTGTGGAAACAACAAAAATCATCAAAATATTGATGGAATTTGTGTTCTCTTTGAATGATAATTCTTCTCAAAATTATAGATTTCTTAATCATTAGAGGTTTTTAATTATTTAAAGTTATTTAGTATTTGTCTATATTTCTGAGATGAGGTAGTATACACATTATTTGAACTATTGTCTTCTTCTTTGTTGTCATTTGTACGATGTTTTGGCCGTTGTACATCTCCGGCCTTCTTCAAGTAAGTAACTTACAGGGTTAGAGAGAGATAACATGACTTCCAAAAGAGTCACGACTACGCAAGGAATGGAGTCCATATGCTCCAGTGATTGTAATAAAATGTTCGGTTTGAAAATACAAATGGCAAAAAAGATGACAATAGTCCAAATAATGTAAATACTGTTAAATTTATTTATATTTTTCATATTTAAAGTAAAGTATTTTATTTTTTTATTTGTCATAAACAAATTAGCGATCACTTAATCTAAATTCAAATTAGAAAGTATGAAATCATAAAAGATTTCATATATGAAGAAACAAACCAGTTTGACAAGAATCTCTGTTTTTGGATGACTTATGAAAAATCAATTTATACAAATTTTGCATCATTATATATGTCACTTTTTGTTGGTATTCTACTGAATGTGAACCTGTAGATATTTTTTGTCATTTTCTGCATAATTCTTTGAATTGGCTGTCATGTTATTTCCCCTTGACTTGACTGTCACCTTATTTTTCCTCGGGGTTAAACAAAGTTCTTTTTTGTTTTAAATCTTTCAACTTTAACATATTTATTATTTCTATTTTGTTGTATTATAGATTTCACAAAGCTCTGTAAGCATTTTGTATTGTTTTATAAGCTGAAAAGATTTGGAGCAAATTTTGATTATGATTTTGTTTCATGTTTAATTAGGTCAACAGATCAGATACCATGTGAGGGGGAAAATAAATTATTAAGAAATTATGTCGGTGAAAAGTAAAAAAAAAAGAAGTTTCTAATAGAATCAGCTACAATTTAATATTTCAGACTTCATCATTTAACAGTAAAAAAAATTAAGCTCTGTCAGCATTGCCATGATTGTAATGCAATAGCTGCAGATTTGTAGAAAGATTTGTTGTTCCAGTTAGGTTTCTTCAACTAGCAAAAAGGATAGTTTAAAATAACAAACCACAACCTAAAAGCATTTTGAAGGAAATGCAAAGAACAAAATGTTTTTATCAGTAATAAAACCAAACGAAAGTAATATTGTAAACACATGTTGATACATTTAGAGAAAGAATATAAGTGTGACTTTGCTATAAAATTTTGTATGACAAAAATGCATTACAGTTTGTCATAGTAAATATCTGTTTGACATAAATTAAAAACCAAAGGCAGTGTTGATAAACTTGATAGATTCATCTTTTTAAAGTTCATCAAAAAGCAAAATATTTAAGTGTGTGATGAAAGATAACATAGTCATGTTGATGTCCAAATTTCCAATTGACTAACCATGTCTAGAATTTTTTTATTTTTTATCTTAGCAGTTCCAGAAATTATTATCTTTGGTTTTTAGATTTTTTGAATTTTTATTGGTGTCGTAATTATGCTTGGTCTGTACTGATTGGTCAAGAGATTTCAATTTTATGGTTGGCATCAAATGTTTTTCTTATTTTATCCTAGCTTTTTTTTTTAAAGTGAGTTTTTACTCATTTACAGTTGATTGTCTTCATTTTAGACACTATGAAGCAGAAATGACTGTAAGTCGTTCAAAATTTCAATTATCATATAACAAACTTGACAAAAACTTTTACCCAAACTTATCACAAATAAAATTACTGGAATTAATATAGTAAATATTTTTCAACAGGAATTTGCTTGGTTTCAAGAAGTTGGTGACAACAAAACATTTTTCATTGTGGTATAAAACCTATGTAAAAGTGTAAAAATTGGAAGAGTATATAGTCGAACAGATTGTGGGTCTGTCTGCCTCTCTCTCTTTGCTTTCTTTTTTTTAAAGCTACAAAAGTGTGCATTAGAATCTGTTTTTCATTTGTATGGTACAAAGAGGTACTTAATAGTTTTCTTTCCTGTTGTAAATATTTGGATGAATAGTTCAAGTAGCAGAGTGAACAGTTACTGAAGGTCACAACAGAATACAAAGCAGTTACTTGATTGAAAGCCAAACACACCAATTTCTTGGTCCCTTTGTCAAGTTTTCTTACTACGAGTGCATAAACAGGAGGTGAGCAATTCAAACAAAAATACATAACTGTTCTTAAGTCACTAAAACTATAACAATATTACAATTCAAAGCAATTTGCTTTTTGGTCAAGCTGAACCCAGATTGATTTTGATTAAAAGTAAAGCTTAAATGTTCTGTATGACTTATAAGTTGGGATCTATGCAGATATGTATTTTGATACAAACCATTTCACGCCAACATTTGTCATGCATTTGTCCTTGACTCAGTGTTCTTATAAAAAAAAATGTTTCATGTTTAAACCTCTTCTCTATTGTCTTAAGTTGTTCAGTATAAGCTGTCCTCTTTTCTGGAAAAAAAGGACATTCATGACTTCAAACTTTGAGGATAAATTGGTTAATTAAATCTTGAAAGGATCTTTCTGACTTTTTTTCTTTTTACTTGAACTATAAATGAGTAAAATTAAATAAAAAAGGTCATCATCTGCATTTATATATATGCTAACATATTCAGAAGACATGATCAATGATAATAACTGTTATGATGTTGATAGTTGCTCATTCAAAGTAATTCTCAGGGGTGACCCTCCATCCTTTATCTCCAGATACATCCATATATAGTGGTATGGCTATGCTAATTATTATTAGCTAACCAATCCTACTACAATAGCAAAATAAAACCTGATCCAAATCCTGCATGCTTTTTTTACTTTTGATTACTTAATGTTTTTTTGATTCTGCAATTTTCACCTATTTTGTGCTGACTTTATTCTGCAGTTCAGTATAGAATGCAGTCTTGTAATTATCATTATATTACATCCTGCTCCTTGTCAATTTTAATGCATTGCAGACATTGTGAACTTAATATTAACAAGCAATCTCATCTCCTATTATTAAAGCAGGAAACTGAAAGTTAATCACTTGTTCTACACATTTATTAACAATTAGGTGTTGTTAATTCCTAGAAAAACAATTGATTTTAGAGTTCCTAATATTGCTAAGTAATTAAAATAGCATTTAATAGATTTATGCCTATAGTCCATATATCATCTTGCAAATGTGTACAACAGAAATTTTTGTTAATTCAGGAATTCAAAATGACGTTCAAGAGTCAGTACTATAATATTTTCAGATTGCTTGAAAGGTTTTTGACAGTTTTATTTAAGTAGAAAATGTCTACTTGTGAAAACTGAGCTGAATTTTGTTGTACCATGTTATAAGTAATAATGATGAAAATATACTCTGGATATTAACTAAGTTTTTAATTTTACTGCTAGTTAGTCTTTCAACAGTTTTTAATTCAAATTTTAATTTCAAATTATATTTTCTTTTTATCTTGTCAAAAAATGAGATATTTAAAACAAAATTAAGTTGGTTTTATAAAAAATTTATTCAAAAGTTTCTCTGTGTGTGTAGATGGAGTTTGAAATTTTTAATCTGACAAAATTAATTTCTTTAAATTTATATTTATTTGATTTAAAGATTATCCCATTATTTTATATTCTTTAACCTTTCTACTACATTTCTACAATATTTATTTTAGTTCATTTTTTTTAATTCTTCATTGTATTCTTAAAGTTAAAAATCAACATCACTTTACAAGTATTTGATTTTAAATTCAAATTGTTTTGTAATTTTTAAATTACATCATGAAACATCTGTGCTATATATCTGTACATCTGTATATAAACATTATTCTGTATAAATGAATTTATTACGTCATTGCGCTAATATTTCTAGAAGTTGAAAACTTTTGATGAACATCTAAAATGCTTGTGGACATGGAAAAACCAGAAGAAGCATAGAGAAAAAGAGAGACTACCTAAAAATAAGCAAAGATTTTAGAAATGCAGTTCTGCACTTTACAACATACCTTTGCTGATTTTGGAGGTGATCACCTCTCAGTCATATGAAAATTAAGGATAAAATGAGAACACTTAAAACAGCCACAAGTAATGCTTAAATTACAATGCAATAAACTCTAGAATGACACCATTTGCAAACAAATATATGCAGTTGTAGTTAAGAATTAATATAAAACTGTGGATGAGATCAGTAACTCAATGTGGAATGCTTTGGCAACAAAAGCAAAAAGATCACCCCCAAGGGAAGAGAAAAAAGAAAAAAAAAAATGAAGTAGATGAACTTGTCATACTAATAAAAAAGAAGAGATAATAGTTAATGACAAGAAATGGCACATAAAAAGAATGTTAAATGATAGGAAAAATGTAAACAAACAAAAGATGAATGATTCAATGAAAGGTATACAGAACATAGACATAGCTGGCATGCATAACGAGATCAAAGAAATAATAGAAAACCTGCCCTTGATAGGATGCATAAAATCTGAAAAGGGAACACTCATAATGGATAAACTAAAGATATAACAGGCATGGAATGAGTACATTGGATAGGTCTTCCATAAAAACAGGAGAGATACCTATAATGCATAAAAATATAAAAAGGTGTGTAGTATCTGTGATTAAGTCAGAGTAAAACCAGATGAAATTGTAAGAGATAATGACAGTCTATGAGGAGTTTGTGATAAGATTACTGAAATGATAAATGAAATCTATGACAATGACGAATTATCAAAAGAAAAGAAACTAAGTGCAAATGAATGCAAACTCCACTGGACCATAAACTTGATGAGCCACATAACTAACCATTAGGACAGAGCTCATAGCTTAATTAAATCAGAAATAGAACAAACAGTATGGCTTTGAACAAGAAATACACTTTTTAATCATCAAAATGCTATCAGAGTGAGCAATACAAATACAGAAATACATATATCAATGTTTCATAAATTACACAAAGGTATATGATAGGGTATGATATGAAGAGTTACTTGAAATATTAGAAAATCTTGATTTACTGGGACAAAATATTTGAGTAATCCGTAATCTCTACTGGAAATGTGCAATTTACATTCAAATAGAGAATGAATTTAGTGACTAAACAAAAATAGAATAGGAGCATGATCGGGATGCATTTTTTTCACTAGATATATTTGCACTATATACAGTGCAGGCACCTCGACATGGTATAATGGTTAACAAGCTTGTCTTGCTAGAACCTATTACAACTGAGTAGTGAGTTCGATCTTCACTGGGTTTGGGCACTCTTGGCCATGTGCCACATCTAAGTGGTGCTTAGAAAAATTAACCATACTGGATGTGATCGATAAATTGTTTAAATTATGCAAAAATGAAAGTAACACTAACATCTCATTTTAACAGATATATTTACCAAAATTACATAAAAATATTTTGAAATATTAAAGAGTAAATTAAATAAAATAGCTATTGACTTCAACCACAGCTTCCAGATGACTTGAATCTTCTGTAATTCTTCTGGTTGGTCTTGTTAAAGTTGGTGAATGCTCCTATAATACTTGTCTTCAGTTCATCTTTGGTATTACAAGGAGTTTTAGTGTCTCAAACAACTGCCTTCCCCCTAATAATCAAGTGGGGTTGCAGTCTGGGATGTTAGATGGCCAGATACAATGAGTGGTGTGATTGCAGACATTGTCTGACAGCTATAATTGGGTTCTGCTTGTGTGGCATAATGTAGAGTCCTGTTGCCAGACATAGTCTTCCAGTAGCCACTCTTTAGATCTAGGGCAGAACTACCTCCTCAAAGCAACAAATTCAGGAGTTCTTTTCTTATCAGAACGATCAGAGTGAGTTTTCTGAGTTGCCATACCTTCGTAATCACCATAAGACCCATTCAATACTTTCTGAATCCCTTGTACTATCCTCATTGACACCCAAACACACTTAAATGTTCATATTGGAGCTTGTGGGATGAATGTCAAGCAGTAAAGAATGCCGGTTTCAAATTTTTGGTGGAGTGAATTATGTCAAGGTGCTCTTTTTCTCACAGACTGTGCCCAACTGACCCTACTATACTGTGCAGTCAAAAGAATAAAAACAAACAATGTGCATGTGTAAAATTAAAAATATAAAATGAAGACAATTTACCCATCACACCCTGTATAAGATAGATAAGTTTGGTGTGAAAGTACATCTTGTCTTACACACCCTTTCTATTACTGAATTCATTTTCTATCTGTATACAGGTGGTTTGCTACCAGTATAGATTCAGAATTATTCTAATATTCTTCCCAAATATTTAAAATTTACCTAATAATTTCAACAATTTTTTATGATGTACTTTATGATAAACAAAAAACCTGCACGCACAAAGTTAAAAATATAAAATGCAATAATTTACCCATCACATCCTATTACAAAGAGACAGTCTGAAGAGAATTTGAAAACATACAAAGATTTATTATTGACAAACATGAGATATTCATCAAATTAAAAGTACTCATTATTCATAGGTATAAGTAGTTTAGATGAGTTGGCTATAAGTATGAAACAATCTGGCATTGCAAATTTAAAGTCTGACCAAATGACAAGTTTTTTTTTTTTGTGTGTGTGTGTGTGTGGAAAATCTTGCTTTTGTTCCTGAGAACTTTTCAGCAAGCCACTCTGTTTAACATATCACTCAACACCTAAAATATGTCTATAGGCATGCATTTTTGAAATAACACCATTCCCCTTTTAGAATTTCTGTTTCAAGTACTTCATATCATCATGTGATTTTAGATCATAATATGTTCTTTATAAAAATAAAGTGTAACAGTGATTCAAGATATTTCAGTGATTTTTTAAATTTTAAAAACAGTAAAATTTAATTCCAATTATTATTTTTTTTATTGTTACTCTTTCTCTGTTAATTCTTCTATAAATTTTATTTTACTTTTTGTTAAAATCAAATATGCCTTTGCTTTTGAGTTGTTCATATCTAGTTTGGAGAATTTGATTCTACAATTATTTCAAGAGGTGTCTTTTCAGATCAAAATTTTATTTTTTCATATAATTTCTTTTATTTTGTAGTTCAACTTATTACCCTGTATCTTTGCAAATCAAGAAGATATATCAATATTTTCTATTTGCTCATCATATATGTG
This sequence comes from Ascarosepion bandense, assembly GCA_037127315.1. Classification (NCBI taxonomy): domain Eukaryota; kingdom Metazoa; phylum Mollusca; class Cephalopoda; order Sepiida; family Sepiidae; genus Ascarosepion; species Ascarosepion bandense. The sequence continues at coordinate 511,681 of JBBBDQ010002509.1, forward strand.
CTCATTTATCATTCATCTTATTTTATAAAGTACTCCTTTATGGTCTTACATAATTATATAATTATGACTTCATTAGGACATTGATGTATTTAAACTTTGAAACAAAAATTTCTGCTTTTAAAACTTATTTAGAAACTGAAGTCATAAATTGGTTGAAAGATTGCATTCTGAAGTCTAAATGTTTACATGTTTTTTTTCTATATCTACATATTTATTTAAAAAATATTGTTGGTTTATATGCCACTCATATTATATTAATGTGGACATTGTTATTGCTCTATGTATTGCCCAGCACAGGAATTGAACTCACAATCACCACCTAACAAACTAATACTTTGTTGTTGGATCTCACCTGTTCTTTGTAATGGGTTCTGCCATGGAGCTCAATATAAGGCCATGTTACTTCTTCCATTGCTAGTATATGAAAAATTTTGCACATACTATTCTCTACATACTTCCCTGGCCCCGGCCTTCGGACTGGGATGACCAAATTAAGACCAGTTTAGACCGGTTTTGAACCTATCCACTGCAGTGGATAGATAATATTTGACCAGTACCTGGGCGTACGTGCTCAGGTTCCCCACATTAAAAAAGACCTTGTGTCACATCTCTCTCAAGTGGGGGAGAAGAGTAAATAATTACTTACCTGGCCCTGGCCCTGGCCTTCGGGCTGGGGTCGAGAATGACCAAATTAAGACCAGTTTTGGATCTATCCACTGCGGTGGTTATGTAATGTTTTGACCAGTACCTGGGCGTATGCGCTCAGGTTCTCCACATTAAAAAAGACCTTGTGTCAGCTTATGAGCTGGGGTGCTGAAAAACTTCTTGTCTCAACACATTTTCCAAATTCTTACAAAATTCAGAATTTAAAATAAAAATTTTATTAGGGTTTCTTGGTTGCAGCACCACTTCGTCTGTACTTAGAGATTGTTTTTTTTATGAATAGAGAACTTAAGCATTTTTTGCAGTTTAACTATTCGTGACGTTACTTTTTTCTGTTTGTATTAAAAAAGATTTTCACATCACCCAATAATGGCCCAATAACCATAAATCTTTTCTCCTTTATGACATCGTCTTTGTCTTTCTGTTACTTGCTCCTACATTTGTTGAAATCAAGTATTTTACTCAGTTTCCGTATATAGTTGTGTTTTCAAGGTTAAAATAAGAAAAGTAAAACATTTATTTAACTAAAAATAACTTTTTTCCCCCAAGTTTCATGGGTGAAACTAACAATTTTTCTCCAGTAAACATAGAAGCACAAATATGAGTAAATAAAATAAAAAGATAAGATTAAGATTGGAAACTGAAGTTTTTACTTTTTTTACTTATTAAAATTTTCAAACATTAAGATTTCGAAACAAGTTTAGTAGTGTTACTACTTGTAGAGAGTATTTCCTTTCATAATTTTCTTTCAACTGATGCAATTGGAAATAACCTCGTTTAATTCAATAACCTATTTATAATCATTTATTATCTTTTAGTATTTAAATTAATTTATTTATTTACTAGTTTGATATTTTAAGTTCTTGTTAAAAAGGTTTTCACTTCCGATTATTGTTGTATTTAGTCATTTACAAAGTTTGCCTTTTTGGTCCAAAGTTGTCATAACAAAGATACAGCCACCTGGTGTCGCCAGTGCAAGGGAATTTCTCTCTATAATAATAAAAAGTTACAGCCAAAAAATACACAAAACAAGTACTTCTTGTGACTTACGGTAATTTGTTTTAAAACATCAAAGAAAGGAAAATAATACTATTTCTCCAATAAATAAAATACCATTTCTCCAAAGTCCATTCTTCTCTTAGTGTAAAAAAATAAAAAATGTCAACCATTTTTGGTAGTGTACTGACTACTAGTTACTAACACTTCGAGAAAATTACTCCCTCTTCTTATTGGTTTGGAATTGGAATTTTCATTTATCTTCTTGCTCTTTGTACGGACATAATAAATAACGAGGACTTTTATGAAACCTCTCTAGTCTCACTTTGAGGAGAGTATCAATTTGAGACCATTACTCTGTTGGGAAAGAAATCTTATTTTAGCTTCTAATTATTTTCCCGAATAAAGTGAAACTATTTTTTGAAGAGCGGTTGCATATTTCTTAATTTCTTTCTTATTTTAAGTAAGACTGTGAAAACAGACAACACATGATAAGTAGGTCTCTCCTCTTAACTGGTTTCCCTTTATTCATCATGAAGAATGAGACGGACTATTGATTTTTTATTTTTGTTATTTTAATGAGTAACGGGCAGAACGACAGGGAAAGAAAAGCATTGAAAATACGAATTCACGCAAGTTACACAACCTACCTAATGATTCAATAATGAATTGACATGCTTTCCTTTGAGACTGAGAGGCACATTTCTACGGAGTTTGGGGGTACGGGGGGTGTTCATTGTCCATTATTGAGTTCGGTGCTGTTGTGTAGTACAACTTCTCTTTCAGTCTTTAACTTTGGTTGAGAAAGTGTAAACTTGTGTGGGGAGTCTTCTTGCATAACTTCCTGCACATTGCTAGGTGTAGTTGTCGTGGTTCCACGAAGTCATTATTTCTTTTTTATTTTTAAACCTTTTATGACTCTATGGCCAACGTTATATCTATCAACTTGAATTAATAATAATAATAATAATAAACTTTCTAAGCCCCACACTCTCTTCTATTCATGACACCCTACTCACGTCAATGAAATTGTAGTAATTGTTACATTAGGTCACGTCAGCCCCTAAAAAGAGTGTGAGAAAAAGAGAGAAATTCGTTGGCTGCTGCACTAGTAGTGTCACTAAACGTCTTCCTTAAACTACGAAGAACAAAGAAGTTCAGAATTGGAGAGAAAAAAAAACTCTTTCGCATGGAAAGCAGAAAGAAAAAAAGCTGACAATATGACTGGCATTGTGGCATAAAAAGTAAAACCTTTCACTCCCCCCCCCACACCAAAAAAACAAAACACATTTTAAAGTTTGAAATAACTAAACTTTAAAAATAAATAAGCTTACTTTGCAAGTCATTATTTTTTTTAATAAACATCCATTATTTATAGAGTGACTCTCTAGCTTTCAAAAAATTCTCCGCAGGTTATTGTAAATTTTTTTAATAAATATTTTCATTTATTATTATTATTTTCTCTATTAGTATTATTAACATTATTCACTCAATACAAGAGTAAGACCTAAGATCCACTCACGGTAAAAAGTTTTTTGTGTGACGTGGTGTTACTGTTTTCGTGTTGTAAGAAAAGGCAAGAATTGCAATTCTTGAAGTTATTCTTTTTCTGTACTTAAAGCTTGAAAAAATAAACAAACAAAAAAACGCTATTAAAATGTGTGCATTAGTAAAAAATAACTAAGAATGTGAAAAAAAAAAAATCACGAAACAAAAAAAAAAAATCCTTGAAGTAAAGTTCTAGTTTTCTGTTGCAACTTCGAAATATTGGTTGTGTTGACTGGCTAGTATTTTTTTTTTTTTGTAAAAAAAAATAAATACCTGCTACATTTTCTCATATTTGGGTAGATTACAAAAAAAATCTTTCTTTTTTGTCATGAAACAATATCTTATTCTTAACTTAACTGATTAACAGTTAACACTAACAGTAATATTGATGCACCTTTAGTTTTTTTATTTTAAATGGTTTTTGGTTTCAAATGTATTGTAATGTAAACTAAAACTTTCTTTACCGTATATTTTTTTTTTACTACCGCATTTAAAAAAAGAAAACTATTGGCACATAATTTTTTGTATTCCCTTTTCTTTAAGGTATGTTTCCCTTGTTCCAAAGAAACAAGGCAAAACGAAAACAAGGTCCCGTGTAGCACACTTGCCCCTTCTTCCTATGCCACCACCACCACCACTAACCACCGTCAGTATCATCATCAATGTGTTTTCTTGCAGTCCGTATGAACGAACACAGTAGCGGCAGCAGTAGGAAATATGCTTAGGTGATGTGGCCATTCTGTGAAAAATGAAAGTGTGCTTTTAAAAAAAACACACACACACACAGAACCATGCTAGAGAATAATGACCACACTTGCTGGTTTTAACCCCACCCCCTAAAGGTGTGCGTGTTGTCTATCAGAATCAAAACATAAAAAAGTGTTTATTGTTTTTCTTAATGTCATCTGTTCATTTTTTATTCTTTCTTCTCTGCACATAATCACCGCTGTCGCCAACAACCACTGCTAATCATGCTTTTTGGTGTTCTTAAAATGTTTTATACGATGTAGTCTCATATCAACTAACAATTGAATACATCATCATAAACTTACTCAAAGGCCGTCAGATTATTTATTCTTTACCTGGAACTAATAATCATTATTAACAATAATGGCTGCATTTGTTAATACCTTACATATTCGCAAAGGAAAAGGTAAGTTCTGTCTTTTCATTTACTTCCCCTCTTCTCCGATCCCCTTTTTTAATCAATATCAATCAAAATAGTTTTTAGCTCACAGATGATAAACTTCCCCATTGTATTAACTTTTCCCACCTCATTTTATTAATTTATTCAAACTGCTGTAACACTGTTTTACTTTAGAAACTTTTTTTTCTTTCAAATTTATATATAAAAAAAAAGAGTTTGCTTTAACCATCTTTTATTATTGGTAATTTTAACTTTCCTAGCTTGATTTTCATGAGATTTTTCTCAAGAAATCTACTCCTTTGATGTAAAAAAAGAAATGTATGTTTGTAATTTTAGGATTAATTAACAATTTAATATCTGAAGGGTCAGGTTACCTTGTTTTTTCATGAGTGTTTCAAAAATATTTGTTTTGGAAAAATCTATTCCCTGTTGTTACTAAACAGAAAATCATGTAATTTCAATGAATTAGGCAAAGGTAGAATTTAAATGAATTTATTAGCATGCGTTTATAAATTATAAACGTTAATGTCATGTAAAAATTAAGAAAAATCTTTATAGTTTGAAGAATGAAGTAAATTTTCATGTGCTTTTTGAAAGAAAATTGTGCAGATCTACTGATTCAGAGCATAGGTAATTGAAATAGAGATAATTAGAAATAATTGTAAATATCGATAATACAAGTAAATTATCTCCAAGCATGTTTGTCTACACCATCTAATTGTACTCTAATGCATACCATAATTGTAATGTATGTATACTTGCTAATAATTTTGTGCATAAAATTTTTAAAAACTCGTATCAATAAAAATTACACTGTATTTACACAAATATGTACGTACTAAAAGTATTTGTGTGTGTGTTTTATATATATAGCTTTAAAGTTAGATAGAAATATGTATATTTTTGCTAAATATTGATGATAAAGTACTTTATTAGCATGCTCCTCCCACATACCATATGTTTATCTAGATTTTGATTAAATGCCCTTGTGATATGTATTATTTTGCTTTGGAGATTAAAGTATTTAATTAGAAAGTTTGTGATTCAATAAATTTAAAAAATTGTTATGTTGCACAATGAAATAAGTTTAAAAACAAATGAATAAACAAAGTAAAATTATTAAATTTATGGATGTTGAAGTGTTTAAGTTGTCTTATTTTTTTCAAGTAGGCAATTGTTTTAAAGTATTGATTTAAAATCAGAAAGAAAAAAATTACAAGTTTTCATTTACTATTATTATTCTATAATTTTTAGTCCAAGTAATTCATATTGTTATAAAAAAAAAAAAAAAAAAGTAATTTTAAAAACTTTGGTTTAAACATGTAAGTTAATATATGCTGTAACAGGAACTCAAATGATTATTAAACCTGTGAAATAATTATGTTTACAGGCTTTATATTATAGGCTTATTGAATGATTTCTGTCTCACTCACACGTGCACACATGGTATAGGAATGATCAGTTTCATACCTCAGTGCAATCTTCAATGAACGAATAAAGTTGAATAACAATCTGATTGAATGGTAAATAAAAGGCAATTTGAAATGTGTCACCAATTATCCAGTATCATCAGAAAAATAATTGTATTTGATAAGTTTATGAAATAAAATTCTTTTTCTGATGCTGTTTGGATAATAAGAAAAAATATTTAAAAAATTCCAAATTATCTTATGTATTTACTCTCTGTCATTTATGGGCAAGTAACTGAGTGGTTAGAATGTTCATTTTCCGACCATGAGATCTGTGTTCAAATCAAATTTTGTTAGAAGAGTAACTTCTTTATGCTATCACATTGGAGAGGCTGTCACAACATATGGCACCCAAGAAAAGTGCCTCAAAACCTTGTGACTGAAATTGTTCAGAAACTGACAATAATTGTTGTAGCATGACATCACAAGTCACTGTAACTGAGAGTTTGAGTGTACTGGCCTTGTTTAAACTAGCGATCATACCGGATTATGTGCACTCTCTCCCAGAAACTGTAATTATGGCCCACTCAGCAAAGTTACAGTATAAATAACAGGTGGGCTCTATTGGTGTCGAACAAACATAAATATGCCTGAGCAGGCGTTTGTAGCAGGGATTGGCTAGCCACCCTAACAGACTGGTATACATGGAAACAAGTAAATGGCCATTAAGGAGAGTAACTGATTGTACCTTTTTGGGCTAATGTTTTGCACCCACATGAAAGGAATGATTATATTGAATCAATTGCTCAGTCTGCTGCTAGGAAAGTTAGTTCACTGTGTCATGCCAGACAATTTTTCCTCCCAAAATTTATCTTAGATTTTTATAAATCTAATAAATGACCATGCATTGAATATTGCTGCCACATCTGGTCTGGTGCTTCTGGCATACATTTAAAGATTCTTCATAAAATCCAATGAAGAATCTGCAGTGATTTTGATCCTAAACTGGCATCATCACTTCTGTCACTTTCTTGCCATCATAACGTAGCTTTCCTGTGCCTTTTTTTTATAAATATTTTCATGCTAATTGTTCTGATGATCTTTCCTCTTTGGTACATAAACTTTATGAATGTAAAAGCAGTACTAGATTAACAGCTAGTTCTCATTCTTTTACAACTGAAAGAATTATATGTAACGGTCAGTTTCATGCTAACAATTTATTGTCTCTTACTTCTTGCTTGTGGAACTCTCTTCTGACTAATTACTTTCCAGTGATATTTGATCTTAAAAAATTTAAATGCAATGTCATTTCCGTTTGTTTCCTTAATTCTTGTTGTCTCATTGATCTCACTCCTTAATAATGTTTTTACTCAGATCTTTCACTCAGTAACCCTTTGTGTCTTAATGGCTTCATTGCCTTCTTGGAGTGAAATCATTTTTTAAAAAATGGTTAAAATATGCTTTATTTGAAACTCTTTTCAACTGTTAAAAATTTTAAGACATGACTGAATTACCATAAATAGCAAAACATCATAATTGTATTAGCTGGCAAGATACAAGATCATAAGAAATTTATCCTCAAGTGATTGGGAAAGTCTTTTATAAGATATTTATTTGTTCTTATTTTTCTTGCTATGGCAGTAAATTGGATAGTAATTCAAAACATTTTATACATGATGATTAGACCATGAAAACAATGATTATCCTTGAATGATTGAAGAAATATTTCACTGATATTATGAAGCTTGGAACAAATTTTACAAGCATAAAAAAATTTTGAGAATGCAGAATTTTGTTCTTAAATCATTCTCTTCAGTTGTTAGGTGATTTTGTATCATTGTAATAAAAACCAATTTAATGTAACAAACCTTAGCAATTTGCTCCAGATAAAATTTTAACTTTCTTATTAATTCTCTGCTGATCACCCACAGGGACAAAGCTGCAAAGATTTGGTTCAGCTGAGAAGTAAATTATTTTTCCTTTTTACTAATTCCAAATTCTTACCTTTGGCATTTCCAAGATATTTTTTTGTCAGCTTCCTATCCTATAGTGCCTTATGAAAGAAGTCCATTTCCTTTTATGCTTCTTTTTTTCTGTTCATTTTTCTTTAGTTTTTCATTCAACCATTCTTCACTCTTATCAACTTGATACTTTCATCAAACTAAATTAAAATTTTATCATTTTCAAAATACTTACAACACAAAAATTAACAATACAATATGAACATTCTTGTTTTATTGACTGAATTAAACTAATTTAATATGATGTATGATTATTTTGAATATAGTTATATTGTCAAAAATAGTTTTGGTATGACTTCTAAAAATAAGCATTCTAACTCAAGACTTGAACTACAATCCAAAATATGTTTCTCTTTTAAATAACCCAGTAAGAGTTGATAAACAGAAAAAAAAGAAAAAAACTTGAACTTACATCTTTTGGTTGTAAGTTCACAGGTTAACCTGTTTTGTTAGTTTTGTTAAAATGTAAGTTCACAGGTTAACCTGTGAACTTACATTTTAACAAAACTTTAACAAATTTGCTAAATCCAGATTGTGTTGTCATTTAGTGGAACTAATTTAAAACATTTCTTTTCAACAAAAGTCAGATTACTAAGAGGGCAGTACTACAAAGTTCCACGAGAAGGAGAGATAAGAAATAAATCATGTAGAGAGGCCTGGTGCTCAGTTTTACTAGGGAAATGAATAGGAAAGTCCATGATTTGAGTAAAGGATTGGGCAATGGAAAAATTTAAATTTATTAGTATTTAAAGATTTTATAAAAGTTGCCAAGTTTGTTAACAAAAATACATGAACAGAAAAATTTAAAATTTCTTCATTAGTTTCATATTTTGACAATTTATGAAGTTCTTTTTCAACCTTTTAATAATTTGTTACTGTCTCTTGAAGAAAGTCTTTACTGGAAGAACCATTGTCTTTCCAATTATGTGACTGAATACCTTTCTGAACAGTTAAGTGCTATTTAATATAAAGAAATCCATATTGCTATGCAGTTAAAAGCAGTTAAGAGGCATCCATGTAGCATGTGAATACCTTTTCTTTGCATGATAATCTTGTGGTAGTTACTAATAAAATAGTCTAAAGTGGTACTAATCAGTTTGTATTGTCTTTCTCTAATAATGTTGAATTTATTTTATTATTAGTCAGTTATCTTATTGAACAGCTCCATTTAATTATGTGCAAAATGCTTGAATGATGAATTAAAATAACAAGAATTACATTTGCATCTAATAATTACAGCTTAATTGCGAACTGTAATGTCTGTTTACAACAATAATAATCCTAATAACAGGTATGATAATAATAAGTAATAATTATAACTAATATCTTGACAATGATAATAATTGTATTATCAAAGATAGTTTAGAACAAAAATACCATATGAAAAAGTGAAATGATAATCACAATAACAAATAATTTTATCATTCTGTTTAGTATAAAACATTTATAAAACCCATAATCAATTAGTTTTATATAATGTTTTGCCAGTATCAAAAAATTTGCTTTTTAATGCTCTTATTGGAATGAAATGATAGTGTTATAATTTAAGAATTTGTGATTCACAAGAAGGTCAAATCAATAATATAAAAATAATGACCTGTTGAAATGTTATTTTTTTAAATGAATTTCTGACTAATAATAGTAAAATTTGAGCTTGTAGCTATTTGTTTGGTAACATTTATTAATTTTTCATTTTTGGAACAAATTTTGTGAATAAATCTAGGTGTTTGAATTTTAGGAAAAAATTATAACTGTTTTAATATAGTTTCTACTGAAATATTAAACTTTGATAAGATTATAATTAAGATGATAAAAATAGTAATAATATCAATATAAGTGATAACAATTGTTGCAGCGATGATGATAAATCACATCATAAGTCATTTTTAATACTATCATGATTATTTAATAAGTTGTAATAAGTATAATCATGATATTTGTAACTATGAAAGTATTTTCCAAAAGATGATTCTTGAGGATTTTAAAAATGGGGATTCTCTTTTTTTTTTTTTTTTTTTTTTTTTTTTTTTAATAAGTATTGAAAATTTATATCCATTCCAAATTATAGGTAAAAATTACAATTAAATATTCCTGAATTCTACTTATTGAGTAATTGCCAACTTTTATCTTTTTAAATATTACTGTGGAGTATTTTTTTGCTGTTATTTTAATCATTTTATTTTACTTTTATCACATAAAACAGCTTACTTCAAAATTATGACAAATGCTGTACAAGGGTTGGTGAAAATTTATCAACTCAGCCCAACAAAATGTGATCAAATGACCAGAAACCAGAATTTTCCTTCAAAATCTTTTTAGTTGGGCTATGAACTTTTCAGCACCAACTGTTACAGTGCTTAAATTCCAATTATTGAAAGACTTTTACAGTTTCTTATTTCTAAAGGTCAGTGGTTTCTGATGGCTTTTGAGTTATTGTGTAAGTAGGATAGCTGGTAAGTTTCAAGTGCTGTTCAATGATACAGTACAAGTTATGTACTCTAAAAAGAATAAATATAGGTCACGTTATTACTTGATAATTAAGGAAAAGTGAAGGAGAAAGATTTGTAGATTTTTATTCATTTGTTCAAATCTGAGATTTTTTTGTTTTTACAATGTGTTAAAAGCATTGAATTGATTCTTGATGAATTGTAGAGCTCTATATAAGATGCAAGTGTTAAAATGTTCTTTAGTGTTATTTTGCATTCTCAATTGCTTGTTATTTGTTGATGTAGGTTTTTATCTTAATTTTGTTTTATTATTCTCTTGGACTTATTTGAATAACATGAGTAATTTATTTGTACTCTGTGCACTTCTAATTTAATCAAAATGTATTTCATAATTATGAATTTTGAACAAAAAACAAAGAATGTATTGATATCAATATAGATGTCCCCTAAACTCTCTCTCTCTCTCTCCTCAGTCCACTTCTTCTTTTGATTAACAATCTTTCAAGGAATATTCTCAGATCATTAGGTGAGATGATACCACTGTTTATGGACACATTTTCAAAAACTAAGCTGCTCAGAGCCTTGCAGTTGATCTTTCTTCTGATCTTGCGCTAAAAGTTCAATGGGGAAATAATTAGCTTTTAACTTTCAGTACTTCAAAATCAGGCTCATATTGTTTTGTCATTGCTAATATTAATTTTTCCCATTTTGATGAATGACTTCACTCTCAATGAGGCTTTGAAAATTTTTTGTATCTCAAGTTCTTTAGATCTTCAATCTATTGCTAAAGATGCTGGAGAAATGGTTGACTGATTCTTTTACTCTAAGAAGTATCTGCCTTCTTCAATGATTTATCTTTACAAGAATCTGATTAAAAATGAAGTATTTCAACTATATCTGGGCTGGAGGTACTCAGTCATTTTCTAGCTTTGACAGAACTCAAAACCGTTTATGTGGACAATTACTTGTTTTCTTTTCAGTGCAATCTCTTCGCCTTCAGACACAGATATTGTAAACCATGAAATACAAATGTACAGATGAGTTCTATTCTTCCATCCAACCAGTTTAGACTTTTATAGCGAGAACTCTCCTTGCCATTTTCATAGTTGAATCATCCTCATTTTCTCCATCTTCCAAATATAAGAAAAAGACAGCCTTTTCCAAGAATGCCACTTTACTGAACAGACTATCATGTGAGTGCTTCCCCAGAATATTTCAACCTTGACATCTTCAAATCAAAAGTCAATCATCTTTCATCCTAATCCTCCTTTCTTACCACCTATTTCGTTCATACCACACATCTCATTCAGTATTACTATTTTGTTGGCTGTGACCTAGTAATTTAATAAAAATAAATAAATAAAAAGAAAAATGTCAAAGTTTTGGAAAACTTAAAAAATGTAAAGTGTAATATATTTGACAGTATGACTTGATCTCATAAAGTAGACCTCAATGTGAGATATGATCCAATGCAAATTAAGTTCTAATCTTTTTTTCTATGTGATGTGTTCCTTAAGGATGTTGGCAATCATGGCTCTCCATAAATTTTTGTCATTTGTAGCTCAATAAATTTTGTCTATTTGTTATATTTCCTAAATCTTGTTCTATTTACTCAAGTACACTAGATAGGTTATGCATTGTTTTCCTCTCTCCTCTTAGCTTTAATGTTCTGTGAGTACTAGATTTTCCCAAGCCCCTTCTCTCATTATTGTGATATTTTTCTCTGTGTCTAGCTGTATTTTTGTGTTTTGTTAGTGGGCTGTATCATGTTTACTGACAGCACATTGGAAACTTCTAGGGCACAACTTGTAGATAGGTTGTCATTTTTGCAAACATTTACTACTTTTTCCATATTTGTATTGTCCAAATCCATTGGTCATCTTGTTTGTAACTCTAGATTCCCATAATGACACAGTCACATATCATACAGTCTTTTAAACACTTGTATCCATATCTTCCTGCTTGTGTTTGTATGTCTGTGAGAAATGACAGCATAAAGTTTCTCCTTCTTGCTATGCCCTTGTGTTAAACCAATACATTTCATGGGCTATATCTTTCTTGCATTATACATGTTCCTGGAATTTTCTCACTAGTGCCTTATAATGTCCTTTTTCTTTGTCACTGAATGTTAGGGCATTGTATACCTCTATTGCTTTTTCTCTGACTGTGAGCAGGAACAATGCACATTTTATTTTGTCTGTCTTGGTAATTTTTTTTGATGCATTAAGATATAATTAAAATTTCTATAACCAGTTTCTGTAGTTTTCTTTAATATTTCCTTCCAAGGATGTCGCCCTGTTGGCGGGGCATCAGAATATGCCAACTGCCCCCTTGCAGAGAGTAAAAGTCCCTAAATGAGGCCACCTGTTGGTCATAGGTGGCAACCCCTGATGCCTGGGGATGGGATTCTGGTGGTTGAGCAGGTTGTGACCCAGGTATAAAGTGATCACAACCCTGCAACACACCACTTTGTCCCTTACCTGGGCTAGATGGGTGGTCGGAGAGGCCCAATCCAATCAATTGGCTGGTCACATCAAGCCCTCTTTCAGAGTTTTTTTTTTTTTTTTTTTTTTTTTTGAACTCTGAATTAGAAAGTGGTGGCTGTAGGGTCAATCATGGTGAGGAAGTACTGATATTTCTCTTCATAAATACAACACTGGGTGAGTAGTCTTCTTGGGAACGAAAACCCAGTGATCTCAAATTATTAGTTCCTTTTCCTTGGTGTGAGTATACTGTGTAGCTCTGATTTATCAAGGTGAATGGGTTTCCCTCTTGAAATTTCCCATTATAAGTCTCTCTGGTGGGTGGGGAGCATGGTCAGTGAACCCATTAAAAATTCTTATGCATTCAAAAAACCAAAAGCCTCCAAATGAAAAATCAAAAACTACAAAATGCTTACATGTTGAAACTGATTCAGATGAGACTTCCTTTCCTCTGTTTATTGTTTGTAAATAGAAGAAACCTCAATTACAAATATGTCCCCTTTTATCATAGAAAAAACAACTCTATAATAAAACCAAAATCTGTGAAAAAATTAGCTAATAATACTTCATTAGTAGAAATAACAAAAAAAAAAAAATATTCAGATCTATTAAAACAAAAATCATTCCATAATCTGGCAATAAAATCTTATCCTCACAATTCTTTGAATTCATCAAAAGTTTTAGTGAGAATCCCTGATCTTTCTCTTTTTGCACCCTAGATGAGATAAAATCCAACCTCAGGTCTCAAGGTGTCATTGATGCTCGCAGAATGGCTATTAAAATGAATGATAAAATAATACAAACTCATATGTACTTACTCATATTCAACACTCAAAGAATCCCAGCAGAGATGAAGATAGGATACACTATAACTAAAGTAAATGTATGTATCCCAAATCCTCTCTAATGTTTCAACTGCCAAAGATTTGGGAACTACAAAGAAAAATGCACAAGGCCTACAGTCTGTAAAAGGTGTGGAGAAAGTGGAACAGACCACATGAACTGTGAAAAGCCACAGAGTTGCCTAAACTGCAAACAAAACTATGCTGCTGATTCAAAAGAGTGTGAAATCTGGAAAAAAAAAAAAAATTAAACACACCAAAAATATTTCATATCCTGAAGTTAGAAAAATTATCAAAGACTCTACATCAACAACAACATATGCATATCCAAACTCACCAGCAGCCCAATTCAAACCAAGCAGTCATAATGGAATGATAAATTTATTAAAAGAACTTCATTGGTGGAATCACTAAAAGAAAGTATAAATATCCTATCAACCAAGCTCTCTGTTGAACCAGTTCTAAAGAAAAGCTCTGAACCTCCAACTAAGGAAACTGATGTTCCCCCAAAATCCAAAGCAAACAAAAACACAAATAAAACAATAAAAAACCCCAAGCTTCCATACTACCACGACCAAAACTAGTGAACCTCTTCCCACCTGCCTAAACATAAATCGTATTGAAAGCCCATTGCTAACTCCAAAAAAAGATCTCCTAGGAAGAAGGAATATAACAAACATAAAACAAGAACTACACTAACTGAAACAAAAGACAGATTTAAACTTATGGAGATGGAGGAAAATTCTTCAAAACAAAAAAGCTTTAAATATTTAAAAAGCCCAAACAAAGCCAGATCCAAAAGTGTAGAAAACATGGAAACAAACGAATCCAACCAAACAAAAAACAAACTCACTAAAACTAAAGATGCAAAACATTATTTAATGGAATTGTAGAGGATTAAAAGCTAACATAAATGAACTTCTCCTACTTATAACAAAATACCAGCCCATGGCCATTTGCCTCCAAAAAACCTTCTTGAAACAAGATAACATCAATATTAGGAACTATCTGATGTTTAATTACACTCATAATTCCGGAGGCAGGGCTTCTGGGGGGTATCAGTTCTAATCCGAAACGATACACCACACAGTAAAATAAATATAACAACAAACATCCAAGCAGTTGCCATTAAGGCCACACTGCATAAAACAATGACTATATGTTATATATATATATATCCCACCAAATGATGACATTGACAAGAATGAATTGAAGAGGCTGATTGACCAATTGCCTAGACCTTTCATGTTATTAGGAGACTTCAATAGTCACAATATCCTATGGGGAGTGTAAAACACTAACAAAAACGGGTAAAATGCTGGAAGAGATTATTAACGAAAATGATATATGCCTACTTAATAAGAGTGCACCTACATATGTCAACTCATCTAGCAGAAATCGCTCAGTCATTGATTTAAGCATATGTGACTGACGAGTATACATGGACTTTGCCTGGAATGTATACGATGACACTTGTGGCAGCGATCACTTTCCAATCCTGATCCAAAGCTCAAAACCCAATAGTGAAAAACACCCCAATGGTAATTAGATAAGGCCAACTGGCAAATATTTAAAGAAAAATATAAAAATAAGCTGACCCATATGGAGACAAACAATGACACAGTAGAGTACTTCACAGAAACACTAATAGAAATAGCAAAAGAATGTGTTGGGACGCCCGCACCTATTCGGCTATAATGGACTATTCCATTACTATGTAAAGTAATGGTGGCATCTACATAGGAGAGTGTGCCGAGCAGCCGATTGACAAGTCAGTCGTAGACTTCCGGTGACGACCCGGAAGTACCCATTGCTTATACTACGTCTTATGACGGTTGAGAATAATTAACCCTTATTCTTGTATTGGATACTAATAACCTTTGTAAATACTATTTTCACAGAATACAACAATTAACCTATTCCTGTTGTTGAGTTATTTATTCTTACTCACGACATAACAGAATGCATTCTTAAAAACGTAACAGACCCTGGTTCGGCAATAAATATAAAAAAGCTATCAGATTACGAAAAGCTGCTCTCAAAAAATTTCAAGAACAGCCCACTACTTCAACTCTGATAGAATATAAACAAAACAGAGTTAAAGCTTGCAGGGTGATAAAGGCAGCAAAAAAAGAATGCTGGCAAAAATATGTTAGCAAATTGAATTCCTCCTGAACTGAAAGCAATATGGGAGATGATCTGGAAAATTGTGGGTAAACCTCAAGCAACACCAATTAATCACCTTTTCAAAAATGACTCCATCATTACTGATAAAAAGAACATAGCAGCTTTGTTAGCTGAAACCTTTTCCCCAAATTCATCTAGCCAAAATTACAATGTAAAATTTAAGATGCTCAAACAAAGCTCAGAACAGTACAAACTAAACTTCAAATCGAAAAACCTTGAAAAGTACAATAATCTCTTCTCACTAACTGAATTAAAAACTTCTATAAAAAGATCACCAATACTGCTGTGGGACCGGACAAAGTCTATTATAAATTCTTGAGACAACTACCTACAGAATCATTAAAACTGCTTTTAAGAATTTATAACAAACTATGGACAGAAGGTGAATTTCCAGACATATGGAGATAAACTATAATGATAGCAATTCCCAAACCAGGAAAAGACAACTCAAACTATAGACCAATCTCATTGACCAGTTGTTTATGCAAAATAAGGGAGAGGATGATAAACGATAGACTGGTTTGTTATTTGGAATCTAATGACCTTATTTCCAACCTACAATTTAGATTCTGTAATAAAAGAAGCACAACTGATCACTTGATTTACTTGGAAACAGCTATAAGAGAAGCATTTATTAGGGATGAGCACCTCTCAGCAATTTTTTTTTATCTAGAGAAGGCTTACAACTCCACATGGAAATATGGAATATTGAGAGATCTACATGATCTTGGATTAAAAGGTAGACTCCCACATTTTATCAAGTGGTTTTTATCAGACTGCAAATTTAAAGTCCGCATCAGACCCACTCTCTCTGACATAAAAGACCAGGAAGAGGGAGTCCCTCAAGGCAGTGTACTATCTGTGACTCTGTTTAACATAGAAATAAACAACATAACAAAATGTTTAACCTCTGGAGTTGATGGATCTTTATATGTGGACGACCTCCTAATATGTTACAGGTCAAAATATATACCCACCATTGAGCGCTAACTCCAACAATGCCCAGAAAAAATAAACAAATTGGCAACAGAAAATGGATTTAGATTTTCTCAAACAAAACCTAAATGTATACATTTTTGTCATAAGAGAAAACTACACAATGATCCTAGTTTAAAACTGGGAAGAACTGAAATCCCCGTAGTAAATGAACACAAGTTTCTAGACAAAAAAACGGACATTTATCCCCTACCTGAAGTACCTGAGGGCTAGTTGCCAACTGTTACGTGTGATAGCCCACACAGAGTGGGGAGCAGATTGAGAAACTTTTTCTGAAGTTATACAGGTCACTGATTAGATCAAAGTTGGATTATGATAGTTTATATATGTCAGTTAGAAAGACTTACTTAAAGATACTAGATCTGATCTGCCATGGAGACCTGAGATTGGTGCTTGGAGCCTTCAGAACGTCCTTAGTGGAAAGTCTATATGCAGAAGCAAATGAGGCACCTGCAAATATAAGGAGTCATAAACTTGCTACCCATGTACACATAATCTTGCATATGATGCTGCATTCCATTCAAAATATAGTGAATTATTCAAAGTGAATTATTCAAAGGAAAAGCTATAAAACTCTTTGGCCTTCAAATAAAATCAGTTCTACAAGAATCAGGAATGTCTGTTGTAAATATCCATGAGCATATCTTGTCTGAAACCCCACCTTGGACTCTTAAAAATCCCAAAATGATCTTTGAACTGAATGAACTCCCCAAAGCAAAAAACCCATCCCAACATTTATCAAGAAAAATTTTATGATATTCTCCTGGACTACTCCGACCATTTACATATCTTCATGGATGGCTCCAAGGCCACAGTAGAGCACCGTGTGCAGCAGTTCTGAATGAAACAATCCACAAAAAGGCTCTCCCAATAGAAAGCTTCATTTTCACTGCAGAACTCTGTGCCATTGACCTTGCTCTCAGTATCCTGTCAAAAAGTAAACAAACATAAGAAATTCACAATATTTTCAGACTCGCTCTCCGTTTTAATATCACTCAGTAATAAAAAGCTTGAGAACCCACTAATCACCAAACTGCTGAATAGACTAGACTCATTGTCTGGCCATAAAGAAATAATTATGTGTTGGATCCCAAGCCATATCGGAGTGAGAGGAAATGAAAGAGCAGACTTGGCAGCCAAATTGGCCTTAAACCTGAGTTCTGATAATATCAACATCCCTTATACTGACCTGAAACATAAAATCAACAAATTATTTTATGCAAAATGGCAGCAACACTGGAATAATAACACAAACAGCAAACTCTTTCAAATCAAGCCCACTTTGGGAGAGTGGAAACCAGTTACTAAAATTTCAAGGAAAGAACAAGTAATATCCAGATTATGTATCGGCCACACAAGCCTCACTCACTCACTCCTTTATATTCAAACAAGAACTGTTACCACAATGTTTGACATGCCAGACAACTTGTACAGTCAAACATATTCTTGTGGAATGTAGATCCCTTGCTACTGCTAGAAAGCGATACTTAAAACCAACAATATGAAAGATATATTTGAGAACACTCGCATAGACAATGTTCTCTCCTTCTTGAGAGAGACAGAAGTATACATTAGCGGCCATAATATAAGGAACGGAAACAACAAAGACATAAATATGTGTATTACTTAAAAAGTAATGCATGATTAGCAATGAAATTTTTACTGAATAAAGATTAGGGTGTAATGCATAAATATTATACAAAGTTACAAAAATTTACATAAGCTTTTTTTTAATAAAGATTAAATAGAACAAAATGGAACAAAGAAAATGAGCTACTGGACAAATGTTAAGAAACGATCTTGTTAATACTTGATTGGGAACAATATTAACAAAATTTAATATTTGGTTAACATCCCCTTATTTTCAATGACTTCTCTGCATCGTCGACCACATGAACTAATTAATTTCTTGCAAAAATCAGCAGTGATTCCCTCCCATTGTCTTTCAATAACTCCCATAGGTGATCCTGGTTTTTCAGGTTTCTTTTTTTTCTGAGCCCTTTCTCCAATTATCTTCCAAACATTTTCTATTAGATTCAGGTTGGTGCTATGAGCTGGCCACTTCATTAGGGCGATTCCTTCTTCAAATAAAGCCATAACCTTCTGAGCCTTGTGGCAAGGTGCATTGCCCTCCATGAAAATTACAGATTCATAAAGATTATGGTATAATCTTGGTACCACATGCTGCTGAAGAAGCCTTTTTATAAATCTCAGCATTAATATTGCCATGTATGCGGATGATAGGGCCAACTCCTGCAGATGAAATCATTCCCCACACCATCACACTGCTGCCACCAAACTTAATGGTTTTCTTGACACATTGAGTCTTTCATATGTTCTACAGCATATGTAAGTTTTGCTCTCAGAACCAAATATAGTAAACTTCAACTCATCACTGAAATGAACTGTATCCCATTGTGCATCAGTCCAAACAACATGTTCTCTCGCATACCCTTTTTGTTTCGCTTTGAAATGAGAGGCTTCGAAGCTAGAATACAGGCATCCAATCCTGCATTTTTTAACCTGTGAGCAACCGTTTTCCTTGAGATCTTATCTGTATCGCCATTAAATTTACGGGCAATTGATGTAGCAGTTTCAAAACGGATTTTGTAGATATTCTAACAGTTCTTCAATCTTCTCTTTGCAATGTTTTTAGAGATCTGTCAGTTTTTGGTTTTGCATCTAAAATTTTATTGGTTTTATACCTGCTAAGAACACAATGAACAACACTTTTAGACCTATGAACAATATCAGAAATTTCTGAAATTGACTTTTCTTGATAGTGATAATGATTTTTTTTTTCTTCAAAAGTGAACGTTTTGCCTGTAGAACTTGCCGTATTGTTTAAAAATAAAGTCCTAATGATAAATGAACTTTTACTTATTGTTAAAAAGCTCCATCGATTTTTTTTTTTTTTTTTTTTAACAATGTAAATTAAAAGTTTATGCAAATTATTAACATCGTTCCTTAACTTTTGTCCAGTAGCTTATTTTCTTTGTTCCATTTAATCTTTATTTAAAAAAAACTTATGTAAATTTTTGTAACTTTGTATAGTATTTATGCATTACACCCTAATCTTTATTTGGCAAAAATTTAATTGCTAATCATGCATTACTTTTTAAGTAATACACATATTTATGTCTTTATTGTTTCCGTTTCTTATATTATGACCGCTACTGTACTTAAAAATATAATACCAGGTCACAATTCTGAAAATCCAGCTAATGAAAAAGTTTGAACTTTAAAAAAAAACAAAAAAACTGATTTTCAGTATTAAATGACCCAAAGAAGGTTGATATGCTGGTTAAACAAACCAACAACCAACCAAGGATATGCCTGTGGTAGGTTGAATGATGTCCATTATTTTCTGTATATCTTTTCACTTCTGAGATATAATATTTTATGTGGGGTGTTTCAGTATGAAAGACATGGATGTTCAGTTGATAGTTGTAAGTTCACATGTTCAAAATGTATGTGCAGTGCCAGTGTCTTGTGGGCTGTCATATCCCATGTCAAAATCTCATTCAGGAAAGTTCTGTATCAAGGGAGGTAACTTGTGGTTACTTGTTCCTGGACACATGCTACAATTTTTTGCCTGAGAAGTTTCAACTATCTCTTCTTGATAAGCATAGTGTCTCTTTTTTTTCCTACACTTTTTGGTTTCAATTTTCTCTAAAACTTTTAAAACTTTATTGTTGCTCACATGTGTAGTCCATAGTATTCTCAGCATCCTTTTATAGAACCATATTTCTGTTGCTTCAAGTCTCTTTATCTTTGATGAGATTGTCCCATATTCACTGCCATACGGCAGGACTGATATTATGTATTGGTACACTTTTCTTTGTTTCTAACAAAATTTTCCTGTTGCAGAGTTCTGTTGCCACACATAGTCTGCCAGCAGCCACCCTCTTGACCCAGGGTAATGCAACCTCCTTAAGGCACTTGATGTTGGCCTCCATGTTGAGTCTGAGGCTGCTACCAACAAATGTTTTTCAGAAAAACAGAATGAGTTTTCTGAGCTACTGTACCTTCATAAACATCATTACTCACTCAACTCTTTCCAAATCCCTTGCACTGTCCTCAGATTGACACCTGAACACTCTGTAATATTCATGGAAATTGAGTAAATTTATTCAACAGAATTTCCATGGCTTCAACCACGGCCTCCAGACAACTTCGGAATCTCCTGCATCTCTTCTGGATGTTCTTGTTTAAGTTGGTGAATGCTGCCATAATCCTTGCCTTGAATTTATCTTTATTGTTTCAAGGAGTAACACATAATATTCAAAGGGTTACAGTCTGGGAAGTTAGGTGGCCAGATGTAAGGGATTATGTCATTGCAGATGTTGTCTGATAACCCTAACTGGGTTTTCCTGTTTGTATGGCCTGGTGCAGAGTTCTGTTGCCACACATAGTCTGCCAGCAGCCACCCTCTTGACCCAGGGTAATGCAACTGTAATATTCATATTTGAGCTTCCAGTGTGAATGCCAAGCAGTACTTTGTCATTTCCAAATTTCTGCCAGAGTGAATTGCATCATGGTGCTCCTTTTCTCACAGATGGTGCTCAACTGACCCTACTATACTGTGCAGTGAACAAAATAAAAAAGAAAACAATGTTCATGCATGAAATTAAAAATATAAAATGGCAATAATTTATCTATCACACCTTGTATAGGATAAATAAGTTTGATTACAACCCTTTCTTTTACTGAATTAATTTTCTATCTGTATGCAGGTAGTTTGCTACAAGTGTCAGTTCAGAATTATTTTAATATCCTTCTTAAATATTTAAAAGTTACCTAGCAGTTCCAACAATTCTTTTTGATGTATTTTGTCAAATGCTTTTGCATAATCTATTAAACACAAGTACACATTCTTTTGCATTTGTATTGCTGTTTCTGATAACATTCTAAGCATAAATTATATTCCCTGTTCCAGTGTCTTTAACAAACCTGCACTGTTCTTGTCTATTTTCTGGTTTCATTCTACTATGCACTCTATTCAATAGGATACAGATAAGTTTTGTTTTATGGCTGATTATCCAATGTTCACATTCTTTTGCACCCAGCTTCTTCAGCAGTGCTATGAAAATGGATCTACTTAGATCTTCTGGTATATATTTAATTTATTACATATCACTGGAAGGTGATTGTTCTCACAGTCAGAACTTGGGTTTGTTTTGCAGTATAAAACTCCATTCCTGAATCTCTTATTGATAGTTCTATAGTCAATTTGGTTTTTCCTTCTGGGCTTCTCCATGTACTTGAAACCTGGTATTGGTTACTACCTGATCATTCACTATGCACCATTGGACCTAATTTTTTCCATGTTCATTATGAGTTCCTAGTCCAAATTTGTCAACTATTTTATCTTTCTCCTTGTCTACTTTGACATTAATGTCTCCCATGATGATTGTAATTTTTTGTGATTTGCATTGATCCATGGTATTGTCTAACATACAGAGAAACATTTAAATTTCTTCTATATTTTATGCCATCAGTGTATATACAACTATGAAATATATGTTGAAAAGCTTTCCTTTCATTTTAATGACAAGAATTTTTTAAGATAGTTGACATTATCCCAGAACACATTTTCTTATGTCTTGGTCTAATATCAGTCCCAGCTGGCCAAGAAATATTTTTTGTGTAAATTAAAGTGCTTTTGATGATGAGTGCTTATAAAAGAAAATATTCGGTTATAAGAATTTGCAGATTTTAAGAAATGGTCAAAATGATTCAACATTTGAGCAGTTGTTAGTCAACCAGAACAGGCCAAACCATGTTGATATTAGAATCAGTACAGACTGTGTTCATTCTTTATTTAATGTCACTTTTTCTCTCATGAAAATTCTAAATAAAGCAAGAACTAAAATGAAATTAAAAATGATCTCTTGCCTGGTAAGAAATATGAAAAGAAATATATATAAGTTTTTGCATTAGTATTTCACAAAGAAATTTGTATTTTAATAATTTATGATTATGCTTTCCAAAAAGCATTATATTGGTGTCCATTAAACTTGTTTTATGCAAAATAGAAGAATTATGCTTTAAGTTTGCTTATAACATTTAAAGAATATGTAATTTTTAGAATAATATGCTGATAAAATGCAAACTTAATCTTATTTAATGCCTTTCTAGTTCATGTTCCCTATATTTCATTAATCTTCAGCAGTTATCAGTATATTAAGGAATATTATTACTTAAAAGTGTTTACTGTTTGTGACACCTTGGCAAGAACGCTAAAACTTTATCAAAATTAAAATAAAAAAAACAATAAGTAATAATTAAATTCTCAATTGCCCTATTTCTATTTACTTTTCTTTTACACAGTGTCAGTCTCTTAAAATAAGAAATCAAACAACTCTGATATTATTCCTAAGGTAGTTTATTTTCTTCGTTAATTTATAACTTTTCCAAATTACAAAATAATTACAAATCAGTTTGTTTTGGTTACAGTTCAAGGGCAGTAACTCACTTATTTTGTGAAATGAAACATATTTTGGAGTTTGTGTTTCTTGTTCTCACTTTGTTTTTACAGTACTTTCTCTTGTATTATTATTTGCTTGAAGATCCTTGTAATGATCACCCATTGGTTTATTTCTCGAAAGTATTTTCAAAATCTGAAAATTAAATATGTTTCTTATTTCTTCTGAAATCTCCTTGACTAGTTGTCATGAGCTAACTTTGAAATCCCCTTGATTAGCTGTGGTAGGCCTCTTCTGAAAATCCTTGATTAGCTGTGATGATATGCCCGAAATCATGATTGGCTGTGGTGAGCTATCTTCTGAAATCCCCTTGACAGTTGACACAACCATGAGCTGTCTTCCAAATCCCCCTGATTAGCTGTGGTGAGCTGTCTTCTGAAATCCCCCCTGATTGGCCATCGTGAGCTGTCTTCTGAAATCACCTGATTGGCTGTGGTGAGCTATCTTCTGAAATCCCCCTGATTAGCTGTGGCTGAGGCTATCTTCTACAAATCCCCCTGATTAGCTGTCGTGAGGCTATCTTCTGAAATCTGATTGGCTGTGTGAGCTATCTTCTGAAATCCCCCTGATTAGCTGTGTGGAGCTATCTTTACAGAAATCCCCTGATTGGCTGTGGAAACTGTCTTCCTAAATCCCCTGATTGGCTGTGGCGAGCTGCTCTTCTGAAATCCTGATTGGCTGTGGCGAGCTGTCTTCTGAAATCCCCCTGATTGGCTGTACGACTGTCTTCTGAGGCTCCTGATTGGCTGTGCCGAGCTGTCTTCACAAATCTGATTGGCTGTGCGAGAGCTGTCTTCTGAAATCTAATTGGCTGTGTGAAGACTGTCTTCTGAAATCTCCCTGATTGGCTGTGGCGAGAGCTGTCTTCTGAAATCTGATTGGCTGGCAAAGAGCTGTCTTCTGAAATCTGATTGGCTGTGGGAGCTGTCTTCTGAAATCTCCCTGATTGGCTGTGGCGAGCTGTCTTCTGAAAATCTGATTGGCTGTGGCGAGCTGTCTTCTGGAAATCCCCTAGTTGGCTGGCCATGGGAGCTGTCTTCCTGATCCTGATTGTGTGGCGAGCTGTCTTCTGGTCTGATTCTTTGTGGCGAGCTGTCTTCTGAAATCCTGATTGGCTGTCGCCGGAGCTGTCTTCTGAAATCCTGATTAGCTGTGGCGAGAGCTGTCTTCTGAAATCTGATTAGCTGTGGCGAGCTGTCTTCTGAAATCCCCTGATTGGCTGTGTGAGGAGCTGTCTTCTGAAATCACCTGATTAGCTGTTAACAGAGCTGTCTTCGTCCTGATTGGCTGTCGCAGGCTATCTTCTGAAATCCCCTGATTGGCTGGCAAAGCTGTCTTCTGAAATCTGATTGGCTGTGCTTGAGCTGTCTTCTGAAATCCCCCTGATTGGCTGTGTGACTGTCTTCTAATCCCCCTGATTGGCTGTCGCGAGCTGTCTTCCTTAAGTCTGATTGGCTGTCGCGAGAGCTGTCTTCTGAAATCTGATTGGCTGTCGCCGAGCTGTCTTCTGAAATCACCCTGGTGTTAGCCATGAGCTATCTTCTGAAATCTGATTAGCTGTGCTTGGAAGCTATCTTCTGAAATCACCCTGATTGGCTTTCTTCGCAGAGCTGTCTTCTGAAATCCACAATTTAAACTTTGTCGCAGTATCTTCTGAAATATCCTGAACTGGCTGTCGCGAGCTATCTTTTGATCCCCCTGATTGGCTGTAGCGAGCTATCTTCTGAAATCCTGATTGGCTGGCAACGAGCTGTCTTCTGAAATCCCCCTGATTGGCTGTCGCGGGCTGTCTTCTGAAATCCCCTGATTGGCTGTCGCGAGCTGTCTTCTGAAATCCCCCTGATTGGCTGTCGCAAGGCTATGTGCAAATCCCCTGATTGGCTGCTTGGCAGGCTATCTTCTGAAATCCCCCTGATTAGCTGTCGCAGAGCTATCTTCAGAAATCCTGATTAGCTGTCGCGAGCTATCTTCTGAAATCCCCTATATTTCTCTTTATCTAATTTTCTTTTAACTCTATATTCTTTTTAGAGTTGATAAATTTCTGGTACCATTGAATTTATTAAAATTCTTTTTCATTCTGGTTTTTGTCAGTTTGTCTCACTCCCTGATTCGTGTGAAATCAGGCCATTTTGGTAATAACTTTTTCAATGTAAAGGCAACCTTGTTCTTATTCTTCTTCTAATAAATTCTGTAGGACTAACCCCTTTGGCTTGAATTAGCATACTCTGGTATGTTATTAATGTTTGAAATGTGTTTGATTGTTTCAAAATTCTCTTAGCTATTTTAACCTTGCCATCTGCTTCTCTGCTTGAGTATAATGTGAACTTTATGCTGTGTTTAAATCCATAACTATCTGCAAAATCTTTGAAAGTGTAACTTGAGAATTGTTTCTCATTATCACTGACAAGTTCAATAAGAATTCCTCAATGTGAGAAGAAATTTTTCAACTTCTCTCTCATGTATTTGCTTGTCATTGGATTAAGCTTTGCTATTTCTATAATCTTGAGAAATGTATTGTGGCAATCTATTGGTGTCCTTAGTGAGTGAAAATGTCTGTACCAATTCTTTGCTATAGATCTTGAGGAAGTGGTGTTATTTTTAATTTTTTCTTTTTATTTGTTGGATGGTGTATATTACAAAACAAGCATTTTTTTTAGATACTCCTCTAACTCTTGGGATATTTTAGTCCAACTCAATGATTCTTTGGCTCTCTCTCAGCATTTGTTTAGTCCAAAGTACCTGTTATGAAGTTTCCTTAATATTTCTGGTCTAAGTTTTTCAGGTATGACAATTCTGTCCTGAAACCATAGTAAATGAACCGACAATTCATTCTAACTTGAAAAATATGACCTTATGCTTTCTTTTATTCTTTTTTTTTTCATGTGTCTATCCATTTAGAGTGTGCTGTATTATTTTCTGTATTACAGTGTCCTGTTGAGTAGCTTTTTTTCATTTAATTTCTTATCTGATGCTGATCTGGTTGTTGCCAAACAATCTGTGTATATGCCAACATATTGACTGGTATTACTATCAGTGTCAGATAAAGAACTTCTTGATAGTGTATCAGGTACAACTAGTACCTTCTCTGGGATGTATTCTGGGTAATATCTTCTCTGTCTCATCAGAAGTCTTTGACATTGTAATGTGGTATTGTAGAGAGATGTGTTTATTAATGGTTTAAGTATATTATGGTCTGTTAACAGATTAAAGGATTTGAGTCCTGTGACATATCTGTCAAATTCTTTACATGCTCATACACCCCTCAAACATTCTTTCTCAATTTGAGTGTATTTTCTCTCAGCGCTATTGAGTGTGCTTGAGGCAAATGCTATTATTTTTAAATTTCTATCTATTTCTTGAAATATAGCTGCTTGGTGACCATAACTGCTAGTGTCAGCATTAACTACTCTAGGTCTGGTTGGATCATAGTAGGATAAAACTGGTGCTTGAGTTCGTAATTATTTTACTTTTTTTAAACTCTTGTGGATAATTCCACATAAATTCAATGTCCTTCAATAAATTCTATCATTGGTTGTATTGTTTCAGACAAGTTCCATAAGAACTTGCCTAACTAACCATGCTGATTATACAATGTAATTCAGTTAAATTTGTAGGTGCAGGCATGTCTTTTTGAATTCACACTTTTCTTTCGTAAGCTGGAGTTCAGATTTTTACAGTTTTTAGTCTTTCGTCATGTTCTATAGTTCTATCATAGATTAAAACATCATTGATAATTGTTTTGATTCCTTGAATATTGTTCAATAATTCTGACCTCTTTGAAAGATTTCTGGAGCTGATGTTTTACCAAAAAGGTAATTTTTTTTAAGCAGTATCTTTTCAAAAGGATAATGAAAGTTGTGAGTAGATAGCTTTCTTTACTTAATGGAATTTGGCAGAATCTGCTGGTAAGCATCCAATTTACAAAATTTTGCACCATTTAGATTAGGTAAAATATCAAATAAATTTGGTAACATGTAATGCTCCTTTTTCACTGCTAGATTCAGCTTCTTCAAATCTACACATATTTGGACCTTTCCGTTTCTTTTTATCATGGGTGCTATAGGTACACGCTAGTCAATTGGTTCTGTAAGCTCTTCAACAATTCCCTCATTTTCTAGTCTATTCAATTCTTCCTTCACCTTTGATAATATAGGGAATAGGACTCTAGCTGTTGTTATACAGTAGCGTGAAACATCTTTTTTTTTTCTTTTTGAACTATTATAATTGGGTCTCTGTTTATACATGCATTGTTGCCAAATGAAGTTCCCTGTTCTATTTTTTCTAAACCTTTCACTAAATTCATTTTTATAAAAGTCTTTCTAGATAAGTTTTCTCCCTTTATACATTCAATGACATGCATTTCCAAATAATATTTATCCTTACATTCTTCTGTAACAGTATTAAATTTTGTAATGCCAGGACTTGTGTGAAGATGCCATTTACTAGTTTTAATATAGGTTTTTCTCAGACTTTTGTAAACTTCAATTGAGATAATGTTTATATCAGTGCCTGTATTGATTTTAACTTTCACTGCTGTTTTACAAATTTTTACATTTTTATACCATGGGTCATTTAAATTTGTTCTTTCATCTCTCCTAGGAATTATTTCTTTTCAACATTTACTGTCTGTATCATATTCATTTTAGTTCTGCAGGCTACAGCAAAATTTTCCTGCATTTCTTGCAGTGTTTCCTTATGCTAGAGAGTTTTAAAATCATGTTTTTATTACATCTACAGAAATTGCTGTTCTGTCTTCAGATGTCCTTTTTAATTTTGTATCTCATAAGTTACTCTGGGTTTTTATTTTGTCTGTGTTTTTCTCATGGATTTCTTCCATTTGGGATTTTATTTGCTCACTGCTCCTGGCCATCTCTGTAGCATTTTTGAGTTTCAAATCAGGAATTGTAATCTTTCAGATAAGTCTTTATTCTGTAGTCCTATCACAAGATGATCTCTGATTTAGTCATTTTTCTTTGGAAACTCACATGCTTTGGCTAATTTGTGCAATGCGTGAATAAAGATTTCCACGGGTTCTTCTGGTAATTGAACTTGAAAATAAAATTTTGCCCTTTCATGAATTATATTTCTTTTAGGTATGAAGTGGGTATTGAATTTTTCAAAAACTGAGTTGTATACATTTTGCATCTTCTCGTCATGAGAAAGAAAATGCTTGGAATATATTTTCGGCTTTGCTTCCCATGCAATAATGTACTTAGTTGAATTTTATCTTCTTTTGAGAGTTTTGTTGAAATTTCTGTGACCATTTCTGCCAATTTCTTGGGTTTGCAAAATTAAACATATCTGGTGTTGTTAATTTGAACATTTTTTTAATTTGGTTCCTGTTCTAGAAAATAATTTTCTGGTACCATGTTCCACTGGGCTTAGAATGGAAAGATATATTATAGAGACTAGTAACTGAAAAGTTAAAGCAGAACAAAGGTGACATGACATTATTATTACACTTTTCTGTTGTTGATAAACAGAATTTAGTTAGATTCACAAAAGTTGAATTTGCAATGAAACTTTCACATCCTAATACTTTGATAGGATATAGCTTTAAGTTTTTCTCATTAGGTTTTCACAAATTAGATAATTATGAAATATCAAAAAGAAGACAATTCAGATATGGTTGGCTCAATTTTTGTAATACAAACAGCATGAATATAAGTAGCAGGGTTCAAAAGTATAGACTTACTGGTTGGATTATTAGTGTATAGCATTGTGCATTGTTTTTTTTCAATTGCTGATGCTATTTATTTTTATTTTCATATAATTCCATAATGGTTAGTAAGCCTTGTTTTCCTTTCAAACAATTAGCTATATTGCATTACAAAGACTCTACAGACATTAGTTCCAATGATTCTCAAGTCTGATTTTAAGGGAGTAATTTGTTATAAGTTTGCATTTTCTAACACAAATACATGGAATGTAAAGAATACAGATTTTGTTCAGTTTTTCTTTCAGTTGTTTATTGAATCTGTGCAGGGTAGGATTCATTTTGAATACTCTCTTGTATAGAAAACAGATCCTCTAGTCTATCTCTGATATGTTTCTAATGTGAGTTTGTGACTGAGTTTTATACTTATTTGTTGTGTTGGTCCTTGCTGATATTATAATTGATCATCTCTTGTTTGACATTTGCAATTTCTTTCTTTATGCTATCTGAGGGAGGAGGAAAATTTAAGTTATGATGAATTCTGTAAAATGTCAGATTATGCCATATGAGTAACTTGAACTTTTTATATTCAAGAATGCCAATTCATTGTTTTTCTTTTTCCATAATAAACTGATTTCAAAGTCTAGCAGTACTTACCCAGCTTTCTGGTGAGGTCAGATGATTGACCTCATTGATATCATTTTTAAGGCCATTTTCTCAATCAATGATAATCCTGTAGCTATGCCCTAATATCCTAGATGATGTGGCTTACTGGATTATAGCATATCTGGTTCTTTGGAAGAATAACCAGAAATATATTATATGAATATGCTTTCATAAGTAAAGGGGCTTTAATTATGATTCCAAGAAGTTTACTGAACAAGGTACATCTGAAGAAGGCCAGAAGTTACAGTGACTGAAATGTAATAAAAAACAAAGAAACTGGTTCTGAAGAATCTCTGCATAGTAACATTTTGTTTTAGAAATTCACACAGGAACAGAATTTTCAAGTAACTTTTTAAGTTTTTTTTATTTGTTTTAGAATTTGTATGTCAAATATTTTTGTCGTCATTTTTTTTTTTTGAAGCTGAGAAAGTTTTGTTTGTTGTTAAATGACAAAATATAAACCAAATTAATGATGTAACTATATATTTTAAATATGAATTTTTTTTTCTTTGTGTTCAGTGTATCTAATATCTGATGAAAATATTTGATTAATAAAAAGGTGTGATAACCAAAGAATAGTTAAGTATTAAGACTACAAATTGCAGGCTTATTTCTTTATTAGTGAACAAAACATATTTGAAGAAATCAGTGTATTTGTTACAAATAGGTTTTACTGTGTCCATATTATTTATGTTAATATAGATTAGTAATAAAATGGGATTGAATGAAATACAAATTATAATGCAGTAGAGTTTGACTTTTTTAATATATATTAAAATCCTTATCATTTGTATCATCAGAAATTGCTTGTATCAGAAACTTAGAATAAATTCTAATTTTTTTCTGAGAAAAATCTATCAGTGACAAATAGTGGAAACTGCTTATTTATATTTTCTAACTTGATAGAAATTAGCATTATTTGATATTCAAATTATAAACCCTTTAAGCAGGTTTTTAAAAATGAATACTGCACTCTGGTTACTTATCAATCAAATAAATCCTATGACCTTAATATATTGAAATGTTGAGTTGATCTTTTTATTCATGTTTAGATCCTTCTTATCATACATATATTAAGAAGTTCTTATTGTTAAATATTTTTGACTCATCTTCTATTTTTCTTCTTTTTTTTTTACACTTCTGTTAAATTAAAAAGTCTTAATACAGCTCAATTAATTTGATAATGAAAGTAGATATTTAAACAGATAAAAAATACTATAGTAAATGTACAAATTACTGAAATCAACAAAATTTTCTTTGTTCCTTAGTGTGCATGCAATCTTGAAGAGAAATTGGGTAATTAATAATGAGTTAACTAAATTACTTCACTTATGAGATTATCAGTAACCTTAAATAGGAAATTTTAGCATCAGTCAGTTAAGTACCATATGTGATATATGCTTTGGGCGATCATGTCTCGAAAGAGACATGACTGACTGGGCAGAAGATTATCCGACAGTAGGTTGCCATTGCTTTCTGCAGTAGACTGGTTGCTGACCAAGGATTTAGAACCCAGTCTGTCCTGTTATTTAACCCATAGTTTAGCATATCCAGGTTAAAACAGAAAAATCTGAGTTTGCACTAAAACTGCAGTATTTTATTCCTCTTCCTGATGCTTTATCTCTGTCCTTTTCTACTGTTTGCTGCTTTTACTACTTCCTTTGTTTATTAAAATCATTTTCTGTTCCAATTAAGAAGAGTTCTATACATTATTGGCCATAATTACAATGTTGTAATGATTTTAATGTTTTTGTTTAGCTTTTGTTTTTTTTTAACAGTTTATATAGAGTTCTCTTTAGCTGATATTCAATATTGAGTTTTTTAAATCCATAATCTAACAGGTATACATTTATTCTTGTTAAACATGTATACTGATATGTCTGGGGTGTACCTATGAGATCAAATGATTTAGTAATAGATATTTGCAAAAATATGTACTGCAGAATTTGATAAAATTGCAGTGATTGCTTTGGGTATTTGAACCCATTGTGATCTTTTAAATATGTCTAGTGTCGACAAAATATTATTAACTAGAAATTGCATTTCAAGTTAAAGTGCCTGATACATTCAATAATTTGGATGTGTCACGAATGGGGCGAAGCTTCGAAGGATACTTGAATTTTTATCTGATAACACCGGCTGCTGTGTTATAAAAAAAATTTATTTTTTTCGTCAAATATTTTATACGCAGTTTGGCTCAGGGATGTGGTTCAGGTATAAATAAGTATTCAGACAAAAATTTGGTTAACCGAAAGAAAACAAAAAAAATATGTTATTGAAGATCTGTTTGTTGTTTTTGTAGACTTTGCTGTTGTTGTATTAGTTGTTGAACCACTACTCTTAGTGTCTTTGTAAATTCTGCTAATTGCTCCATGTTCCGTACACAACAAAAAATATGTGTATGGAAAAATAAAAATTCAACCATACAGTTAAACAATAAGTTAAAAATTTGGCAAGAACAAACAAAACGTTTTTTTTGTTTTGTTTTTTTATGAAGGGATACAAAAAACTACTTGTTACCTTAACTTTTTTTTTATATGGTTGTCACTGTTGAAGGTTCTTACTTAAATTCTCAGCTGAAATATTTTTTTAAGCGCTCATATTTTATGTCTCCTCGTTTAATATGGTTGTATTTCCTTAGGAGTCCTAATCTTTATTCGACAACTGAAATTTCCGTGTGAATTCGCTTATTTCTGTCACCAATTGATATCCAGTGGTAGTTTTCCTAGGTCACCAAACTGATATCAAGCAACAGGCATCTTCAATGCCAAACTGATATCGGGCAACAGTCGTCTTCATCGCCAAACTGATATCGGGCAACAGTCGTCTTCATCGCCAAACTGATATCGGGCAACAGTCGTCTTCGTCGCCAAACTGATATATCCTGAAAAGGAATACTGTGTAAATAGATCAGTTGAAGAATGGTACTCAACACCAGGAATAATGTATAACAGATTTATTGTACTAAGGTACAATTAACAATAATACACATATAGGCAAGCAACAGGTTGGAGCAGAATAGACTATCGAATAGTGAATGCCTTCACCTAAGACCTTCCTTCTTCGTATCGCTCATTACCGTCTTTTATCAGTTAGAGCATTCTATTCTCGGTGGGTGGCAGGATGTTCCACTATAACACTTTATTTTATTGTTTTCTTTCGGTTAACCAAATTTTTGTCCGAGTCCTTATTTATAACCGAACCACATCCCTGAGCCAATCTGGGTATAAGATATCCAATGAAAAAAAATAAATTTTTTTATGACACAGCAGCCGGTGTTATCAGATAAAAATTTTAGTGTACTTCAAACCTGACATAATTGGGGGTATTGTCCAGGATTTTTCAGACAGTTTGGTGGAAGGAAAAGAATAAATAAATAAAGGTGAAGCAAGGAAGTAATGATGGCTGACAAATTTCTGAGAGAACCTACTACAGAAAAATTGTTGAAGCTGAAAAAGGACAATGCATTTGTGGTGGGGCAGCATTTCTAATAAGATGTCAGAAGAGCCATGAGAAAGGCTAATGTTATTAAAATAATAGCAGAGCTTATGGTGGATAATGAGGTGTTTGATGAAAATATATTGGACTGGATACATGCGGAAAATCAAAAACTAATGACAGCACAAATAGAGTTGGAAAATGTGAGAATCCTAGCAAAAGCAGAAATTGAAAAGGCTCGTATTAATCAAGATATAAGAAGGCTAGAACTCGAATCCCAGGGGAGAATTCATGAAATTTGAATGAAGGAGTTCAGCATAGCAAAACAATTGAGATTGATGTCTCGATTTATAGAAGAAGTGAATGCTGCCAGCATTTTGAAAAAACAGCTATAAATCTAGAATGACCAAAACATGTGTGGACAATGCTTTTGCAGGCTGTATTAAGCAAGAAGGCATAGAAAACGTATGCTAAGTTACCAGTCAACGAATGTGGGGATTATGAAAGTTGAAGGGAACAATACTGAAAGTATATGAATTAGTACCTGAAGCATAAGACAAAAGTTTCACAACTATCAAAAATGCGAAAACGAAACATATATTCAGAGTTTCTTAGACAGAAAGAGACCTACTTTGATAGATGGAGTTTGGTAGAAGAAGTGGATAATAGTTATGAAAAACTGAAACAATTCTAATGGAGGAATTTAAAAATTGCCTAAGTGATTATCTGAAACCTTACATGAATGAAAAATAAGATGAAGACTGC
This sequence comes from Ascarosepion bandense, assembly GCA_037127315.1. NCBI lineage: Eukaryota > Metazoa > Mollusca > Cephalopoda > Sepiida > Sepiidae > Ascarosepion > Ascarosepion bandense. Next base: position 545,433 of record JBBBDQ010002509.1, read on the forward strand.
TCAAAAATTAGCTACATTAGCAGATGAATATGTCATGACACACCGAGCAAGAAACACAACCTGTGGGAATATCCAATAGAAATAATGACATCAGAAATAACAGTACGCCAGACAATAGCATACACAGGAAAAATAAGCTTCAAACAAAAGAAGAAAGCTCAACATTTAGTTGTTCTCAGTGCGGCAAGGGAGGACACATTGCCAGAAATTGTAAAAGTTGACCAAGTAAAGAAGAAAGATGTCAAAACACCACAATTTATAGTCTCTATGGATAAGATACCTGACGGCTACAAACCATTCATAGTGATGGGAAAGTTATCACATGTCAAGAATAGTAAGAGCACGTCAAACAAAAATATTGAGAGACTAGAGGAGCATGCCAATTGCTATTACTAAAAAGTAGCCTACCAAAAGGAATGAATTCAGCAACTGGTAAACACGTATATATAAGAGGAATAAGTAGCAAATCTACGAAGATACCTATCCACCGAGTGAATATAAAGTCAAAATGGATCTCGGAAATGATAGAAGTGGGAGTTATAGATAGACTACCCATGAAAAATGTCGATATGCTGATGGGAAACGATTTAGCCAATCTGAAATTAAATGTTATCTACTCCCAAAAACGAACAGACTTGCAACAAATGCTGACATTAAACCCAGAAATGAGTGACACCGTGGCAGGAATTATAACGCATAATTTTGGACACCAAATAAAGAAGAAACGGTTGAGGATAAACAGAAGGAGGAATAACCTTGAACAGTGCCAAAATGCAGCGAAAAAGTCAGTATGACTCTCATATTTATAGGAGATAAAGAAAATGTCAATAAAAATATACTGATGGCTCCATTGCAACCTATACCGGTAGCAGAGGAACCATTCAGCTGAGTGATTATTGACTTTGTAGGACCCCTACCCAAGACCAAAAAAGGGAATAAGTATGTATTCACAATTTTATGTGTGACATCTTGATTTCCTAAAGCTATGCCAATGAGAGACATATGCAAAGAAAATAGTCAAGGCTCTAATGAATTTCTTTATGAAATTTGGATTGCCTAAGGAAGTATAATCAGATCAAGGATTTAATTTCACATTGAAAGATTTTCAGCAGGCTATTGAGCAGTTAGGCACTTGAGTGTATAGTGGTTATGCCTCTCACCCACAATCTCAAGGGGCCCTAGAAAGATTCCATTCAACCCTGCAGAGCATGGAGCACGCATATTGTTTGGAAAACGAAAAAGAATGAGAAAAGGGTCTACCATTCACTATGTTTGCAGCAAGGGAGACAACCCAAGAATCTCTTGGTTATAGCCTGTTCGAGCTGATATTTGGTCATACAGTTAGAGGACCATTAAAGATGATAAAGGAAAAATGGCTAGGTAACACAAACCATACAAATTTATCAGAATATGTGTTAAATTTCAGAAGACACACATTTAAAGCTAATATGTTAGCGAAAAAGTTTTTAGATAAAGCACAGGCTTATATGAAGTTCCATTATGACAAAAAGACAGCATCAAGAGAATTTAAAATTGGCAATGAAGTGCTTGTCTTACTACCGATGAACACTCACCCTCTCAAGGCAAAATTCCAAGGACCTTATAAAATCAAGAGAAAGGTCAGTGACATAAGTTATATAATCTAGACGCCAGATAGATGGAAAAGGATGCACAGTTGTTACATCAACATCTTGAAACCATATCAACGCAGGGAAAAAACATCCAGCAGTGATAGCGATATGCGAATCAGAGGATAAGGGAACATTCCATGGTAAAGAGTATTCAGATGTACTCCAAGATAAATCTCCACGATTAAGGAATTCAGAAATTCTATTTGACTTAAGTAAAAAATTGGGTCATCTAAGCGAATCGGAACGGAGTGATTTATCTAAACTAATCAAAGGTTTCAAATGTACCCAGCCGGTCGAATATGGCAATACATTAGTTCAATATCAGGAATGCTAAACCCATTAAGCATCATCCTTATCAAAAATCCAAAAAGAGCAAAACTGATGGGAGTGGAGATAAAATATATGCTAGAGAACGGTATAATAGAACCCAGCTGTAGTGCATGATCATCTCCTTGTGTACTAGTAGATAAACCTGATGGATCGATATGTTTCTGTACTGATTACAGAAAGTGAATAAAATAACCACTACAGACCTATACACCACTCTAAGAAATTCAATGTTCACCAGAAGAATTATTCAACCATTGAAAAGGAAGCATTAACACTTATAGATAGCTTAAAACACTTTGAGATATATCTGACAGCATCAACCAATCCAACCACAGTGTACACGGACCACAATCCTCTAGTATTTATCCACTGGATGAAAAATGGAAACCAGAGGTTATTAAAAAGAGACTTTGATAGCCCAAGAATTTAACTTAGAGATAAAATATGTTCCTGGCCGTGCGAACCTTGTGGCAGATGCATTATCCCGAATATAAAATAAAACAGTGCAGAATTCCCTTTGTGATGAAAATAGTCTTTTCTATAAAAAGATATTTTCTATTTTTAACAGTGGGGATGTGACGAGAATATCCATGGCAAGTGTTATCCATAGTGTTAGTGTTTATAATAAAAAAATATAAGAAAGTGTGAGAGAAGATTACTTATGGTTCCATCTGTGACGAGAATATCCATGGCAACAAAGAAAAGTGTCTTAAAGATGCTCATATCCAGTCAGTCATGTCTCTTTCGAGACATGATCGCCCAAGCGTGTATCACGTATGGCACTTAACTGACTGATCCAGAGTAACTAAGAAAAAGATCCTTAGAAACGCTCATATCCCTGGCAATGAAAACAAAAACAAAACAATTAGAAGAAGACAACGGATTGTAGCTAACGGGCAAAAAGATAAGTAGAAATAATTTTCTATGATAGAATATTGCCTTCTATATTGAAATGACTTCATCCTCCATATAAACATAAATTCATTTGGATATAAAATAAATGTCTGAGATATCGCTCTCACCAACTTTATTCCCTAAGTGAACATTAATTCACCTGGATATGAAACTGTTTGAGATATTGATCTTGATAAATTTCTTCTTTTTCTTTATTGTGAACATTGAATTTAAAAATATATTTCCTTCAAGTTATGAATTAAATTGTTTCGTGGTGGTTATGATCAATTTTTTTATCAATGATATTGATGAATCGCTGAAAAGAAATATTTTATAAAAAATTTCTCAACCGGACTGAATGAATGTTTAAAGGATCACATGTATCCACTCCCCACACCGGAGGAGATTTTTCAAGGTTGAATGCGGGCAAAATTTTTTTGAAAATTGATTTTTCAGAAGCTTATCTACAAGTCAAGGTCGAGGAGGAATGTTCTAAACATTTAACCATCAACACTCATAGAGGATTGTATAGGTTGAAATGTTTACTATTCGGTTTGAAGGTAGCACCGAGTGTATTTCAGCAAATTATGGATATGATGTTGTCGGGCCTAGATTATGCAATGGCATACTTGGACAACTTATTAATAAAAAGTGAAAATGTGGAAGTGCATAAAATTCATGTCTGTGAAGTTTTCAAAAGAATTATGGATTCAAAGTGCGAGTTCTGTATGAATAAGATCGAATATTTGGGCCAAATAATTGATCATAAGGGAAGGAAACCTAACCCAAACAGAACTGAAATGATAAAAAAATATGCCTACTCTGGATAATGTGACTAAGTTACAATCATTTCTGGGCCTTGCAAATTACTACAATCTATATATTCCTAATATGTATGATTTAAGAACACCATTAAACAAATTATTAGAAAAAAATAAAAAGTGGTGTTGGACAAGGGAATGCGATGAAGCATTTAAAAAAAAAAGTAAAAAGTGCTTATTGTCGGATTTAGCTTTGATCCAAATAAAAATTAATTGTAGCATCGGATGTGAGTGAATATGGTATAGGAGCTGTTCTTTTACATAAAGTCGAGGATGGTGTATCAAAATCTATCGCTCATGCCTTGAGTGTTGCTTCCAGTGGAAAAAAATTATAGTCAGATAGAGAAGGAAGTGCTAGCTATAAATTATGCTGTAAAGAAATTTCACAGATTCATTTATGGGAGATCGTTCGTGCTAGAAACTGACCATAAACCATTATTGTTAATTTTGGGGTAAAAAAAAGCAGTACCTACTCAGTCCACAAACAGGTTGCAAAACTGGTGTGTGATTTTGTTAAATTACAATTTTAAGATGCAATTTATTCCGTTTAAGGAAATTGCTCACATGGATTGTCTTTTGAGACTAATCACGAAAAACCCTGAGTTGTTGGAAGAAACAGTGATAGCAGCGTTAAAAGAAAAGAAAGAACTTGTGGATATACTGGTGAACACCGTTAGTAAATTACCGGTAATGCTGGAGGAAATTAACAAAATGGCGAAAATGGATGATGACATTTCAAAGATGATTAAACAAGTGAAAGGGAATGAGAAAAACAAAGGATATAAAGTATCACCATTTTCAATTTGCAATGAAACACTACTGTATGCTCAAAGAGTGGTAATTCCATGTGTTCTATGTAAGAGGATATTGAAAGAATTTCATTTGGGTCATCTGGGTATATCCAGAATGAAATCATTAATGAGGAGCTATACATACTGGTCTAGGATGGACCAGGACATTGAAAATTTGGTGAAGCATTGTAAAGGCTGTCAGTTAGCAGCAAAATCACCACCTATAAAAACTCAGCTATGGCCCAAAACAGACGTTCCATAGACACAGATACATGTTGACTATGCAGGACCATTAAAGAGAAACCTAATTATTGTTGATAGTTATTCTAAATGGCCTGAAGTTTATAGATTTAAACACCCAACAGCTGCAAATATGATAAAGGCGTTAAACGAAGTATTTAGCCATCTGGGGGTACCAAACACAATTGTGAGTGACAATGGTACTATGTTTACGGGAGCTGAATTTAAACATTATTGTGATTCGTTAGCAATTGAACACATAACAACGCCTACGTATAATAAAGGTATCGAATGGACAGGCAGAAAGGTTTATCGACACGTTTAAAAGAGCTATGAGAAAAGCTAATGTGATCAGCACCAAAGACAAAAATATTCAAACATTTCTGATGGTTTATAGAATTACACTGAATCAGAACATTAATGGAAATTTGTCGCCTGCTGAGGTCATGTATGCAAGAAATATTCGATCGATATTTGATAAACTGTTACCAAAAAAAAAGATTTTTATAAAACCAAACTCTGGTATTAAATCTTTCAAAGAAGGTGACAAGGTCTTCTTTAAAAACTATCGGACTGGAAAGTGCTTTTGGGAAGACGGTTTGGTAATTAGAATAATTGGGAGAGCCATTTACATAATTAAAGGAGAGAAGTTTGTCTATAAAAGACACATAAACCAACTGAGACACTGATACATCGAAACCGTTACAAATGACCAAGAGATACTTATGGAGGTAGTATATAACACATTCCAGATTCAACCACCCACTAACAGTGGAGTACCTATTGACGTAACTCCTACACAAAGAATTACTGATTCTCTAAAAGTAAAGACACAAGGACAAACAGTAGAAGAAGTAAAAGGAAAAGGACTAAACGGCTATGTCCAGATCCTAAGAGAAAAAAATCTTAAGAGCAAAATTCTAGGAAGAATTTAGCTCTGGGGAAAGGTGTTATAGTGGAACAGCCTGTCATCCCCCTAGAATAGAATGCTCTAACTGATAAGATGGTAACGAGCAGTACGAAGAAGGAAGGTCTTAGGCGAAGGCATTCACTATTCGATAGTCTATTCCACTCCAACCTGTTGCTTGTCTATATGTGTATTATTGTTAATTGTACCTTAGTACAATAAATCTGTTATACATTATTCCTGGTGTTCAACTGATCTATTTACACTGTATTCCTTTTTGGGATATATCAGAAAGGTATCAGCGATTCATCAATATTATTGATAAAAAAATTGATCGTAACCGCCATGAAACAATTTAATTCATAACTTGAAGGAAATATATTTTTAAATTCAATGTTCACAATAAAGAAAAAGAAGAAATTTATCAAGATCAATATCTCAAACAGTTTCATATCCAGGTGAATTAATGTTCACTTAGGGAATAAAGTTGGTGAGAGCGATATCTCAGACATTTATTTTATATCCAAATGAATTTATGTTTATATGGAGGATGAAGTCATTTCAATATTGAAGGCGATATTCTATCATAGAAAATTATTTCTACTTATCTTTTTGCCCGTTAGCTACAATCCGTCATCTTCATTTCACAGGGTCTTCTTCTAACTGTTTTGTTTTTGTTTTCATTGCCAGGGATATGAGCATTTTTAAGGATCTTTTTCTTAGTTACTCTGGATATGAGCATGTTTAAGACACTTTTCTTTGTTGCCATGGATATTCTTGTCACAGATGGAACCATAAGTAATCTTCTCTCACACTTTATATTTTTTTATTATAAACACTAACACTATGGATAACACTTGCCATGGATATTCTCGTCACATCCCCACTGTTAAAAATAGAAAATATCTTTTTATAGAAAAGACTATTTTCATCACAAAGGGAATTCTGCACTGTTTTATTTTATATTCGGGATAATGAATGTGCCGTGAGGTTTGCATGGCCAGGAATATGTTTTATCTCTAAGTTAAATTCTTGGGCTATCAAAGTCTCTTTTTAATAACCTCTGGTTTCCATTTTTCATCCAGCGGATGAATACTAGAGGATTGTGGTCCATGTACACTGTGGTTGGGTTGGCTGGATAGAATCTTAAGTAATCTTCTCTGACCTTTTCTTTCTTATATTTCTTTATTATAAGCACTAACACTCACATACCAGAAATTATAAGATGGTGCACAATAGCATGCACAAACTAGTTGTGGCTGATCATATGTATACTGAACTTTATTGAAGAAAATATAATGCACTGTCATTTTGGTATTTGATCACTTTGTTTCAGTGTGTTATTTAATTTACTCCTTCAAGAGTTGCTTTTTTGTGCGTGTTTACTATCTATGTATATAATGTATGTGTACACACTAATTTTTATGATGTAATAGAAACATTAAATAATAACTAATTAAAAGAAGGAAATTGAATAACTTGTAGGGGCCTCAGTGATGTTTGATAAATTGGCCTTGTGCCACACATGTCCTGAAGTCCCCACCATATAAATATCAGAAGATTGGATGTTGAAATGGGGAAGGATAAAATATTTTGTGTGTTCATTAAAGTAAAGATTTATTAACAGAATGACAAAATTGTCAGAAGAAAAATATAAGTGAAATTTGTTAACTGAACACTATAACCTATTTGTGAGGAGAAAAATGTTCATTGAGAAAATGCATGCAGTTTTGTAGTTAAAATTGTTCAAAGAGAAATGTAAGTATTTGAAATGTCCACAGTAGTTTAGAGTTCATGGTTTGATAGTAGTAAATAGCTAAGTGTCCTGGGGCAAGCATATACTGATAGTAGTAGAATGTAAAGTCTTATGTTCCTTTCCTCTTTTTGGTAGGTTGCTAAAACAAATAAAGAAATTGTACTTAGTGCAGACAGTGTCCATGTTGTTTTCTTTGAAATAGAGTGAAATGAACAAAAAAACAACTAAAATTGGAGAAGAGGTAGAAAGGATATGTGATGTGAGTTTAGTGAAAAAGAAGAAAAAAATTGGCAGCAAAGGTGAGTCAGCTTGAAGTTTCTTCTTACATGCTATCAGATACCACTCCCAATCTGACTGATTTTGACCGGCATTTTGATCTGATATAGAATTTGTATCCTCTAAGCTTTTCTTGTAAGATGGATATGATTGCTGGAGAAAATCAATACTAAAGCTGATTGGCTTAGGAAGATTAGTTTGCATTTTGAGATATTTGAATCAAAATATAACAATTAAATTTTAATTATGGTTTTTATTGGTTAATTTTGTTGTTACCAAAGTTCAGCATGTAAAAAAAAAAGTGCCTTCTATCAATAGCTGGTTGCCTAATTCTACTTCCATTTGGCTGATCAGATGTCATTATTTGTAAAGGATGATATGACACCGGCTGTAACTCTTGTTTTTGCATAACATTATGAAGTATTAAACAATTTGCCAATACCCATGGACACTGGGGTTTCCTCACTCTGTCCCAATCTTCATAATACTTAGAACTCAACTTGCAAGTTGTTAGAAATAAGGAAGATATTTTCTCTTTTGATCCGAGATCCCCAAAGATTAGTGAATTAAATTTATTTCAACCCAGAATTATAGATTGTTTCAGTGTAGAGCTTGTCTTCAAAGCAGAAGGAAGGCAAAGTTAATTAAAAAGCAAATATGCCTCATATTTTGGATTCCTTTTTTTCTTTTTTAAAGAATGTGTGACAGTATAAATGTATTTTTCAAAGCATTTGCACTGCTTTAAAAAATATGCATTGGTAAAAAAACTTTGAATTTTTTGAGGAAGAAAAAATGGTATATTAACCCATTGTTGCATATTGGTTACAATTGTAACCAATATGCAACAAAAGGTTAAATGAATGTATTTTAAATTTTATGACTAAAATATAATTTTTATATATGGAGTTTTTGATAATCAAAGATTTAGAAAGATAGAATATTTTTTTCTTTATACTTAGAAACCCTGATGATTGCTTGATGATAAGCTTTTGTTTTGAAGGTGTTACCTAATATTTAGTATAATTTTTTTTAACTTAAAAATAGTTAATCATAATGCCATATCAAATCTTTTTTGATGGAGAATATTGTGTATTGATGTAAATGAAAAATATCTTTGCAACATGCTCCTAAATATGAAAAAAAGAAATTTAGTGTCTTTTGAAATGACTATTGGAAAAATGATTTACACTGACTTTAGTTCAGTCTTTATCATGTGTTTACTTGCACCATCTGCTAACAATCTTGAGAAAATATGGAGGGAAAAGTATTTAAATAATTTTGTAAATATTTTCAGACTATCCAGAATGAATCCTTAAAACAAATGTACATGTTTTCTATTGTAATTCTCATTATAAGATTTGGCATTGTGTATACCACTTCAATAATATCAGTATCCTATGTTTATTACATAGGATATAGAAGAGCAGCCAGTAAAAAGCCAGTTCAAATTCAGATGAGTTCTTGTTTGCTCGATTTTCGAGCAGCAGATACATATGTGTCTGGATGGGTATAAATCCTAGCTAAGAATTTTGTTTGATCTGTAACATCTCTCCATAATACCGTGTTGGGGGCAAATTTTTGCATTGATTATTCAAGCTTTCTGGACTAAATGGAAAATAATTTAAAAAATATGCATACAAATTCTGTAGAAAGTAGTTTGCTATATCATTTGTTATATGAAAGGGTGTTGAAAGGTTCCCAAGCTAACCGTCTTTCCAAAATATGATCACATGATAAAATATCAATTTTTTCTTTTTGAACTCTTTCTTGATCTGGCTAAAAACTTTTCAGTACCTCTTTGTATGAATCCTCCCCCACTCCATGTCAAACCATAAAAATGACATGAAATCTATAAGATGTTAAATAAGATTAAGTAACTCTTATTAGCAAGTTAGTCTCCTGACATTGGTCCTATTGAATATGTCTTGGACATATTGGATTTTGGCATAATGAATATCTTAAAAAAAAACAAAAAAAACTTTTTTGCTTTCAATTTCCTCCTGTTCAGATGTTATACAAGAGAAAGGAGCAGATCTGATAAATTCATTGTTTTAAAAAAAAAAAACCCAAAAAAACCTTTAAATTTGTTTAATTGAAATCTGTTAGATTTCAATTTGCATGGTATTCTTAGATGGTTTAGAATGCTAAATAAAGACGGCAACTTGTTTTTGTAGATATGTACATATGAAGAAATATTGTGCATGTGTTCCTTTTATTCATATCTTCTGTATGTAAACATAATACATATTTATGTTAGAACAACATATAGAGACATTGTGTTTTTATGTTATTACTGAGTGTACATAATTAAAAAAATTTTGACAACACATACATCACAAACTAATGTATAAAAGTGCTTTTACAATCATCTCTCATCCTTCAATAACAAGGACAAACAATATGATATCACTTTCTGTTATGGGGAAACACACCTATTCCTCAGATAATGGACTCTCCCTCCTATATTAATAAGAGTTCATGGGAGTTCCTTAGACTTCTATTGGAGTTCAGTAGAACTACTAGGCAGTTGATATTAGTCGGCAGTTAGCCGAATACTAAGGAGTCAGCTTTCAGTGGAAGATTACCAAGTTTCTAACATTTTTGGGTACGTTACGTCGATTAGCAACTGACATAGCATGATTATAACCTTCAGTGTGGAAACTATTCAACAACACTTTCTAAATATTTTCGGAAGTTAAAAAACAAAAATAAAACACTTTTTAAAAAAAGTTAAATGGAAAATCCTAAAACAGGCCAGAACATCTAAATTGGTAAATGAACCATGTTTCCTTTGTCTTCAAGAACAAATGGAAATCATTAAATACATGAGGAGCAACATATTACTAAATCAGAGGCATGAAACCACAGTAAACTGCAAGCATATTAAAGAACTAACCTTACAATCATGCTAAAAGCTAAAGTTAGGATCTCTAGAAACGATAAACCTTTATAGTATTAATATTAGTTGCACAATATACACTTTTAACTGTATGATCTCTCCTCTTTTATATATATATATACTCTTAATTGTCCATCCACAACAAGAATCTCAATAACCCGATTATCGTTAAACATTTAAATTGATTAAACGTGATGAACAAAACCAAGAATATTGTCTTTTGTTGGATCCCCAGCCACATTGGCATTCGTGGTAACATGAAAACAGACATGGCTGCAAAGGAGTCTGAGAGAGGATATCTTCAATATGAAGGTCCATTCACAGATCAAAGGCCTGCAAATATATTCAACTCAAATGGCAAAAACGTTGGTCGACCTGTCAGAACAACAAACTCTTCCAAATTAAACCAAATTTGGGAGAGTGGAGAGGTGCATTAAGAAAATCCAGAAATGAAGAGGTAATACTGTCTCGAATTAGGATAGGACACACCTTTTTTACTCACTCCTGGCTGTTAAGAGGAGTAGATCCACCCAAATGCTCTAAATGCCAGATGAATAATAGCATAAGACATATACGAATTGATTGTACAGACCTGGCAAAAATTCGTCAACAGTTTTATAAAGTACAGAACTTAAGATCTTTATTTGAAAACATCAACATGGACAAAATACTAGCCTTCCTTCGGAAAATTGACCTATTTAATAAAATTTAACTGTATTATATAGCTTCAACATAGACATATAAACTATAATATTTCCTCATAGCTATGGGTAAAATAGCATACTGTGTTCCGAATATGCCTGTTTCCAGGGAATAACTCTCATTTAAAATAAAAATATGCTTCTGGCCTTAAATGACCTTTTAGATGTTGATAGGCCATTAAACAAACAAACAAAGAAACAAACATACAAGGAGGTATTCGTTACCCTTCATGTTGAAGATATCCGAGCTGACATATTGCCATGGGTAGGATGTGTTGTTGGAAAGATGCTGGGATCATTTTGTTTCCCTTCAGTAGGATACCATCTTGTATCTGAATTTCCTCTCTGTAGTATAGCAATAGTGCATGTGGACAACTGCCTTGGTCTGTTGGCCAGCCTGAAGTCACCATGTTTGTAAGTTCCTTGAGAGTAGGATCTTTCAGGGAATCTTCTTTTATGTTTTCTGACTGTGTTGAAGATACATCCAAGTTTGTTTTTTTTTTCTTCAATTGGAGTAGATAGACTAAACTATCGCCCGGTTCACACTCCACCCACGTCTATTGAACTTGTTCCCTGTTTAGGATGCAGTTTCCGGTTTTCTCTTTTCCAATCTTCTCACTTTTTTTTTTCAATTGGAGTAGATAGACTAAACTATCGCCCGGTTCACACTCCACCCCTTGTTCCCTGTTTAGGATGCGGTTTCCGGTTTTCTCTTTTCCAATCTTTTCACTACTATGTAGCCCCCTGCACATCAGTGGCATTACCGCCTTGCTCAGGGTGATATGATTAAAAAAAAAACCAAAAAAAACCTCTAATTTTACCTTTATTTCATACTACAAATTGTGATCTAATTAAAGTTTTATATAAAAAAGAGATTTCCTAAATTTTAAATTAAGTTTAAATATAAAAATATCTAAACTTATTTATAAATGGAACTTTGTGTGTGTATGTATCTGTTACCTATAGACTCCGAAATGGCTAAACCAATTTTCTTGAAAATTTACACAATTGTACTATAAGCATCTGCGAGTGTTCTTAGCTAGGTTTTGTGTCAAGGTACCCCTGATAAATATCGATAATCGAAAAAATCGGGTTATAGAAGGAGTGGTCTGATTTTAATCAAATTTGATACACTCATAGACAAAGACATAAGAAACGATATTCAGAAGTTGCAGTTCTTACAATAGTGCAGAAAATTTGATATCGATACTAGGAAATCAAAGTTTGACTTACATCCATTGATTTTTCTTTCTGTCTACAGTTTTGCTTTAACTGGAAACAACTATTGCTTTTTAGTCTTTCGTGCCAACATCCAAAGAGTCTGAGCTCCAGGATCATGGATTAGTTTTAAAGCTTTCATTACACCCGAGCAACGCTGGGCTATGCTGCTAGTATTAAATATAAAAACTAAATACAAAAATATTTGTTGCCTTCTACTTCACTAATACAGATATGTTTATCAACTACCAATTCCTATCCCTTCTTAGCCCATCCTCTCCTACTCCCTCCCACCCCATATACATTTCCTTACTTCTTTTCTTTGTTAAACCCAAAGGACTGGCCATAAAAGGCTGCAAAGGACCATACCTTATCTTCTACTGTTAAATATGTTTAAAATTTTCAACATGTCCATTAATCACCCCTCTCCTCTTCCACTTTCTCCTTTTTGTTCAAATTCTAAAGTATAAGGTAAAGAATTTTCCATCTCCCTTCACACTACCTGATGAGACATTGTCCTTTCAGTGTCAAAACAAAATGTACACTTTGTAGTAGATGATAATTTGTACATGTTCTAAACTATAATATATATATATATAAATTAAAAAAGGATTAATTCAATGATGTTGAATGACCATTTCGATATGAAGATCCCCACTGGGGATAACACATCACCTCAGCAACAGAAAAATCCTTTCAGAAACTGGTGAAAAATCAGTCTAATTTTCCTTTTTAAATAGATTTGCAAAGAAATTAAAAAAGAAAATAAAAAAGAAAAAGAAAAGAAAAAAGAAAAAGATAAAACAATAAAATCAAATAAACAAGAAAAGAAACAATAGACATCGTCTGGGTTCGCAAAAGAAGGAAAGAGAATTGTAACTAAAAATTAACAGACAGCTGTGTTGAAATTGATGTAAGGTTAAGCAACACGGAAAAAAGGTGGGAAATAAGAGAGATAAAGGAAGGGAGGGAAAAAGAAAAGAAAGAAAAAATTTTTATATATTACAGACGCTGGACATATTCAAAAACCTAACTTCCCAAAAACGTTGAAGTATTAGAAAAAGGCCTTAACTTAAAAAGGCATAATTAATTTTAAAGGGAATAAAAAGATATAGGATTTAAAATAAAATTTTTAAAAAAAATTAGGTCATTTGAATTAAACTAAAGACATCACTAGGTAAAAAAAAAAAAAAAATTAATTTACAATTATACATACATATAGAAGTACACACACACATACATACATACATACATATACACACACACAATTTTACGATTATGAATACATATATACATACATACATACACATACATACATTCAATTTCATACACACTTATATACGTATAAACACATACAAGCGCATACACACACGTGTACACACCTATATACAAAAAATTCACATGCACACATATACATACACACACACATATATATATATATATACATTATACATATGCACCCACACACATATATATAAAAAAAATATATAAAAAATTAATGAATATTATAAAAAAGAGCATTTAAATAGCTAAAAAAAATTTTTTTCACACATAAATACATATATACACACTTATATACAAATATGCACATCCACACACAAACATATACATAAAAATTATAAAAAGAAAAATTAAAAATTAAAAAAACACACTAGCATCATAACCTGCAGCGTATTGTGATTTCTGAGCACTTGTAGTCGCCACCTCACTTTAAAACTCAGTTATATGAAAAAATAATTATATAAAAAATTGTTGTTTAAAAATTGTTTAAAAAAAATTCCATTAAAAAAATCTATGTTCTTGTGTTATGCGTAAACGTGAGTTGATGTTTTGTGTGACATTGTAAACAACATTGCATTTGTTTTTGTTTCAAAATTATGGAGGAAAATATTTAAATTTTTTGTTGACTAAATGAATTTCAGAAATTTTCGAAGAATATTTAAAAATGTAGACATTTAATTTTAGAGAAAAAAGTTACATTAATACCACATGAATTACAGACAGTTGATTTCCTGCATGAAATATTTAGCAAAAAAAAAGCTTTACTTTTTTAAAAATTTTATTTTCTGAAGTATGAAATATTAAATCTGAAAAAAAAAAACTTAAATAATTAAATTAACCATTGGCACTTTTTTTTTACATATTTTGTTTTTGAAAAAACACTTTTTTTAAAAAATATTTCTTTTGTTTCAAAATTACAGGGAAAAATATTCACATTTTTTTTGCTGACTGAATGAATGTTGGAATTTTTATACAACCCACATTTGCAGACATATGGAAGATAACTTTTAATCTGATGACACATTAAATGATGTGATAATGGAGTGATTGTGAAATGAATTATGTATGTGTTATTAGAAAATCATTCTCCAACTGCATTTATAGATAAAATTGATTTGTTGAAATTGTAATGTTTTTATTGTATTGGTGATGATCATGTTGAAGGTTTTTAATTTATTATAATAAATAAGCTTAACTTGTTGACTTTCGTTGTCAGGTGATATGTATCTATATATTAGGTTTTTATATATTTTTTTCATGTAGTTTGTGGTTACTTTGTATAGATTTCTGTAAAAGTGTTTAATTTGTTTATCAACTATGTGGTTAGGGAAATTTAAGAAATATTCACTGTTGGAAATGTAAGTGATGGTTTAAATTTTTTTTTTTTATATATAGATAAAGGTTCAAATGTTTTTGCTATTCAAGATAGTACATCTAAAAAACAAAAGGAATTTTTATATTTATGTTTAGTTCATATGTGAAATGAAGGATGGAGTTATTTTAAGATTGTCCTCAGATTTTTTTTACTTTGTCTACGTTGTTAGTGTAAGTATGTTGCATTGTCAATGTAGCAGGTGTAGCTTCTTGGTTTGGGACATTTTTTAAAATAAAATTATTTTCTACAGCTATAAAACTTACATTGTTGAGTAATAGATGAGAGCATGGTGATGTTGTTGATTCAGGTATAAGTATTTTCTAGATGATCATAGAAAGAAACGTGTGGTACAAGCTAGTATTAATTTTGTTGGGTATTGTTTAGTTTATTTTGGAAGGTGGAAGTGGTGGATGTTTATACCCAACAAAACCCATACTAGCCTGTACCAAACATGTTTCTGTCTATGATATAGGAATTTTTATTATTGTCATTTCTTTGCTGGTATGTTGAGAATAGGTTATCAGTCTACAATGGTGCTAGTATGCTACTGTTCAGTCTGTTGTTTTGTTAAGGATTTCTATGAATTCTGAATATGAAATCTATATGTAATATTACACAATGAAATAATATTGCTCACTGTAGAATAAGAGAAGTATACATTATCTTCTCTAATAAAGACTGTTGTGTGTGCATATATATATTGTGACGATAAACATTCACACTTACCAGAGCCAAACTGTCCAAGGTGTTTTGCTTGTTGGGCTGCTGTGTTGTAATGGATGCATGAGTAAACCCATGCCAGACAGTTTGTCGTTTTGTCAGCTGCGTTCTCTCCTCTTTCAAATTTGGTCCAAGAAAGGTATATTCTTTGACCTCTGAGCAAGAACGAGGCCGATGGTGATGATTGGTGCGTCGACAATGGTTTTTGTCCATAAAAAGGATCTGAGACATTGGCTGCCAGTGCCGTTGGGACTGTGGTTACGTGCACTGGTATAGAGATTCGTATTGAGTTACATCTCTGTTTATTTTTGTCTGGAAGCTGGACACTAGCTTCAAACCTACGAGTGGAGCGAGCGGTGTAACCAAAACGTAACAGAAATCTACTGTTTAACTGCATATATAAAAAATATATTAACTGTATATATAAACTGCATATATAAAAAATATAATTTTTTATTATAATCAGGTCACCCCAAGCAAGGCATTTTACTGCCACTGTTGTGCAGGGGTTACATAGGAGGAAAGTTATGAGAAAGAGTGATAGATTACAGGGGGTGTCAGGGAGTGGGTCAGAGAAGGATGACAATACTGATAAAAGTAGAGTGGATGGAGGAAGGAGCCAGAAAGAGAGGATGCAAGTTAGTGAGGTAGGAGATGACTATTGACTTTACATTTAAATTCCTGTTGGGGAAGCAAGTAAACGGAAGGGAATTCCATAGACGGGAAGTGCAAGAAAAGAAGCTGCTAGAGTAGAATTTGCATTTAGATTTTATTGGTAATCTTGTGGCTCAAGTAAATTTATATATAGGGGACACCAGTGAGCTAAGTTCATTGGAGCAGAAGCCATGAAAGTATCTGTAGAAGAGACACAGGGAAGCAACATTGCGCCAGTGAGAAAGTGACTATTCAAGCTGCCAAGTTGGGATCGACTGCATTACAGATTCTCCATTGGATTTTGTCAAGGACCCCTAGATAGATAGCAGGAGCACCTGACCAGATATGGCAGCAGTATTCAATGCACGAGCCGATGGTAGATTTGTATATGTACAGGATTGTTTCAGATGGGGAAAAAACTTCCTGGTCCTGCACAGAGAACCAACCTTCTTAGCAGCAGATTTAGTTATGGATTCTATATAGTCATTCCACTTGAGATTTGTTGTGAGAGTTAACCCAAGGAGGCACAATGTTTTACTTTCAGGGAGACTAGTCTGATCCATGCTAATGGGAGGTAGGAGTGATTGTCTGTGATGGGTAATAGATAGCAGCTTCGTTTTGGAAGCATTAAAATTCACGAGCCATTTCTTACCCAGTCCACCACAAATTGGAGACCCTTTTCAAGCTTGGCAGCGAGGTTTGCTTTGTCAGCCTCAGCAGATTTTTGATAGGTGAGAGTAAACTGTAGTGTCATCAGCATATATGTCTACTTGGGATCTTATTACATCGGGGAGATCGTTAATGTCGATAAGGAAAAGCGTAGGACCTAGAATAGAACCTTGAGGGACACCCGCCCTTGTGTAATCGTATTGGGAGGCATGGTCTATATACTCAGTGATGGTTGTGAGCATATCAGTAGTAGACCTGGTGAAGCAGAAACCATTCTGTTTGTCAGAGAAGAATCTCTGGTTTGTGAGATGTTGTACCACCTCTGCATTGAACACTTTGCCAAAAATCAGTAAGAGGCTGATAGGGCAATAATTAGAGAGGTCAGAGGGTTCACTAGTATTGTTATATGTAGGAACCACGGAGGAGGACTTCCAGCAGAGAGGCAGTAATTATAATTTGGAGAGAACAGAGGAAAATTCAGGGGAGCATCTCTTAAGGACAATTATTGGGATTCCGTCATCATCGCTCGCTTTATGGGGGTCAAGTTTGAAATTATGTTAGAGACCACCAAGTGGGTAATGTGGATGTCATTCAGTTGGGCCTGAGTTCAGGGTGATATGTGTGTGTCAGATTAAATAAATTGCAAATATTGTCTGCTTATATGTAATAAAAACCATTGATACTCACAGATACTCTTTCAAGTATTATAATTGAAAGATGTAAGAAATGATCTGTAATGTTGACAGATGATTTTATTATTCATTTCTTGATGTTCCCAAGTACTTTCAATCTCTTTTCAGAGATTTTCTTCAGGGGTGTAAGTTGTTGCAACAAAAAATAACCACAAAACTGTGTTGCTAAAAATTACTGTAAATTCTCTTCTTTCTTCAAATATAATGGTTGACAAATTGCTTACCGTTCATTAGAACGTGAAAATTATCCAAAACGGAATTTTTTTTTTATGTTGTAAATATCAAGGTCAAGCACGTGAAAAAAACTTAGAGTATTACTACGGTATAGCACGACCCCTGGCTGAGTCCAGCCAACCTTCCTGGCCTTTGGTTGATTTCGCCCACATTGTGTTATTGATCTCTGGTTAACCAAAACAGTGTTGCAGTCTTAATTTATATATATTGAATAAATACAAGATTAAATTTATATATATCAAAAAAATACAAGATTACAAGCAAGTCAAAGTTAGGTGATGAAAAAAATAACAGTTGGTATTTCAGTAGCATGCTAAAATGCTAATATGCTCTATTATTAATATAGGATGGTGATTTGCTCAAATTGCAGCTCAGACTGACCATCTCTTGCAAAATTCATCGCTGGTCCTGACTCCCATTAGCAGCAGGCCCCGAACTAATCTCTTTCTACCTTCTCATTCCAAACAACTGGCCCAAACTAATTTTGTCCTGCACCCTGGTTTTATTAAACAAGCACAAAAACCAGGGTAGTAAAGGGTAGTTTTTGTCATAATTTACATATGGCGATTATTTAATATTTTATTTTTGCTGTTGAATTTGATTGTGTTCTGTATGAAATGATGGCAGTATTGTATGAAGTCTTTACTAATTAACTGATACTATAATTATTCGTAATTATGAAGCATTTGTGTCAGTATTAATTTTGAGCTATATACACATTTACGCTGGCTCTCATAGAAATGTACACCAGGCATTAACTGTATGTTAATTAGTATCTGAGCATAGTTCACCATTATATTTATATTACAATCAGGAAAAGTAGGTTTCAAACTGTGGCTGATAAAAGCAATTGTAAATGATATAAAGGTTGCATTTTCTTTTTCAATTTCTGCTTTCAGATTATCATACATGTTTTTCTTTTTTAGAACTCATAAATGTATAATTTTACATCTCTTTAGTATGATATCAAAGATAATACTGCTTCAAAATATAATTTAAAAAGTACATACATAATTCAGTTCTTGAAAAGTCTTCATTTTAGAAATGTATATATTGCATATAAAATTCTTTTAATGAAGAATGTACAAACAGTAAAAATGCTTAGATATGTGCAAAAATAGATGTTTCATTATATGTACATTCTCATCTAGTTTTTAATTTTTCTATTATTTTTAATGAATAAATTATGTATTGTACTAAAATGATATTGTTCACAGTTAATTACTCAGTTCATATTATTTTCATTGCTAGTATTTTTTAAAAGAATTTTGTGAAGAAAAAAACATGGAAATCTGTAAATTCTTTCAATTTGCTAAAATGTTTGATATTGTTGATGACAGATTAAAAAAAACAAAAACTGAACTATTAAGATTGTCAAGGAAAGCAAGAAGAATGTATTAACCACTAACTGTAAGAAGAAAGAATGTATGGTTGTCAGCAAAAGAGAAGTTATGAGTTATATATATTGGACATGTCAAAATCAAACAGAAGTGGAAATTTTATTATCTGAGTAAAGTAGTAATAAACTAGGAAAATGTGATGGAAATTTGAAGGTTTATAGTAATAGTGAAAGTAGCCTTTCAGAAACTGAGCGAAATATTGTTTCCATTGAGTCAATCATTTATGATAATTATGAAGGATCCATTTCTCATCACAAGTTGCTATTTGATCAAGAAATGAATCATTTTGAATTTCGCAAATGCCGTATCAAACACACTTTAAAATGATATTGCTCTTTGAGTTTCACTGAGTTTATGTGGAACCCAGTTATTGAGGTTGTCAATTTTCTTGTGATGGTCAGATATTGTTGAAATACTGATGTCCATTAACTGAGACATTATTCTCACGCTTTAATGTGGATTGTGTTCAACTAGTGTCTTCAGAACATCCTCTATGACCTTGTTCTTCAAGACTTGTGACCCCCACCCCACTATAGAACTTCAGAAACTGTGCTTTACTGTCCAATTAAAAAAGGATCCTTCACAATCATCCTCTGTTAATGATTCTTAAACTGCTGCCAACATTATGTTTAAGCTTGAACTCATGCAAAATAAAGTAAATGCATCTCTTTTTTCTTTTTCAAGATGAGAGAACACTTTAATCATTAGGAATGAGTAATGTATTTTTGTGCAACCATTATAATATATTAGAGCACAATTAAAAAGCTTATTCTAAAAAAACTGGACATCATTTTCTGAACTTTCTAATATTAAAGAATTGGAAAAGACATTAGAATCAAACAAGATTGCTATAATATATTATATTATATATAATATCTGATTTCATATATCACAGTGAATGTTGAAAACTTTCTTCACAGATATAAAGAAACTTGAAGTGATTAAAGATGTGGTTATATCTGCAAATTCTGATTGTAGACACAGCATTCGAGAAAAAGTTTTAAGGACAATTGAGTCAAAGAAACTGCTGCTAGCAATAAAGAGGTGAAATATTTGTGACAGATAATGTGGAAAAAAGGCTTGGAGAATTTAACTCAGAATATATACTGAAGGCAAGAGAAACTGGAAGTAATCTATTTGATGGGTCTGAGTAAATGGATAACAGAACAAGGACCACAAAGACAAAGAATGATGGTAAAGGAGAGAGCTACAAAAGTTAGGAAGAGCTGTGATTACCCACTTCTTCAAAGGACATGAAAAAAGAAAACAGTTGCTACATTTTCAATTATTAGATTAAATAATTTTTTAAAGTTTTTGTATGCATTTGTAATTTTAATAAAAATTAAATTTCTGGATTGATTTAGTGCCAGGAACAAGAATTTAGAATTTAAATTATGATGGTTTCTGTGGAGACCTTCATAAAGTACTTGAATATTTATATTCAACTATTTTATATTTATTTATAGTTAAATAGGATTAAATTTGATATATTTTCTATTTTGTTTATAAAATGTGAATTATTAAAGATTACTGCTTATAGTTTACATATAGCATAATGATAAATATCTAACAGTATGTAAAAAAAAAATATTAAAAATAAGTTTTATATTTTTGCAAACTCTAAATCAATGAAAAATAAAAATGTTTTCTTTTCAACTATTATTTCTTAAATAAACTTTTCATACACACAAGTTTCTTTTAACTCGCTAATAACTGATTAAAAGAAAAGAAATTTGAAGAAGAATGTAATGAAGTCTAAAAGATGACAATTTAGGAAAAGCAGTAATAATTTGCAAATTTCAAGTGACAAGATGTGAAGATAGAAGTATAAAACTAACCATTGATTGTTACACAATAGTATCTGATAAGCAAGGTAAAAGTTGTTAATCAAATGCCTACCAGCTTTTTGTTTTTATTTTTATGGTTAAAAACAAATGAATATTATTTTACAGTGTTTTATATTGTTGGAATATACATTTTATAGTCATAGTAAATATTAACATAGAAGTTATTTATAGAAAATTAAAAATGGAAATTAGAATTCAAATAGTATAGCTATATTTCATTTTTTCTTCTCATTGTAATTTTGTACTTTGCTGATCATACTTTTTATTATAATCTTACACTAATTTTTAATTTTAAAAAATTTTTATTTATTGTAAAGTTATTTTGTTTGCATTATCTTTTTTTCCTTTGGTCATTTTATTCACTTTTACATTCCTTACAAACTATTTTTTATTTATTTTTTTTTTATAGTTTACAAATTTTTAATTATTGAAGTTTAAAATATGGAATTAGTTAAAATAATTCAGATATTTTATTTTTTTGCCTTATAGTAAATTAATTTTCCTATCCTTCTGAATATCAGATGCATGGCCGTATCTGACTACCGGGCACGGGTCCGGAGCGACGGCCTCGGTCCGGGCCGATCCGTGCAATCATAGTGAAAATCCGGGCAAAGAAAAATGTCTTCGTCAGAAGTCAAACTAAACAATTCACGAAGAAAGAAAGAAAAACGAAGAAAACATCCGAATGAACGCAGTAAAAATCTGTTTGTTTATTTATTAACTATGGGAGAAAAGACTGGTTATACGCGGAAAGTCCGAACCCGATTTCCGAAAGGAACTGCAAGGCAAAGCTTTTTCGTCTTTTTGTGGCTACCCTTTTGTTGATTTTGGCCGCACTACTTCCACTTACTTGCCTGGTCAAAGGGAAGATGCAATAAATCATTTTAATCTTCCAAGAATATTCGGGATTCCCGAATATTCTTGGTTGGAAGATTAAAATGATTTCTAAGCTTCCCAAATCGGGAGGCTTAGAAATGTGGCACCTCTGGAGCGCCAGTCGTCATGTCTTGGCGGTCATCCAGTCCTGAAGGGGTTATCCAGTCCTTATGCCTCTCCTATCCCAAAAGCCACTAAAAATCTTCATATGATTGTTAGAATTTGCAAAGAAGGGCACCTTTTCTATAACTTCTGTCTGTTGCAAAGAATTTTGGTAAGTTAAATTTTATTTGTTCATACAGAAACTACTACTCGTATAATTCGCAAAAATTTTAGCTCATAGCTCATAATTTAAATTAAAACTTGACTCAAAACGGAAGAATTTTTTCGATAAATTTGAAAAAATTCAACAATTAAAAAAATTAAAAAAAAACACTACAAACATTTTCATATTTTACCCATGGTTAAAAATGAAATTGAGAAATGTATGTACGATAAACGAAAAATATATTTCTTTTTTATATCAAAATTCTATCGCCCTTAAAAACCCTACTTATTCTTTTTTAAAAATTAAACCTGGAATTTTCTTTTAAAAGTATTTTTTTTTTCAAAATTAAGGTGTTAAAGTTTCCTAGCCGATATTCTAGGTTTTTAAACTAGCTAGAGGAGGTGTCAGTAAAAAATAAAAAAATAAAAATAGAAATAAAGTCAAAGATAAATCAAGGAAAAAGCTGTCTGTAAAAATCAACAAAAATAATTTAAGAATAGAATTGAATTGAATAGTTCAAGATGCAAAAAAAACGGAAATTATTTCTTACGTAATAAAAATAATAGCTAGCGTTATTTTGAAAATTGACAAGTTTTTTCACTATAAATTTTTTTCTAGCTGAACAATTTTTTAAATAAATATTTTTTAAAGGATATTTTTTCAATTATTCTTCTTACTAAATCACCAAAAGTTAATATTCAAATAGATTTTAGGAGTTTTCAAAAATTGAAATAAGTGTTTAAAAAAAAATTGCGAAAGCGTGTGCATAAATCTTAAATTTGTTTCCATGCTGTTTCGATTTTTTACGCTTTCGAAATCTTTTGAAGTATTTATTGTGTTTGTTTATACAAATGAAGTAATTATATTTTCTCATTTGAATATTTTCGTAAGTTTTATCAACATCTACTTCCTGCAGGAAAATTATTTTCCATATTTATTTTGCAACTGCATTTTGCTAAACATCGATTTCTTCGAAAAGTGAAAAACAAAATGAAAGTTTCGAAATACCGTGAAATTGTAATCACCAGTACATAAATAACTTGAATTAAATTTATTTTTATCTTCATCTTATTCCTTCCTTTTTTTACGAATTTTAAGTAATGTATGTTTAATAATCATTAACTGATGAAGACGTCACTCTTTTATCTCCAGAACCACTCACCGAAATTGGAGTAACATTTGATTCTTAATTCAGATTTGCTAATAAAAAAAGTAAAATAAATTAAATGTTACTTATTTTATTAAAAAGTTATATTGTCGATCTGTAACCTTATAATTTCCGAAGAGCTCTATGTCAGCAATTTTTAACATTCCTAATTTTGCAATTTTATTTCAGAGTGAATGAATAGGGCTGAGTTCTATGTTTGCATTAATGGAAACTTTAGTTTTCATTTAGGTTCAGAAACATTGAAATTACGTATTTATCTTCAATTTTCTAATTTTAAAATTTGATAAGCAATTGCTATCAATTGTATTTTCTTTGTTACAGTTTACTTACTCATTGTAAAAATGCTCCCAAACAGACTCTACCGAGAAGAAATTATGCAATATAGAAACGTACAGAAAGACAATAAGCCAGACCATGATAAACGGTTTCATAAGGAAAGAGTTGATACCAATTAAAAAATTCCCTTCAAACGCCTTGACCTTTCAGGTTCTTGCAACATAGATCTTTTTTTTTTTTTTTTTTTTTTTTTTTTTGGGAAAAATTAAAAAATAATTGAGAAATTTGATGTCACAGAGACTGAAATTGAATCAGAGCAAGGACAAAAAAGCGAATATCAAATGGAGATCGAAAATCAAATCGAGATCAACTCAAACGTTGTTGAAAATGAAGGCGATAAAATTAAAGTTGCTCAGAGTGAAACTGACTGTAGTTCAAAGAGAACTAATCTTAGTACACTTTCCATAAAGTCTCCAAACAGCCAATACTTGAATCCTATTCTGTTTTGAAAGTAAGTACAAAAAATAGGAAATTCAATTTTCAGTGATACAAGCTGTGTACATGGACTGAACAGAAATTGACGACCAAGTAACTTGTTTTCCCTGGAGCGAGTTTGGTAAGAGTGACAGTATCAGATTTATTTTTACAAAATCGGCTCATACCGAATATTTGTCTAGCCATTCAAAATCAAAACATCATATGGATTGCATGACGAAGTGGCTCAACCATAATCACATGGCAAAATAGGGAAACTCATTTCTTAGTTTAATTAACTCTAAGTGTGTGAAAGAAAAAATTGGAAAACGTAATTTTTTTTAAAGTAATCATCAAAACTCTCATATTTTGTATCCAATAGAATATTGCACTTTGTGAATGTAATGAGAATCGGAAAAAATTAAGTGAAATTAGTAACATTAATAGAGGAAACTTTTTGGAATTAGTTTTCAATGCAGAAGCGACAGTAATTTTAAAGTGGCGGTTGAAAAGGGTATTCAGCAACGACATATACAGAATGAATTCATCGATCTCATTGCTGAGAGTTTTTTTATCGTATGACTGAACAAGTGAAAAAGGCAAAATTTTTCGGACTGATTGTAGATTAAACAAATGATATTTCCAATCAAGAGCAAGTATTTGTTTAAGGTTTGTGTTGAATGGAATCGTGGATGAAAGACTTTTGGGGTTTTATAATACGATTTCTACGACAGGAGAAGCTTTAACAAACTTGCTTTGTGATATCTTGGTGAAGCATGGCTTTGATTTTAACAAACTTGTAGGTTTAGGATTTGATGTGGCATCTGCTATGAAAAGCGAAGCAAAGGGAGTTGCAAGTTTAATGAAAGAAAAAGCCCACAGTGCAATTTTCGTTCACTGCAATGGATATCGTCTTAACCTGGCTCTTCAAAATATCCTTAAATTGATTTCAGCATTACGGAAGTGTATAGGTATTATAGATACGTTGTATAATTTTATTGAAGGGTCTCCTAAACGCCCCAGCCATGCAAAAAGAAGACAACTTGTTCCCAACAACATAAAAAAGGATGTGCGACTCACGTTGGTCCTCATGATACACATCAGTAAGTACTGTAAAAAAAACAAAAACAAAAAAAAAACTCTCCTATCATTAAACTACCTATTCACTCATGACGTAAGAAATGAGAATACAGATGCCAAAGCTCTCCAAAATGGTCTACTCGCGGGAAGTTTGGATTTTCAATATTTATTTTGTTTGCTTTGACTTGAAAAAGTTCTTGCTCTCTAGTTGATACATTGTCGAAGTACCTACAGTAAAAACTATCGATCTTGGCTCTGCACGAAATGCAACGTTTTCGGTGATCAAAAACTTTCAAAATATGCAAGTTTTTCAATCATTTGAAGTTCTGTCTGACCACTGCCTTGAAAAAAAGTAATGAAATTAAAAAAACTACTCACTGACATGAATTGTGATTTGAAATTTTATGATGCATCCCTTCCACGCCGTAAAACACCTAGCATTCGTCTTCATGATTATGATAACTACAAGAACTTATAGTTCTGTAAAGTAATATTATTGCAAAAAAAAACAAAACAAACAAAACAAAACAAAAGAACTCTGTAGCTATAGTGAATTCAGGGATAAATTATAGATTTCAAAATAAAATTCAAGACACTTTAGTTGCTTTGCAGCATACTGTTAGTGTTACCCTTAATACTGAAAATGAGAGTGCAGTTGAATTAGTTTCGAATGTTTATGATCTAAGATCTTGTGAAGGCAGAACGTAAGACCATCACAAGTATAGAATTTTTGGATGAAGAAAACCCCTCAAATTTCACTGAAACTCTTAAATGGCTTCATAAGCATGACCTTTTCAACTTTTTCCACAATTCCTGTGACATCTGCAGAGCGCAGTTTTAGGCTAGCAGTTTACAGCAAATCCTCACGTATTTGCGATCCACGATGACAGAGGAAAGACATTCAACTGGGGATAATCCACTGCAATCGAGATATTTCGAATGAAGTATTAGAAAATGATTTAGAAATTATTGTTTTGCTAAACATTGTGCAAGGGGAAATATCTCTTTGTTTAATCATTGGATTTGAAAACATTTCATTTTAGGATGGAAGGAGTATGCAATTTGTATAGTCAGTCAGTTAAGTGCCATACGTGAAACACGCTTAGGCGATCATGCCTCGAAAGAGACATGACTGACTGGGCAGAAGATTATCCCGCAGTAGGTTGCCATTGCTTTCTGCGGTAGACTGGTTGCCGACCAAGGCTATAGAACCCAATCTGTCCTGCTATTTAACCCATAACTGGAAGGAAGAGACGGATTAAATACCTTTCCCAAGGGTATTTGCGCGTAAGTGAATACAATGGATTCAACTGGAATTTGTATAGTACACATCTCATATTTACACAGTAGTTCAGAATAAATTTGGTCTGGGTGGCGTAATATGTTATAGTCACTCTCAAATCCAATAAAATAAGCAGCAAGCATTACATTTCCCAGTAAAACTATTCCATTGTTGCTTAAAAAAAAAAAAAATTCTGCTATTTACTTTCATGGAGAAATTGGGTTCTTGAAATATCTTGGGGTCCAATAAAAAAAATATGGTTCGAATCATTAATAAAAGAAATAAATTTTACGTTATTCCGGCTTCTTCGTGTAAATTGTTAAAAAGCATTCGAAGTTTTTCTCCTGATTAGAAGAAACGTTAGACTTACATGCATAGAAGCAGATTGATAGGTCACTAAATTAAGTATTTTTTATTTCATTTTTTTTTATTATGTAAATTATTGGAGTGTTTACTGATTGCTTTTAAGTTTATTAATTTACATTTAAAACAATTTGGCTTTCTAGTCTCTTCCTATGTGAAATAAATTTAAAATTAAAAATAAAATATTTCCATCGGGAAAAATATCATGATGCTTTTTATGTTGAATTATTATTTTTTTTATTAAAGTAAATCTAAAATGTACATATGTTTCAATGTTTCTATTTTTGTATTAATAAATTATTTCTTCTAATGATTAATTTTTTTTGTTGCGTTTTGTTTTGTTTTCGTTCGTGCGTTTTAAATGTGTATTTGCTTTGTTCTTCGATTAGTTCTCGCAAACTTATTTTGTTTGTTCTCCGATTTTGATATGTGTATGGTTTTCAATATAATGTTGTTACATACATGTTTACTGCCTAGATACACAGCTTTTTAAAAATGGTTTTATTTTCTCTGTAAAGGCGATTTACGAGTGGTCCCTTTTAATTTTGAAATAAAAGGATTTTTAAAAACTCGAATATTATCAATCTTCTCAAAAGGTATTTTTTTCCTAATTATGGACGATTAATTATTGTCTTCCTGCTTTCGTTCACGTTCCTTGCCTAATTTCATTTGGAATAGCCGAAAAAATCCGCAAAAATCCAAAGTTTCTGGAAACGGATGATACTGATGACGTCATCACATTGTCAACTAAAATCCGAGCAACTTTCTCTGTGCCCGGTGTTTTTTTTAGCATCAGCTACGGCCCTGATCAGAGATGTATACTTAATCGAAGATGTTAATTCTCATATAGCATTTGGGGTTAATTTTCATTCTTTAAATATTTAGATTAGAAGAAAAAATAGGTAATTTTTTTCTTTGCATCCTGAGAGAATCTAAAATCTAAACTTATTTATAACTGGAACTTTGTGTGTGTGTGTCCGTCCGTTACCTATAGACTCCGAAATGGCTGAACCTATAAGCGTCTGCGAGTGTTCTTAGCTAGGTTTTGTGTCAAGGTACCCCCCCCCCCCGATAAATATCGATAATCGAAAAAATCGGGTTATAGAAGGAGTGGTCCGATTTTAATTTGATACACTCATAGACAAAGACAAAAGAAACCATATTCAGAAGTTTCAAGGTTGCAGTTCTTACAATAGTGCAGAAAATTGATATATATTAATCGCATGTAGTGAACAAACACACCACGTGATGTAAACACACAAAAAAAAAATATTCGGACGCTATCGTGAAATACGTTTCTAATTCAAATTCAAAAATCACTTGTTTCTGATGAAGGACCGAGGGCGGTCTGAAATATAAAATACAATAATAAAAATAAACAAATACTGTCCCAAAAAAGTACATTTTTAAATTCAAAACTTATTATTAATATTCTTTCCTCTCTCTCTCTCTCTCTCTCTCTCTATATATATATATATATATATATATATATAATATATATATATATATATAAGGCAAGATGTTTGTATGTGTGCCTGTATGTCTGTATTTTTTTTTTTTTCAGCCCTTTTATTTTAGTTTTTGCTTTGGGTGTGGCTCTAAGTAGGTATAATTGTAGTTCTTAGTCTCAGCCATGATACCATTTACTCAGAGGACTTCTTTAGCCTTCAAAATTCAGTTTACGACGAAAAAACTTATTTGATATCGATACCAGGAAATCAAAATTTAACTTACATCCATTCATTTTTCTTTCAGTCTACGGTTTTGCTTTAACTGGAAACAACTATTACTTTTTAGTCTTTCTTGCCAACGTCCAAAGAGTCTGAGCTCCAGAACCATGGATTAGTTTTAAAGCTTTCATTACACCCGAGCAATGCCAGGCTATACTGCTAGTATTTAATATTCATTTATCTCAAGAGGAAATACGAATGAAGAGGAATGTCTGTTAAGGCCTGAAAATATTTTTTTACAAAAAGAATCATAAAATGCTTGCCTTAGTCCTCAGTCTTAGATACCATGATTTTTTAATGTTGCATATTATACACATCTAAATAGAAAAGGCTATGTATTAATGTCTTTCATCACCATCCCTTCTCTCTCTTTCATATATATTTACACACACACTCACACACACATTTGCATTTAATGTATAGAATGCTTTTAAAATTCTTTGGGTTTTCTATCTTAATAAAGCTGAGTTTTAATGAGCTTTGCTTTCAATAAATTTAAAACTTATGATTTGTACACAGTTAAATTATAAGGGGTAGAATTTACACAAAGCCTCTAGTCATTGATTTTTCCTCAGATTCTTCATGGGAATATTTTTCAGCACACACTTTATTTCTTTATCATTAGTCATAATGCTTTGGTCTTATCACATTCTCTCATACTTCTATATTTGTGAACTAACCAGTCAGAAATCCTGAGAATGTGAAAGAGATAGAACCAATTTAAAGGCAGTGCACAAAGAAAATAACTAAACAGAAACACCTTATTTTTTCATTTCACATTTTAGCTGAACATAACAATTGGTTAGGATAAAATAATTTACTAACTGATTTTTTTTTTTTTTTTTTAAAGGGATGCAATTTATTTTGAATGAAAAACCATGACATCTCAGTTAAGATTAATAAGTAGAAGTTAACATTTAACTTAAAAAAATATGAGAAAATGTAAAATTAAAATAAATAAAAATTACAAATTATGTATATATTCATTAATGTGTGTGTGTAATAAAAGGTAATAAATTTGAAGTTTGGTGATGAAAGAATCACTAAATCTAAGTAAAACTGAAGTCAGATATGTTTTTCCAGTCCTTTTATTGGTTGCAAATCTCTGTTCACCCTTTCAGATGAAGGTGATACTTTTCTTTAACAAAAAGAGCATGTCAGCAATGTTAATAAAAATCCATTTTTTCTCTTTGAATGACAGCATTGTGCTTAGATGATAATTGAAAGCAAATTAAACATTGGGAAATATAGTTGTCTTCCCTAGTTTACCTTCAGTAAAATGAATTAGTGTTGAACTGATCAAACATAATACTCTATAATTTTGTTCTATGTAATTGAAATAGTTTGAAAAGGCTGTTTTATAAAAAATCATCTGTATTCTATTTATTATTACAGTTCTTAAAAAATGATGACTGTTCCTCTAGTGTTAAGAGAAAATGACATTTTATTAATTTTTTTCTGTTCTTTAATGCAAAATTTTGAAGGTGTTACAGTGTATATTGATATTTTTGTGTTTTAAGAGTTCTTATAGTTGACTCTTCATGTTTGATTTCACACAGTGATATTGATAATTTTTTTTATTTCATGTCAGATAAAATTGGCGTTAAACTTGGAAGTTACTGTTTATCGTATTATCTAATATTGAAGAAATTAGTTATTAATACTAATGATTCACAGGAAGTAAGCAATAAAGGTATGAGGACAAAAAGGACAAAAAATCACTTTAAATCTCTTTAATGTACAGGTTTTGTGTTACTTTTTTTTTCTCCTAATTACTATTTTATGATCATTATAAATTTTATTCACTTCTAATAAATGAGCATCATGTTAACAAATTATTTTAAGTTTAGGAAATTGTATTTTTCTACAGTATTATTGCATCTCCTGTGTCAACATTTATGGGGTAAAATCAAACTTTCTTTTTTTAAGCAAATACTAATTTGTATTTTTAGTGATTAGATAAATTTGGTCATTAATTTTAGCAATTGTGTTGCATATATGCATTGCAGTCCCTCAGGGCAAAAGTCACAATAGTAAATGAATTTTCATATTTTTTTATTCTTACATTGAAAGATACATTTCAGACATGCATAAGAATTAATTCAACTTTTCCTAGTGGTGTAGCAATATGTTCTTTTATATTTTTTCTTTGATATCTTTTCAAGAAATCAGATATTAGGAAGACGATTTTTTGATTATTTATTGGGAATGTGACTTCTTTTAGATGAGAATTCTTGTTTATTTTACTGGTTGTAGGCATTATTTTGGTTTCCTAAGTAAACAAAGTATACTTTTTTTAATTTCTTAAAATTTTGTCAATTAAAGTTTCTGTTTACTCAATCTTTTCATTCACCTGAATTCATGGTACAGCTCTGTGTATGTAAAAAAAAAAAAAAATGACCCATAAAAACAGTAAATTCCAAAAGGAATATTGACATAAAAGACAAAAAAATAAAAAAAATGTTTATTTTTTTTAAATGTGGTTCTGGTGTACCATGATCTCATTTCTTTACTCACACTTTCCATTTGCTTACATCCCTGATAGTTAGAATCTCCAAAAGCTTAAATGTAATGTCAATTGCCATCTTCTATCTTCTTGATTCCCTTCCTCCTCTTATCCTTTCTTTGGCATACACTTGTACCTTGTTTTTTCTCTCACTGTAACACTCTGTGCACTTTGCTTGGGATGAAATGATTTATTTAAAAAAAAAAAATAGTGTAATCAATCATAGAATTCCACTCCCAATAATCTTCATAGAAAAAAATTTGGTAAAGACCTTCCAGTGGATTGTGTAGGCCTTGCAGACATTCCAATTGGTCATATGGGAGCCAATGTGTTAAGGATACCATATGTGTGTGTGTACATAAATTTTGTGATTTTGATTGAATGAAGACAGTTTTAGGACATAATCTAAGTATTTTAAAATTTTGGCATATGCAAAAATGTAATACTTAGAAATATGAATCTGATTGAGATTTATTCAGTAATAATTTGTAACAAGTTGAAATGGTTGTTGTATAGTTCATTCTTTTATGAATAAGAAATTGAATTGCAGAAAATTATTTAAAAAATTAATTTAAAACATGACACAATATTTTTTAAATATGACAATATATTTTTGTCAAGTAATTACTTTGCCACTTACATATCTGTGTGTGTGTGTATGTGTAATATATAATTTGAGCATAGGAACCAACACTATATGGTGATTCTCAGTTTGACATTTCATATCATGGTCTGAAGATCACTTAACATGTAAAACTGCCAGTCATCATGCAGTATTGATTCCTATTTCTACTCTATTATTGGAAACATGGATCAACCAACATATTCCAGCCAATATTTTCAAAGGAAAAGTAGACAATTTACATAGGTGTGTTAAAGGATCAAGTTTGGCAATAACAGAACATTTGATAACTTAGCAGTATGCTTGTTGTTATAGCCTGGACATGTTCTCATTGCTGAGTAAGGCTAAGGCTAATACTGATTATCTCTTGAAGGTTTTGGAATCCGTGTAGATTAAGTCCTATCAACCATCTCTCTGTAAACAGGAGTGGTTGGTGGGCTTAAAGGTAATTAGCCTGTAATGTTATATTTTTTGTCTGTATATAACATTAATCTGGTGCTGTATATTTTTTCTTTGTCTTTGTTTTGCTCTGATGAGAGAGAACCAATAAACAGGTTACCCTTTTTTAATTGTTATGTTTTGGTATTACCAACTTATGGTAATATATCTTCTTTGTAGGTATCTCTACTAAATTGCAGAAAAAACTGCATAGTATGAATAAAAAAAGACCCCAAACTTAATAAAAACAAACTTTTCAATCAAAATGTTTGTTATTAAGAGGAAAAATCAAAGTATTTTTTAATGATTTTAAAAAATTTTGAATCCCTTCTAAAATGTTCGAAATTTTGGTAAAATGTCTTGTTTAGATTTGAGTTAGCGGGTAACCAAATTACAAGAGTTCACAATGGAAAACATAATATTACATAACTCAGTTTTTTTTTCCAGTTTTTACATTAATTTGGAAATCCTTGCAAAAATCAAATAATTGTTGAATTTTAATGAAACTTTCAGGACTTATCCACAAATGAATGAAATTATTTTTGAAATTATTATTTTTTTAAATCTTGGTAAATATATATATATATATATATATATATATATATATAGATTTTTTTTTTTTTTTCTTTTACATCTGCTACCTCCTCCACATAAATTCATGAAATTTTAAGAAATTAAATTTTGTTGGGAAAATTGGTTTTATTAGTTAAATGCAGGACTCATTGGGGAATGTAAATCAGCTATTATTTTCTTTTAGACATTTTGCCTCTGTTTCCAAAAATCTGCTCGCAATAAAAAAAAAAAAAATGCAATATAACTATGACATTTTTTAATTTGATAATCTTTTAATTACTTTAATAAATAATATAGATTAAGGACATTATAGTCTGAAGAAAAAACTTTTTTCGATTAAATAATGAAATTTTAAGAGAAATTGCAGATAGAAATAAATATTGCTTACTTTAAAAGTCAAAACAATGAAGAAAACATGTAATTTTGTTCTACTTTTGTGAATACAATTCTAACAGTTCCTGTCTTGAAACTGGTATGATATGAATCTTAGAATTTTTATGAAAGACGTGAAAAACTATATTTCTCTTGTAGTTTTTCAAGAGCCAAAATAGTCTTAGGTTAAGAATGACCTTTTGAAAGATATATATTTTTTTATCAGACCATTTGTTGTAATAATTGCATAGATGATTCTTTTCTCAATCTCATTGATTGAGGAGCACTGAAAATCATAGAGTCTTGGATTATGAAAATGTGAAATGCTATTGCTAATCAAATTTTTCTCCAATATTCTACAACATGCTTTCTACTGGAATATTTGAGATAAATTCATGAAAATACAACTCTGCCAAATAATTGAATTATAGTTATCCTCTGAGTGGATAAAAAAACTGTGATGCTGGCACATTTGCTTGATATTGGGAAATGATTCATGTAACAATATAAACACTAGCATTATAAAGGAAGAATCTATACATAAAGTGAACTGGGAATTTTATGTGGGGGTCAGAATATCTAATCCATGTGAATTATATATAATGAAGTTAATTTCAGTTACAGATAATTTTTTGATTTTGATGTCCTCATTTTCATGGAGGGTTTTCTTTTTTTTTAACTACTTAACTGTTTCATAAAATTATGAAATGGTAATAAACCTTTGTCTAGTTGCTTTGATTCGATCAGTCTTCCTTTCATTAAAAAAAATATCAGTAATCGTTAAACTGTAGAATTTCTGAAAAGCTCTTTTAAATATTTTTTTAATTTTTAAATGACAATCTTACATTTTCTTCACTCCATTTTTTTATTTTCTTTCATTTTGCTTGTTTCTTTTATGCAAGTAGTCTTCCTTTACAATAAAAAAGCATAATGTAATGACAATCTTGCTAATCTTTCTTCCATTTTCAATATTAGAATCAATAAAAATATCATTTTTGACATTTAAAAAAAAAAAAGCATGTTAATGACATTTGTCACAATACAAACAAAGCAATTTGAAACTAAATGCTCCTAATGCCACCTCATGATGAAAATAAACTTTTTGACTAATTCAATATTTATCAGGTTATTTTGTTACTTCAGTAAACACACCAAATATTCTCAAATTTGACATAATTTAAAATTCACTTATTGTCTGTTATTTAATTTAATAAAAATACTTTACTTAACTGTATTTCTCCATATTAATAAAAAATTGTCAAATTGTAACTATATTCTATTAGTCCTGCTGAAAAAAAAAACAAACTGTTACTCAGTTACAAGTGCTGATTTGCTGTGTGAAACATTTTATACAAGAAAGCTCTTGTTGTATTAAATTTTCAATATATTCTATATTTTATCTGTGTCGCTCTAGTCCCCCAAAGTGTAAATGGTTTTTAATTTTTTGTTTTTGGGACATTACCGACTCTGACCCAAAAAATGTCTGGTATGTTTCGCTTCTATCAACAATAGATCCTTTGTTTTTCAACAGTATCCAAGCATAAGTGGTCTTTATCTTGTGATATCACATACCTGTCACATGTTACCTGAGGCAGTTTTCTCTATGCTTCATTTTTATAAGATTTCACACTTTTTTAAAGCCTTCAAATATATAAACCTTATACAAGAAAATTTTTTAATTGAAAATAAATTTAAAAAAAAATGAATTTAATAAATTTTATCAGGTTTGATTGTTCATTTTTTTTTAGTTTTTGCATTTATTTTGGGTTTTTGTAATCAAAGCACTCAGATACTAAAATGACTTTCCATTTTCTTTGAGATAACTTTCTTTGCTTTAAATATATTAACAAATTATAATGGTGAATATTTTTTCAAATCAAAGATTTATAGTTTGCTAAAATGCATGGCATTTTTCTGTCAAAAAAATAGTGAGTTATGATAAAGTATAGATCAACATCATAAATGAATGCAGTTGATATTTACAAGAACTGCTACTACTCAGAAAAATTTGGCTTTGCTTTAAGGAAATTACAATAGATTGAAATTAAGTAATATTATGTATTATAAAATTTGTTATTAGCAAGATTAGGAGGATATGAATATAAGTTCCTGTGTTAAAGGAGTTAGTAATTATATCATAGGTACCTCAAATTTTGCAAGCACAAACTTTGTTTTACTTTGAAATTGTTTTTTTTGTTTTTTTTTCTCTTGATTTTTTTTTTTAGTTGGATAAAGTAATTACTGAACAGAAAAATGGAGACGGTACAACTGTTAATACTTATTGTTTTAATAGAACAGTATAGAATCTATTTTCTAGACATTTTACTTCAAAGTGAATAACACAGTAAAATCAAATATTTGCATTAACCATTGCTTGGTGTTGCTTGTTATTCACGCAAGCCCTTTTCATCAAATTTAGGATTTAACATGAATGGAAAAAAATCATGTCTAATAAAATATTTCTTGTAAAGCTTCAAAGCTTCTACAGAGAAATTTGTTGGCACAAGAAAATAATTATATATCAGAATTACATCACAATATATTTAAATATATAGAATATTCTTAATTTTTGTTCTTTAGATGTTTGCTTAAATGTATTGCATTTTTTTTCTTTTGTAAAAATGAGCTTATAGAGATAATTATTTTTTACATTGTACTTGAATTATATTTTCAATATACAAGCTGCAAATAGTTGATTGGGCAAAAAATCATTTAGACAATATCAAGAAAATGTTTAAAATATTTTTCTCTTAAATATATTTTTGTTCAAATCATGACTTGTAATTATCCTTCACTTCTGTGTAATGACCTTCAATAAATAAAGACCTCTACATTATTATTATTATTATAATAGAGTTGGATTGGGTTGTGTGCAGTTGTATATGGGATTGCGTTTTATTCCTGACTCTGGATTCTTGTACTTGGATTGATAATATGTTGTTATAAGAAACTAGTCAAAATTAATAAAGAAGGAAAAATCCATAATAAATTGTTTATATTATTTAAAATAATTTTACAGAAGTAGAATTGTGAGAAATGTTGCTTATAGCTTTAAGAAAAGTTAATAATATTGCAAACTGTTAATGTTGTTAACATCTTCCTTCTGATCCATCCTCTAGATTTACAATTTTTCAAGAGAGAAAAAAATCTTTTAGCTCTAAGCTAAAAAAAAAAAATTACAAATACATATTCACAGGAAAAAGGCTTTGAGATTATCTCATTTCAGTATTGATAGATAAACTGATGATAACCAGTGGAGTTTTTTTTTTTAAGCAAAGAGAACTATTGAACATTGAAATCTGTAAAGCTTAAATGAAATTGCATTTATAATTTATATATATATATATATAGAGAGAGAGAGAGAGAATTTATAACATAAATATGTTATAATATTACTACAAAAGTAGCCATTTTGTTTCAGCACTATCCATGTCTTATGTGATAAATTCAATTACAAGTTTGAGGGTTTTAAAAGTTTAAAAGAGTTCCTAAACCCCCTTAATTCTGGAGGCATTGTTACAAAGACAGGATGGGCCAATCAAGACAAAGGAATTTCTGGTCTGAAGAATGAAATAGACACAAAATTTTATTATTTCCTGGTGTTAACTGTTGATACTTGTAAGTCCTTTCTTTTTTCTTTTAATGTATTTGTATGTGTGTGTGTGTATATGTTTATGTGTGTGTGTGTGTGTGTGTGTGTAAGGTTGTGGAATACACAATGATGAAGATAATCTAACTAAACTTACTTGCTTAAATGCTAAATGCCATATTTATACAATGAGCTCGATGGATGTTATCCAAAGTAATAGATTCATTTTTTAAGAATAAAAACTCAACACATTTTTTAGACTATCTATGAATTATAATTCATTTTATGAGCTAAATCAGCCCATTTCATAGAACCACACTACTTTCTTCCATCCAGCATTAACTTCTTTCCCAGAAATAAACATTCCTTAAAAAAAAATAAAATAAAAAACAAGTATCATGTTTCAAAGCAAAGATCTTGGTCCTATCTTAATTGGGTATCTCTAGACTGGTCAGGGAGAGGTCACCTCCTTGGTTAATAAATTCATAGGCTCCTTACATATCAGCACCATCACCTATACATGCCTGTAGGCTAATCTCTATTTTATTCAAATATTTTCTTTAAAGCCCATGCCAAATAAACTTTTGTGTCTATTCTGGTATTCTTCAGACCATAGATTGCTTTATTTTGATTAGTCCATCCTGTCTTTGTAACAACACCTCCCTGACTAAGGAGGTTTAGCAACTCTTTTAAACTTTTAAAACCCTCAAACTTGTAATTGAATTCATCACTTGATAAGACATGGATAGTGTCGAAACAAAATGGCTACTTTTGTTGTGATATTATAACATATTATAAATTCTAAATAAATATTATTAGCTCTACTTTGTATTGAGCACTTTTTTTAAGAAGAGTGTTTCTTTGGATATGGAATATTATTCCATCCATACCTACCTTAGATGTGTGTGTGTGTATATATATATATATATATACACACACACACACACATTATTAATTATTACATTAGAACCTGTTAAAATCTATGATAAAATTTTACATTTTATTTCGACATTGAAAGAACATTGTCTCATCAGGTAATTAACAATGATGGTAAACAAAAAAAACATTACAAATACATATTCACAGGAAAAGGGCTTTGAGATGATCTCATTTCAGTATTGATAGATAAACTGATGATAACCATTGGAGTTGTAGTTTTTTTATGCAAAGAGAACTATTGAATTTATTTAAAAATTTGATTTTATGAAAACAACTTTCATTTTCATTTTTGGAAAATTTTACATACAGGGTAAAAGGATTTAATAAAAAAAAAGAAGAAAGAAAGAGGGTAGAAAAGAGAAAATAAGATGAGAAATCAAGAAGAGGAAAAGGAAAGAAAAGTCAAAAAGAAAGCATAAGAAAAAGCTCTACTACAAAAAGAATAGCAAAAAAACGTATAAGAAACAAATTACACAAATACAGAGGAAATAGGAAGTGAAGAGAAAAATAAGTGAGTAAATGTTAAGAAAAGAAAGCCAATAAAAACAGCTAAAAAGGAGAGTTCAAAATTAGAACAGAAATGGCAGGTGGGCAGACAGATATTAACACAGTTACAATATTGCACCTCTGATGACTTAAGATTTTTAAAAATAAAATCCTATGCACGAACAGAAATATTATTCATAGAATGTAAAATAAAGGATATTTAAAGAAGCAATATAAAGATGTAAATTCATTTGACCTAATATTATAAATTAGAATAAAAATAAAAAAAAAGGATGAAGATATATATAAATTACAAACTAACGAATATTACAGCAAAAGAAAAATAAATACAAAAAGTTAATTCATGGCTAAACAAACTAAAAGTAGTTATTGAGTGCAATAAAATACCTAAAGCAATAAATAAAATGTAAGGATGAAATAACATAAGAAATATTATATAGTTAGAGGAATTTAGCAAAACACTAAGGTTAATACTATAAAATACTTTCTTTTTTTCTCTTTATTAAATCCTTTTACTCTGTACAGAAAATTTTCCAAAAATGAGTGTTGTTTTCATAAGATCAAATTTTTAAATATAAGTGTTTATTACCATCATTGTTAACTACCTGATGAGACATTGTTAAATGTCGAAAAAAATGTACAGTTTTGTAGTTTTTTTTAATTTTTAAATGTAATAATTAATAATAAATAATGTTTTTAAATTAATGTTTTGAATGTTGCAATTTTATTCTTTGTTGTTCTTCATTTGGAGATATATATATATATATATATATATATATATATATATATATTTTCCATTTTTAAATGACATTACGCTACCTAGGTTTCTACCATGAGTGGTGTCTTCAGGTGATTTTTAATATATAATTTTAGTGTTTTTCTTTTTAAGAGTGCTCTTGTAACAGTTTTTTTATTTGAACACTCTTGTAGCAGGGAATTTATGAACTCGCAATTTTTAAATTAAAATGAATTATGAAATTTTCATCCATGGTTGTATGAACCTAAGAGGTATTTCTTAGTGTAGATGCATTTAGTCATAATTTCCATTCTTTTATTTAACAGTTCGATTTTGTTTGGGAATAGCATAATTTCTAATTTTTCTTCTTGGCACAGAAGATCATTAATATATATATATATATATATATATATATATATATATATATAT
This sequence comes from Ascarosepion bandense, assembly GCA_037127315.1. Taxonomy (NCBI): domain Eukaryota; kingdom Metazoa; phylum Mollusca; class Cephalopoda; order Sepiida; family Sepiidae; genus Ascarosepion; species Ascarosepion bandense. The sequence goes on from JBBBDQ010002509.1 coordinate 584,997, forward strand.
CTATTTATAAATGGAACTTTGTCTCTGTGTGTGTCCGTTACCTATAGACTCTGAAATGGCTTAACCAATTTTCATGAAAATTTACACAGTTGTACTATAAGCGTCTGCGAGTGTTCTTAGCTAGGTTTTGTGTTGAGGTACCCCTGATAAATATTGAAAATCAATAATTGAAAAAATCTGGTTATAGAAGGAGTGGTCTGATTTTAATCAATTTTGATACACTCATAGACAAAGACATAAGAAACGATATTCAGAAGTTTCAAGGTTGCAGTTCTTACAATAGTGCAGAAAATCAATAACATATATATATATATATATATATAATAATAATAATAATAATAATTATTAAACCGACTCTGCGTGTATTCTAATCTCAAAATTTTATAGAAGGGACTCTTTAAGACCATGAATGACCAGCAGAATCTAAATCCGTTATTGTCCTTGGCTATAAAGCTTTGGGCAAAGAGGAGGAAAAAAAGAAAACTGCGTGGGACCGACAATACATACGGTTCCTCCCAGTAAAAAGAAAAAAAAACCCTCTAACGGAACAAACAACCAGAAAAGAAAAGTGCTCGATACACACAACCGAAAAGTATTTAACTAGAAGGCAGTAACGCAGAGCAAACACACTAACAAAATAGTAAGATCGCCAAGACCTACCGCGGTTTCGCACAACGGCTCGTTGACGAGCCGTTGTGCGAAACCGCGGCTGTGATGTATATATATATATATATATATATATATATATATATATAAAAGGCAAGATGTCTGTTTGTTTATTTGCCTGTATGTCTGTATTTTTTCTCAGCCCTTTTATTTTAGTTTTTGCTTTGGGTGTGGCTCTAAGTAGGTATAATTGTAGTTCTTAGTCTCAACCATGATACCATTTACTCAGAGGACTTCTGTAGCCTTCAAAATTCAGTTTGACAAAAAAAACTTTGAAATCAATACCAGGAAATCAAAATTTGACTTGCATCCATTCATTTTTCTTTCAGTCTACGGTTTTGCTTTAACTGGAAACAACTATTGCTTTTTAGTCTTTTGTGTCAATGTCCAAAGAGTCTGAGCTCCAGAACCATGGATTAGTTTTAAAGCTTTCATTACACCTGAACAAGGCCGGTCTATACTGCTAGTATATATATATATATATATATATATATATATATATATATATATATATATTGTAATTTTGTTATTACAATGGTTTATAAAAGCATAATATCACTACACAAAAATTTTCATGTTTCAAAACAAAACTGTTCCTCTTCAGGTGAAAACGATTTATTTTTTTAAAATTCAGGTGAAAGCGATTTATTTTTTTAAATTACAATATTAGGCTCTACTCTGTATCGAGCACTCTTTAAAATGTAAATGCTTGAAAAGTGGGTTTTCAATCTATGTGTTCTTTCCCTTTTTATATATTTGAAAGTATATTTTAGAGGAAATTGGCCATCTGCTTTTAGATTTGGGAACTATAAGAAATTTATAATCAAGGTATTGATGGGAAATATCTGGGATGAGAGAGAGTAGTCATTACTCTCTCTGATTGGGAACTATCGTTGAAGAGTGGTTAAGTTGAAGGAAGTTTGGCTGGTACTGATTTCAACACCATGCATGCTTAGTAAGGAAGGTGTTAGTGAAGCCTCAACCCATATACACATGTATAGTTTGAAATCATCTGGGTACGATTCCTCTATAAATAAGTAGGACATATTTCAGTGTAATGTTTTCTGAGTTGTTATATACCAATTTTTTTTTCCCACTGTCAATTGGTGATCAATTAACTAAAATTAGCTACATTAATTCCTGCAACAGAATGTAAGATAAAAATACTAAGTATTGAAGGATAAGACAGTTTGCTAAAAGATTACAGTATAGAAAGTAATATCTAAGCTTAATTCCCTGTTTACTTAAAAGAAAATTTATCAGAAAACTATTATCTTTATTTGAACTCCAAATGAGTGCAGATTAAAGAAAGCCAATGTTTTAATTGAACATGTTGATCTAATCTGATGTGACTTTAACAGGTAAATAGATTGATTAGGCATTTACCCATGTTCCACTCCCACTTAGGTGGGATGTGACACAAGGTCATTTATTTAATATGGGGACCCGAGTGTGTACACTTGAGTCAAAGGTCAAAATTTACCCAGAACCTGTATATGTGCACTTAGCTTGTCTTTCCAAATAGATTATATAAAGAAGTAAATAGATTGATTGGTCCCCAGTAGAGGTTTGGGGGGAGAGAAAAAAACATGGGTTTATATAGAACTCAATGGAGAGAAATCATTTCAGTTGCAGATAGAACAGGTCATCTTATTAAAGCACAAGTTTACATTAGCTGAATGCTATCAGTTCAATACTTGTGCTGGGTAGAAAAATATGCATTTGGCTATTTGACAACAGAATACACACAAAATAATAATTCAACAATAATATTAACTTAATGCATATAATATTTTTCAGCACAAGCAATATGTTTGAGCAAAATAAAATATTGAAAAATATAAATCAAGCATTTAACAAAATTCTCTTTGGCAGCAATGAATATATTATTTAAATGCAGACATTTGAATGCATTCAAATAAAGTTCCTTTAATGGGATAAAAGCAGGACAGATGGGGTTCTATAGCCTTGGCTGGCAACCAGTCTACTGCAGAAAGCAATGGCAACCTACTACGGAAAAATCTTCTGCCTAGTCAGTCATGTCTCTTTTGAGACATAATTGCCAAAGTGTGTATCACATATGGCACATAACTGATTGAAAAGAAAGTATCAATGAAAATGTTTATTAATGCAGAACAAGATGAGAATCTCATTTATACTATTTTGTTAATGTGGCACATGACAGAAAAAAACTTGTTTGCTTGTGTTTGAGACTATAATTATTCTTTTGTTTGTTTATTAACATCTTTTATTTGGTTGTATATTTCTCTTTTTGTATCTTTCTATTCAATGCGCATAATTTTGATCTTTTAAATAAAAAGGAATAAAAACATTTTTAGACCACATACTTACTTTACATTGTCATGAATTTGTTTTAAATCATGTCTATACATTATTTTAGAAGTCTCAAAATTTCTATTAAGAATAATTTGTTAGTTTGTGTGTACATGTTGAAAGAAATAGATGAACAGGATTCAATAGATTCAACAGATATTTATTTGTAAAAGGGATCACCTTGCCTCATGTGTCAATACACCTGTAATGGCCGTTCGCCTACTGCTGGTCACGCCCAAGCCACGGATAATAACATGAACCCTCACATGCTGGGTACAATCACAACACGGACAAAGTCAAAGGGAGAGTACTCTTACTAAAGCATAACAATGCAACTATGACCATTCAGAAGAGCATATGCATTTTTATAGTTTTTGTCTGAGAATGGATCAATGTTTATAGATTGACGCAGTTTTGGCTGAATTTTGATCACAAATTTTCATTGTATAGTGAGAAGTGTGAAAGAAGAAATTATTAACATAAAACTTACAGTTACATCTAGCAATTTCAAAAGGATGAGATATAGTTACCAATCTAGTCAGTCAGTTAAGTACCATATGTGATACGGTTTCGAAAGAGACATGACTGACTGGGCAGAAGATTATCCTTCAGTAGGTTGCCATTGCTTTCTGCAGTAGACTGGTTGCCAGCCAAGGCTATAGAAGCCAATTTGTCCTATTATTTAATCCATAATTGGCGAGAAGAAAGGTATTTGTGCGTAAGTGAATGCAAGGAATTCAACTGGAATTCGAACTTGGCACCCTGATCTCTCATTTCGAGTTGATATCTATTGCACCAGATACCAAAGTGGAAAGTTCATCAGAACAATTGCCATGAAAATATTTATATAAGAGGTACTTATTTCTTTTACATTACAGTAGTGAGAAATTAATTGAAGCTGTGACTCCAAGCCAGGACCAGTAACATTGCAGATTTTTCTTTGGAGTCTGTCAAGAATCTTTAGATATGTTGCAGAAGCACCAGGCCATATGTGGCAGTAATATTCAATGCATGAACAAATGGTAGACTTATAAATGTGCAAAGAGAAAAACTGTCTAGCATGATACAGTGAACTTTTCTAGCAGCTGACCTTGCAATTGATTCAATATAATCTTTCCACTTCATGTCAGTGGAAAATGTAGACTGAGTAGGTCTCTTAGAAGTTAGCATCAACTGTGCTGATAGAAGGCAAAAAAGTTCTCGTAGATGATTAAAGGGGATAAGTTTTGTTTTGGAATTATTGAAATTAACAAGCTATTTCTTGCTCCAGTTAACAAATTGTAGGTCATTTTCAAGATTTGGCCAGACAGAAATATAACCCTTCAACTTGTGAAGAAAACCAGCCTACCACATTTTTTTCAAATGTCTTTGAGATACCTAAGTCAACAGCTTTTACCATTCTTATTTAATGTTTGACAGACTCTTTCAAATGCACCAGCAGTTGACCTAGAGAAGCAAAAGCCATATTAAGTGTCTGAGAGAAGACTGTGAGGTGAGATGCTTAACCTATTTGGAGTTGATTAGAACCTTTATTACTTTGCCTTAAAGAGGCATAAGTTGTCTTAAAAACTGCTTACAATAATATAATATTTGTTCAAAATATAAAATATGCAAAAGAAAGCAAGATGAAATAAAAAGAGGTGAAAATGCTTCAAGAGAGAATTTTTATGCATTTAACTTTATATACCTCTGCCCTTGTAATAACAAGGGCAGGTAACTTGAATCAAGGGCATATAATTTTAAATAAGGTCTATTAGATTAAGATGTCTTCTGTGATACTGTTGAGCTGAGTGCCTGTGAAATTGAAAGGAAAGTTATTCAATACAGCAATTATAGTAGTATACACATCGTTGTCACAAAACAGAAGAAAAAAAAAGTTTTGCAGTTCACTAGGTAATGCAAGATTCTAGTGCAAATTATAAGAAATTATCATCATGGGAACCTAAATGCAAAAGTATGAAAGGAACACAATATCAAAATAGCTAGAAAGTATGAAAAAAATTGTTTCATTAATACATAGTGAATGACCTAGTAATAAGTACATTTGAAGAACATCCAAGATGGCAGACTCAGTGGGGGGGAATGAAAAGTCTTAGATAGTGTCATGAAGGAAAGTAAAAAGAACTAACAATTAACTGTATAATGGCAGGATATGTAGTTGTTAGTAAAATTGACAGTCCAAGGCAGAATATATTCATTGGGGAACATCAAACTCAAGCAACTACAGAAATTTAACTTTTTTAAAAAATACTATTGTTCACCCAATACAAAGCTCAAGAGCCACTCAAGATAGGTGGCTACTGAATGAGATTGTTGTAAAGGATGAACATAAGAAGTGAAGATTATAAGAGTATGTAAGATTGATAATGGTTGATATTAGACTTGAATAGGTTAAAATCATAGTGATTAGCAAAGCATCTTCCCAGGAATCTGTTCTACAAAGTAACAGTTCTGCAGAAGCTGAGTGGAACATTTGCCTTTACAATGAAATATGAAAGGAATGAGGATGAGTTAACCCTATATCTGTAACATGGTGTTCCTAGGTTTGATATTCTGAACTGTTGGAACTAAGTAATATAGCTCATCTGAATATTTGCCATGGAAATAGCAATAGTGAGAAGCTAACAATGTTTCATATGTGGGAAAAGGGGTTGTAAGGTTAAAAATAATTCATCATTCATTTGGCTCTGTAAATGCTATTGTCATAGTTGGAAAGTGTGAGCCTGGCAAGACAAGTCAGGTTCTTTCTGGAGCAATGAAGACTTTTTTTTTTCTTTTTTTTTTTGGCATCTTTAGCAATGTTGTATATACAAGACATTTGAAGTGAGCTTGAGTTCCAATAGACCTTCAAGGCATGTAGACTCATCGAGAGTACAACCAATCCTCAGGATTAGGGAATGTTGTAACAAATGATGGAGAATATAACATTTGAAAGCATATAAGAATAGTGAAACAGGCCTTTCAATAAAGTATTAAGAGTGATAGTGAAACAAGTTTTGCCTCATTTACATATGAGTACATGGGCTTGTATATATAATTCCCCTACTAATGTGTTTGAGTTTTTTTTAATGGCATATCAACCTCTGTGGTTTATTTAATGCCAAAAAAGTGGAGTTTTAAGGTATTTTTTGAATGTTTGGTTATAGTGAGAAGGTTGATTTAGTCAGATTTTGATGAAAAGTTTTTATTTTTATTTTAAAAAACTTAAGTTGTCTTCTAGTTTTGTATTAAAAAATGTATTGCTGGTAATAATTTTTTTCTTCAAATATATATTATTATGGCAGTAATTTTTCCTCTTCAAAAATGTGTTATGGTAATCCTTTTTTCTTCAAAAATGCATATTTTTCTATAAGTTTATTTTTGTGCATATATTTATATAAAAGTCTATTTTTATACTTTCATAGTGTTTTTATCCCAATTTGGGGGTTAACTATTTTCCCATAGCTGGAGCCCTAACAGGTGCTACCACTCCGGGGACAACAGTAATTAAGCGGTGGTTCCATGCTCCTTTCAATCAGAGGCCTTCTGTTGGATGCAGTTTACCATCATATCCAGGACCTCTACTAATGAGTAATGGCATTCAAGTACAGAACTTTGAATTAAACACTTCACACACACAC